>OX401405.1:14269687-14647187 GCA_947846245.1 Cerastoderma edule | reverse complement strand
GCATTTAAAAAGATAGACATTTATATGAAATATACCTTACGCAGGCTATTTGTTGTATGTGAATAAATCTTTCGAAAATCTGTTCAGCATCATATGTATACATATACGTTAAAAAAATACCGTCTTACATAGTCAATTGTCTTTTCTTACAAACCTCTTCATCTTAAAGGCACATTAACTCTAGTTAGCGACTACAAAGGATCTTAAAGGGTAGAACGAAAGAATACACGAATTATATCATAAGGATATCACTATTTCTGTCTTTAGGCACTTCTTAAAGACTAAAGACCTTGAACAATGTACTAAACGGGTGCGCCGTAGTTTATCAATTGCCATATCCATCGCTGGATGAAGGAACAGCAACGAGTCTTAAGAATCGTTCTGGAAGTGCCTCTAATCGAATGTTACCATCTCCCGCTTAACCATGACCAAAACCACCGAACTCAGATGGTTGATTCAGCGCCTCCTCCCGGCTGTCTTCTAACCCGAGACCTTCATTGGTTTCGAGGCCGTCTGACAAATCTCTGAGAGCCTCGAAGATTCGGAGTTGCTGCTTAAGCTGGCTTAGACGTTCGTGATCACCCACGATGCGTTCATTTTCCTGTCTGTCTATCCGTCTTCCGATTACTCCATGTTGCTTCAGATCGTTGGAAGAAAAATCACCGGCACGTCTCCGATACTGCTGTGCGGCTGTTGCGACCCGATCATTGCCTCGACTCAGTTTATTGTCTGGACTGTCTTCTAATGCTGTGTCTTCGCTGTTGCTTTCGGAGGCAGCTGACTGTGGTTCTTCTTGTGTTGCAAGGATTTCTTCAACTGCCTTTGTCCACAGGCCGTCGTTAGATAAAGCCCTTAGGGCGTCGATGATCCTGCGTTCTTCTTCCAAGTCTCTATACTGTCGATTATAACCTGTAGATCGCCCATCACAGTGAACAACGAATAGAAGAACCGCGACAACAAGACCGCCTTTGAATCCCATTTTCGATTATTATGACAAAGACAGTTAGACGTCTACTAAATTTATTCACTCTTGTCAAATCAAACACAGTTTGTGATTAAAACAGAATAACCCGTATATCTATGTTATACGGCTGCGTTTGATTCAAACACCGATACTGCTTCCAAGTATGACCAAACTTTTCTTTATATAGGTATCGCACATTGAATTTACATGCAAAACGCATGCTAATCTTGTTTACCACTTTCACAGATGGTAGGATGTTTGTAAAGACAACCGCCCAATATGCGTTTTGAAAAATAGACGGTATTCTATCTGTACTCCAAACACGTACTGTAAAAAGTATCTTAATCTTATTTGATTTGATTGAGACGATATGACAACCATAGATTCTTTAGAAATCAGACATCATAAACTCATTTCGAATTCCAATCATTCACTGAGTATGGGTCCAAACCTCTTGTCAACTTTGATGATATGTCTACATACCAATGTTGTGTTAAGTGTAACTAATGTTCAATTGCCACTAGCATGTGTAAAATATCTAACGTCTGGAACGCCTCTGTCTAAATTGGCAGCCAAGTTATTAATAGGTTCTGGTTCTGATGAGTTATTTAGATATGAAGTGTTTTGTTACAGCTAAAAACGTTGTAAAAATATTTACATCTGTTGTGAGTGATTGCAATTCCCAAACCGATATGTGCAAAATGAATCTACAGTGGATCCAAGACGAGTCTTGCATAAGGCAAACGGAAATGTCTTTATAAAGGTATTAAGCAGACCATGGTAAATAAGCGCAGAAATATTTGCATATATTAGCGCGCAATACGCGCTATTTGAAATTCATGTGTAAAAGTCAACGATCGCTGTGCCTTTCACAATTCAATAATATACAAATATCTTACTTTCGTTCGCTTCTTAATCTACCAGACATTCGCGTGAAGTAATACTTACTACTAATACGACACAGTAGTTCATATGTATAATATTTAAGGTAACGTATAGGCCCATATGGCCAGTAGCTCTGTGTTCCTTTCATTCGACCATGTTTTAATTTACGTTATAAATGCATAAGACACTATAATAAACAATTTTCTTACCTTATCTTAAATAACATCTATTGGCTTTGGCTGTTTGAGTTTCTCCGTTTTGATTTTTGTTCCTTATCCGTGGACTATGTATTTACTATGTTGTATATGCACAAGTCACAATAATAAACTTTTTTTATCTTATCTTATATAACATCTAGTTACTTTGCTCATATGAATTTCTCTGCTGTGCTTTTTATTCCTTTTCCTTTAACCATGTTCTTATATTTGTTGTTTATGCGCAAGTCACAATAATACCATTTTTGTTTTTCTTATCTTTTTATCAGAGTGAGCCATGTACATAAATAACATAAAGTCTTTGGTTGACATGTGTTTGGTAGACTGCTTTTATCTAGGACGTTACGATTTGTTGTCGGTACCAGTATTATGACCCCAATGTAGCTGACGCGAAAATGAAACAGTGAACAAAAGTTCTAAATACATGGTTTAAATAAGTTGTGATTGAAACTTTCAATGAGGGTCGGTCGTATTTAATCACTCAAAACATTCGTGGTTTGAATATGCTATAAACAAATATTTCTATCAGTGCTGCTTGTATTTAAGCACACAAAAGCAATGTTTGAGCAGAAGTTCGTGGCCATATCTGGAAAATCTATTATTTACCAAGGTATTGAACGATGGTTAAAACGCCATCCTCGGCGCCCACTCGTCAGACTGCTATCTGATGTGGAAAATGCATTATTCCTTTTTTCTTTCTAAAAATCAGACATGGAGGCAGTTCTCAGCGAAATGAGCTAATAACCCGTTATGAAGAAGAAAAAAGGCAAACCACTACGAAGTCAGTTTCAACACATTTCCACCTAATGCCACAGTTTTGCGTCTTACAGCAGACGTCTTTCAAAAAGCATTGTGTCAAATATAGAACATGCTTGTCACAAGCAATTTCTATATTTGCCACAATGCTTTTTCAATCTATTCACCTATCACAACAGCAGAACTACAAGGATTTCCTCTCATGTTTGCAAAGCTTTTCTAAAGTTGTCTGCTGCAAATAAAAAGAAAGTAAGTCTGCAGTTGGTAAAGAGTTAAACAAAATGGCCATTTAATGGGTTTGCAGAATTTCGGGTGCACAATATTTCATGATTAAAGAGATGTTTGAAAGCATTTCGTACAATCTTTCAATTGAAGAGTACCAGTGAGTACATAAGCAAGTGAATAACCGATAAGATGTGTAGCATTACTGGAGATATTGCCTTAAAATCGAACACGCTTAGCGTTTTCCAACCATGCACTAAGATGAACCGATTGAATCGACTTTGCCATTTGAGTCGTATTCTAAGCATGGTTTTGGTGAACTATAAATCATGAATTTACAGCCCCGTTTCAAAGAATTAGTTTGTATGCAAGGGTATGCATCCCTTTGATAATCTCGAATCATCAAAAGTCTTCCAAACTGGATTGGAATACCTATTCCTTAAAGTTCCTTCAAACCAGAGCATCATTTGATATCATTGGTTTCGTATTTGGATTTTAATTCCGAAGAAATTTATACTAAAAACAATTGATTATGACAAATGCATGTCAACGAACGGTAGTTTGTCAAGATGGCTAGGGATTAGCACTTTCGGGTGTATGAGGTTACAATAGCTTGCTGGGTGTGCGTAAACTTGTTTAAGTATAGCTGTGTTTGATCAACTATTTCAACCTATCTATTTGAATTTGAACCCACGCAAAGATAGGCCGGGTGTTTGCAGGTTGCCAATGCAGGGATATAACTCATACAATTTTAAAGCGAATCGTGAGGGGTTATCTCCCATGATGTTATTTTATCATGGGTCAGCAGAGAATAAGCAACAGTCTCTAGAATCAATATATGTATATGGGTTTTACATCACATCAACATTATTTCAGTTATTTAGCGATGCCCGACTCTTAATGATGGAGGAAGACGCCATACTCAACTGCCCATAAGGGCTGGTCAAGGCGGGTAGAACAATCGGCATTCTGTAAGTCTATAATCCAATCATTCATATAGGAATCTGTGAACATTTCAAATTGAAGTCACTGGTAAGTACCAAACTAACATGGATGTAAATATATTCTCTTTGTGATATTGAGATGAAGACTTTTGACAAAAAAGGTTGTTCCCTTTGGTACATGTAGCTACCAATCATTTTCAATCGCCAATTCACTGTATACATTCTAAGATACTTCATGCAAAGAGCACTTTAGATAAGCGTCATCTTAGACTTATTCAGTCCTACAGGTCAATGTTAAAACTGTACCGTACCTTTGAACGCATGTCTATCTTTCCATAACAAAATCAAGGCTACTTTTACGATTCAAGGGTTGCGACAATCACATATAAACGTAGGCGTTAAGTTACAAATATATGCGATACATTTCCATGTATATCAAATCACATTTAGATACACTGTTCAAATATAGCTATTGAAAGTAAAATGCAAGGAATGCCGTTTCCTCCAATTAGAGCCAATCCCAAGAATACAAAAAAAGGCTTAATGGCGTATAATGTGAAGATAATAGGCGTCCGTATTTCACCAACACTTTGTCGTGGAATAACTACTCTAGGCATTTCCGGAGTTGATCACGGCTTGTGATAGTATTTGGTCTTTTGAGGAGAATTTGATTCAGACCTGTCGTTGTTTCATCACAGAGAAGTGCAAAAACGTGACATTGTCTTAGCCCTTATAGTGCTTGCACTGACTTCATGCTTATGCAAACAGGTAAGACCCAGGTCAGCCGCCAGGTCAATTAGCGGCTGACCTGTGATCTAACCTGTTTGTTACTCTGTGTATCTTTTCTAAACAAAACTAAGCAGATATGTAAGGCTTTGGAGAGCAGACGCACCACAATTTACTTTCGAAAATTACCCGGCATTCTAAGGGTAAATAAAAGATCACGACTCATTAGCTCAAAGGCGCCTCGTACTGGTATCAACTGGTATTGGTATATAGTGAGCGACAATTGTACAGTTATAGAGTATCGGTCTCTGGTACCACTGGGTACAGGTTCGAAATTGGCGGGACTTACCTATAAATCTCTGCGAGTACTGGTTATGTTTCCGGGAAACAGTATCGGGAGTGATTAATCTAAGTTGTAAGAACTTGTTTCAAGATCGATGTGAAACAATGATATAGATTTGAGTTATCAGTGATCGCCAGTACTTTAAGATGGCATCACCTTGCGGCTTCATAAGGATTTGACATAACATTCACTTACTTTGCTTTCCTTATGCGAAATGATCAAAGTTTGTTATAGTTTGACAACATTCCAGTTCTGAACCGCATGGAAACTTGTTTCAGTTTTCTTTGTGAAAATATTTGAGGTCAGCAACATTAGAATGAATAGATAAACAATGGATGAATTTGGTTGGTCAACCCAATCATTACTCTTTTATGTTCTACTCAATGCTAGAATAAGGTACGTGGAAAACACACATTAGAAATAGTATAATCGTTTACGTTTACATTTGGGCCATAAAACTATTCATTTAAGAATATATTTCATTTTCTCTATTGATCAGGATAGTTTAATACACCATTATAATCTTTGGTACTCACACTACACAGTCTGTAAGACAGCCACTATAACATTACGCTCTGTCAATTAACCATCCAATTAGATGCGATCATGAAATGGACCCAAATCGGTAAGCTCAGACCGGAAGCTGCGACGCGTTACGTACAAAGGTCAGACGCTAATGAACAAGGCGAATTTGCCCGCCCACTCTCTTAGACCAAAATGGCCGTGTCGTTCGAAAATCCAATGCCTACCTTGTCCGAATGATCCAGACGTAGATATTTCGTTCTACGTACACAGTTACATACATACGCATATTTACAGCTTGGATCACCCAAGTTAATATCTACCCACAGGATTTCGTATTAAGGCTTCTTTGGGCGTAATGGCTATATACTAATATTGCAATTACCCCCAAAGAATCATTACTACGAATCCCTGTGTATCTTCCTTAACTCGAATACCAAAGTAAGGGGAGCAGTATTCCTTTTTCAAAAAGTTGAGTTTAGGCATCCATATCATTGCTTTGTGAGTATCAGGTATAAAGCCCATACACTTACCTATTTCATGTTTAGCCGTAGGAACTGATATTCCTTTTCAGTGTGCTTTTGTTTGATTTAGCAGGTCTTGAACCAGTGGTCTTCAATGGCATCCAATGAAACAAGAGGCACGATGGCTGCTCATTTAACAAGTGTCCTGATATCATTATTTTTTGTTAAGATAACCTCTTATAAAACATACCAGTTTCCAATTAAATGGGTCGTTTAAAACAGTTTGTATATTTTTTGCCTTTGTAGAATTAAGGACACTATTTGAAGTTTGCAAAATGTTGATTTTTTAAAAACATTGCAATTAGAGACATCCTTTTGCTTAGCCAATAATTGAATCAATTAATGAGTATTATAATTTAACAATGACCACATTATTCATTCAAGCAAAGGCCAAAGGTTTATTTTATTACAAAATATCAATTGTTTATTAGATACATCATTTTGATTTACCATTTTATAAATTCAGAGGAGAGATTGCTTCATTTCGATATTTTCCACTTTCATCGATTTTCCTTTTATGTTACCCAATGTTAGACCCCTTACCCCTCCCCCCACCCTTTGGATAGGTGTGATAAGAAAATTTTAACGTTGACGTTCAGGGAGCAAACCCTTCCGAGATGATGAACATGATAGATGGCGCTTCGACTTTTATTCACAGTTTTATACCGACTCTTGGACATTACAATGTATAAATACAAGAGGCTCGGTAGAACGAATTGAAACGATGTAGTAGTAGTAGTAATCCGTATATACATCTCATCATTGAACAGTCATAAAACACATTTACAATATAAGATTTCATTTCGTATAAGATACAATGCCACTCCATCATGGAGTTAAAAGAGATGAGTCTAAATGCGATAAGATTCAAGACAAAAACATCTTAATATGAGATATAAAGAAATCGACCCATTTAGGACAGAAGATCATAACAAAAATGATATAAACAAACGATACAAAAGATAAAAAGCATTATCGTTACGATTGAGGTCTTGATTCTGTATGAGTTGGAGGTTAAATAGTGAAAATTAAACGATACAGAAATCCCAAGAAAGGAGCAAAAGCGACTGACGGGGTTTCTATATCGTTTGTATTTCACTATCTAGCCTCTCAATAACTGAGTGTTTGACCTACATTTTCATCCAATGAAAAGCGCTCTATCGAAATGTAGGTTACACACTAAATCGGATTTGATGCGAATGAAAAAAGGAAAGTCTTGGTGGTACCACAAACCCTTTAGAGAAAAAACGTCCCTGTTTTCCAAGAAAAAGTTTGAACACGATGGGCATAATATAGAAATATAAGGAGATCACTTTCTCACATGAAATGATCAATCACTGAACAAACGTGATACAACGTACACAATGACTTGAGGTCGTCCTTTTATTTGACAACCTAAGCACGAAATAGATTTAAGCAATCCAATCATTGCTTAAAATTTCGATCAAAATGGTTTGATGCCGACAGCTTTTGGTGTAACGTTATTACAAAATGCTTTACATGGGATCGTTTGTAGGTTTACATTATTTCAACATGGTCTGATGCCTACAATGTATTGGGTAACGAACATACAAAGTCGTTTGATGCCATGTATTAATTGGATAACGTAAGCGCAAACTAGTTTTATGATGACTATTAGATGACCAATAGTAAACATTTGGTCAGAATGGTTTGATGCCATCTATCTATTGAGTTACGTAAGTACAAGATGGTTTGATGCAGTCTATTTATTTGGTGACTATCACAAAATCGTTTGATGCCATCTATCTATTCGGTTACATAAGTACGAAATGGTTCGATGCAGTCTATTTATTTGGGGACTTTAGTACAAAATCGTTTAATGCCGTCCATTTATTGGGTAACGTATGCACAAATTAGCTTGATGCCTACTGCTTTATGGGTAACGTATACACCCATTGCTTTGATGCATATCGCTCTTTGGTTAACATTGGATCAGAAGGGTCTGATCCCATCTATTTATTGGGTAACATTATTACAAACGATTTGATGCCGTCCATTTATTGGGTAAAGTTAATACGAAAAAGTTTAATGCCATCCAATTATTGCCAAGCATTCGATCATATTGGATCGATGTCGACCATTTATTAGATAAAGAAATGGTTTGATGCCGTCTGTTTACAAGGTAACAAAATGGTTTGCTGCTGACTGTTTTATTGGTAATATAGGAACACAATTGTTTTTATGCTGACTGTTATCATTCGATCAGAAGGGTAAGATGCCGGACGTTTTGAAAGCGTAAGTACTAAAAGGTTTGATGTCATTGGGAAATACTTTTGATGGACATTTAAAATCAATGAAGATACTTAAATGTCTAAGAGAACAACATAACATAAAGGACCGCTATGATTTCATCTTGCATCAAAGCACCCTGTGTCATAGATAATCATCAGACAGCACGGGTTTAGAAAATATATGTATGCAGTAATATTGTCTTGTTAATTGAATTTAAATCCCATGCGTCTTATTTGAATTCAGTGTTTCCTTTTATTCAAGGGCACATTGACCTGTCTCTAGCAAAGGTGTGTGACCGCACAGACAACGACATATATAATCTAGGAGTTCGCGCTTCTCTTTTTTTGACAGGGATGCACGATTTTATGGCATTCAACAGGATTTTAAGAAATGATGCCTCATTTATATGGTCATTTGTAACTGGATTTCTGATATTGAAAGCATTTACACAAGGTCTTCTTGATTGCGAACGGTTTAAGTCTTGGATTGCTTGGTAATTTTATAAAAATATATGTTTGCGTTGTGTCCTCTCCAAATCCAAAATATCTGCTTAGTTTGGTTGAGGAAAGATACTCAGAGTGGCAAACAGGTTAAATCACGGGCCAGTCGCTTATCTACTTGGCGGCTGGCCTGAATCTAACCTGTTTGCATAAGCATGAAGTTGGTTTCAGCACTATAAGGGTTGATATTAAAAACATATGACATTGTAATTATTCACAAATACTCCTCACTTTGACAAATTCCACATTCGTCCAAATGCGTTTATAATTGATTTAGCTTGTTTGAAATGGCCTTTTAACAAGGGCATTTTTGTGGAAGAAATCAATTATCTTCAAATGTTGTGCATACAGAGGGTGAAAGCCCTTTAGGTTAGATCACATCAAAAATCATTTGACGATCTAGTTAGAAACTACAACAATACTTTTCTCGCGAACAGTGGACTTACAATAAGTGAAGTCGAGATATACTTATAGTACATCCTTTACAACCTTAGATTCATCATCATATGTTATATTGATTGTTCACTTACTTATTCCTGAGTCTAGTTATCATCTGAAGTGGGAGTCCCAGTCACTGGGGTGGCAGCAGGTGGCTAGATATTCCAATACCGAATCTCCAAGAAAGTAAACATTGTTACAAACGATATCGCCTCTAGCAAAAGTGGTTTTCCTTAGTTTAATCTTATCATTTCTACGTCGTGACGGAAACTTGAAGGTCATTAATTTCACTTTCGATGACTTTCTTTAGGATACTTTACCATTACTCATGCCGATTGGTGGGCTTGTACCGACACTTTTACGTCGCCGCTTACAGGGATCGAACCTGGTACCCTCAGTAGCATAGGTCGATGCTCAACCATTGCACCACATTACTTTCTTTGAAGAATTCTAATTAAAAAATAAGTGCCTATGTACCAAGTGGTCTTAGGGGTTAATGTTTTATTCATGAATCAAGTTCCGACCATTCACCTTGATGATATCATATACGTAAAGCGCAGTAGGGCATCTAATGAGAAAATACATAAAAGACAATACATTCTCATACGCTTCCTTCATAGGGAGCTTAGAGACTTGTTCGAACTGAGAGCATCACATGGTTGCAATAATGAGAAGATGCAACAATTATTTCTATGGTGATAATCAAATGCTTGTGTTTAGGCGTTTGTGATAAAAGCTAGGAAAACGTGTCATTATTGGAAATTGTCCGATTTTAGCAATGTCTTCCTTTATCAGAGTTGGGTCTATTAATCTACGCATTTGATTGAAGAAGCATCACTATCGGTAAACATAAAAGCACGCGTTGAATACGCTGACATTTAAAATATCATGTGGCGTTTGCGTTTTGTGTTTAAGGATGAAAGGGTCTCATTAGCGTAGTGGTTAGAGTACAGAACTAAAAACCGCTTTGCGAAATCATGTATGGGTTCAATTCCCGGGGACAGCATTATCAAGGGTTTCGTTAAAGGTAGTCTCCAGGTTCTCTTAACCCTTTCCCAAACGCAAAATTTCCGACTGTCCCAAATTGAAAGAGTTTGCAGACGGTATTTTAAAATAGGATGAAATTGAAAGATAATTTTCTGAAAGGGCAGAAAACATTGTGGGAACAGGAGAAATTGCTCTTAGCGAGCAATTTCTACTTTTCCCACAACGTTGTCCATAGTCGTCTGCACCAAAGTGGTTAAACGTCGTCATTGTTTGGTAATGGGTTAAGGAATGCCGTCGGTTTTACCCCCTGACATTAGTCAGCCTTTATTGGTAGTCCATGGCCCGTTTTACTAAACAGTTTACGCTTAAGATTTGCGTAAGTCTAAAACAACAAGTCCTTTTATTTCAATATTTGGCAAAGCAATATTGCAAAGTAACACATCATTGTAAGCGTCTCTCCGAGACGCTTCCAATGACGTGTCACATTGCAATATTGTACTTTCATTGAAGATATTATCCATGTAAATCAATTATGACTTACGCAAACATTTTCCGTAAGTTGTTTAGTAAAACGGGCCCAGTACCTCATTGGTACCTCCACCACAAGAGCCGGGTACCGCAACGTAACTGAGGTAAAGTTGACATGACATTAAAGTCGTAAATAAAACATATGTTGACGGATAACATAGCATTCATTGAACCCGATTATACGAAGCCCTAAGAAACAAAAGAGTTAATGACTTCACCCCTTGGTTAATTGGAGGTATTATACCAACTAAAAACAAAAAATATCCCACATTAGAGGATAGTAGTATTTGTTTATTTTCCACCAGAATGACATGTTAACAACAATTTTAAAATGAAAACAAACAAAACACAAACAGAAGAGAATAAAACAAAATATGATATAAAAATCAATATGAAACAAAACAAAAAATAAATGTATATACATGGCAAATAGGGAATGATACATGTTTCAACACGTGTTTACTTATTTAGTCAAGCCTTTCAGCACTTTTGGAAGTAATACTAACTATCTAGAGCGAGGAACAAACGATGATATTAAATTCAAGGGAGATCAAATCAAATGTACTACAACTGCATATAGGCTCAGTGCGAAGGGATGAAGAATGTGTTTCCAAACGTAAGAAAGGGTTTTTCGTGGAAGAACTGCAAATTCAGGAAAAGCGGGAGAAAATCAATTTTTATCAATGGAAGATACCAGATTAGAGCTCTCAGGAGCCAATTCACAGACGAGAAAAGGGATACCATGACGATTGATGCTTGTGAAGCCTGTTATCATCTTAACGACTTCCTTGTTTCTAAATACTATCAGTGAGAATCATGTATAGCATGCATCCACGTTAAACATGGAAAAACATTTTATTGCAACTGAAGCATATACAGCTCATGGTTGACAAAGAATATACATGTAGTTCACTTGCGAGCATAAGTTTCGTTTCGCATGTATATATCACTGAAATAATCATTCGATGTTGTATTTTCTTTTTACCATGTATGCGGTGTGTATTATGGGCCGGTGGTCTATATTACATCATATAATTAAACGTTATACCTAACAACAAATTAATCTTCGCCAACACATATTGGAATGGTAAACTTACATACGCAAACACGCACATGTGCGATTTAATGGACTATATCATAGAATGTGTTTTTTGAGCAACAACTGTTGAAGATGATTTAAACAATCCCCATCACAAAAGAAATTACCTTTATCTATGTCACGAAGGTATTTAAAAGTGTGGGGTTATTTAATAATTACAAACTGAGCATATGAGTCTGCAGTGTTTAGTTAAAAAAAAACTTGCTCTTTGATTAACGCTTAAACGGTTGACTAAAAATTCAACATAATTTTGATATACAAAAAGTACTTCCATTGCACTATAGTGACAGATTAGAAGCGTATCAATAATCGGTGTCTGGTGTCATTTTATTCCTAGAAGACAATTTTACATACAATTAACTAAAATATAAATTTGTGAGAAAGTTATTTTAAAGTGCTAACGCATTTGAGGTCAGACCAGATGAGCCAATTTACGACCACATAGGATGGGCTAAAGTTTGAGTTGAATGTCTGGTTGAGGGTCAACAGTTGAAAAGGCTACAGAGGATGAACTCATTAGAGGAGTTCAAAGCGGAAACATCTCCCTAATACGTCATACGAAATAACAATCGGAACTACTCGGGTATTTCCGTGAGCTGTCAAATACACCTCGGATATAAGGGTAGGGTTACAATTTTTCGGGTAAATCGGCATCCGCCAATTAACACATTTTCTAAGCGTGCACGTTAAGTAGTTCAATGTGTATAGAAGTGTTGGACATCATTTTTAATCATTTTTGATCAGTAACGCATACCAAATGGAGAACTTGTTGTTGTGACATGTATACTTGTTTCCTCAATCAACTTTAACGACTTTTGGATTTTACATTCAAGATCTATTTTTAGAAACAAAAGTAAAGTGACGTCATTCTCGCATCAAACAATATGGCGTCATCCCTATTATTTCAGAGGTGTTTTCATTGGACAAAATCGATGTGTTCAGATTTACGAAATTACCGCACCTCTTTCGCTTATATCGAGATGATATTCTGTAATAGAGAAAAAATGTGTGTATACTTGTCGTTAGGTCACTGCATACGAGAAGCCTCCGTGGTAAGAATACAAAACTTGAAATCAAATGGACCCTTTATGCGTGGGTTCAAATTCCAGCGACGTTATTAGGAATTTTCATGAGAGGTTGTCTCCCGACTGACTTACGGAGTATTTGTACCGGTGGTTCTACCTGGCTTCGCAAGTACGTATAGGCAGTCGTGTATGGGGAATTCGTCCATCATTAATACTCGGATATCGGAACATAACTGAAATACTGTTGATGCGATGTAAAACCTATATAAACAAACAATCAAACTACATACATATATTGTGTTTTGTCATAATTAATACTGAAATTTCATATAGTGTGTATCGAAAAGTTCGAAAAAGGAAGAAATCTTCGATTTCTCAATGACCTTTTCAACCATTGTAAAACCCCATCTCGGCAAATGCAGTTAGCATGGACTGATCACGTTGAAACTGTTCATAACCACAATACTAGTGTATAGTAATTCATTTAGTTCATACTAATCGCTATAACAAAATAATGTAACAAATTAAAATGGCAATAGTGTACATGTTGATCAAACGCGTCTCAACCGCATATAATCAAATATTGTATTTCCGTTCATTTCCTAAGACGCTGCGGGTTTTGCCCTTCGTAATGAATATTGAACTGGGTGCCCTGATGTTTATCCGACTGAACAAGAAACAGATACACACACCATATACATTATATATAAAGAATATATTTTTAAGTTTTCACGTTTACTTTTCTTGCAACTTGTATTAAATACGAGATATTGTAAAACTGGTTGAACATAACAAAAGGAATAAAAAGAACACAGTTTCTTTTTTCATAATCATTGCAAAATGTCTTAATTTTGGTTATTATATGGCTTCCCCCTGTGTTTGCCTTTCGTAATGGGGGAAATATTATGATTGAGAGGGCCAGTTTATGTTAAAAAAATGGATTTAAGACTTCTTAAACATCATATGTCGCCGGCCAACAACTAAACAAACGTTTGATGAAAGCGGGGTCAAACCCTTTTAAGGGCACACACTTTTACATTCAGTGAGGTAGTGCCTTTAATACTGATTTCTACACCTTCAGTAATTAGTTGGCAATTAAAACCATGTAACCAATTATTTATTTTGTGTCGAGCTAAGGGAGTTATGAATGGATCAACTGTTATTGTAATCATCAATTTTCAATAGAACCAAAACAAAAACAACGTCTCAGACAAAACATAAACACTTCCCGTTAAACCATGAATTAAATCCGTGTTATCGTCTTTTTCTTGTGGTGAAAAAAACAACAACAGAAGGTTTACGCAAAACAAACTGCGTCAGTACTGTCACACAATAGGTAATTGAACATAATTGGGTTTCTTTTGTCTATTCATTCAAGTTGTTCATACCAAATAGGCCCCCGTGGCTAGTGGTTAGTGTACATGACTTGAAATCTCTCCGTGTGGGTTCAAATCCCGGTGACAGCATTTGGATTTTCATGAGAGGGAGTCTCTCGACTGTCTTACGGAATGCTTCTATGGATCTACATGGCTTCATCAGCCCTTATGGGCGGTTTTATATAGGGTCTTCCTCCATCAATAAGAGTGAGGCACCGCAACATAACTGAATTATGTTGATGCGATGTAAAACCCATATAAACAAAAGCTCATTCCATAGCGGCAAACTGTTTGTCCTTTGTGTTGGGAGTTGCAGATTCGAAACCATGTCTAGTTATAAATATCTCGGACCAAATGCAATGGTATTGATGACTTCGCACCTCAATTTTCTGGGACATACGCACGTAGGGATGGTATAAACAGTAGAGAGTCGTTTCGGGGTCACGAAAGAAAAGTCGTGTTATAATTCATAGATTGATGTGTTATAACTGAAAATGTTGATCAACTAGAAACTTTTGTTTTGATTCAATGATTATTGACGTAAAACTGAAAATATGTTGAGCAACTAGATATTTTTGCTTGTATTCATTGGTTATTGACGTATAACTGAAAATATGTTGAGCAACTAGATATTTTTGCTTGTATTTATTGGTTATTGACGTATAACTGAAAATATGTTGAGCAACTAGATATTGCTGCTTGTATTCATTGGTTATTGACGTATAACTGAAAATATGTTGAGCAACTAGATATTTTTGTTTTGATTCATTTGTTATTGACGTATAACTGAAAATATGTTGAGCAACTAGGTATTTTTGCTTGGATTCATTGATTATTGTCGTAAAACTGAAAATATATTGAGCAACTAGATATTTTTGCTTGTATTCATTGGTTATTGACGTATAACTGAAAATATGTTGAGCAACTAGATATTTTTGCTTGTATTTATTGGTTATTGACGTAAAACTGAAAATATGTTGAGCAACTAGATATTTTTGCTTGGATTCATTGGTTATTGACGTAAAACTGAAAATATATTGAGCAACTAGATATTTTTGCTTGTATTCATTGGTTATTGACGTAAAACTGAAAATATATTGAACAACTAGATATTTTTGCTTGTATTCATTGGTTATTGACGTATAACTGAAAATATGTTGAGCAACTAGATATTTTTGCTTGTATTTATTGGTTATTGACGTATAAATGAAAATATGTTGAGCAACTAGATATTTTTGCTTGGATTCATTGGTTATTGACGTAAAACTGAAAATATATTGAGCAACTAGATATTTTTGCTTGTATTCATTGGTAATTGACGTATAACTGAAAATATATTGAGCAACTAGATATTTTTGCTTGGATTCATTGATTATTGACTTAAAACTGAAAATATGTTGAGCAACTAGATATTTTTGCTTGGATTCATTGGCTATTGACGTTTAACTGAAAATATATTGAGCAACTGGATATTTTTGCTTGTATTCATTGGTTATTGACGTAAAACTGAAAATATGTTGAGCAACTAGATATTTTTGCTTTGATTAATTGGTTATTGACGTAAAACTGAAAATATGTTGAGCAACCAGATATTTTGGCTTGGATTCATTGGTTATTGACCTAAAACTGAAAATATGTTGAGCAACTAAATGTTTTTGCTTGGATTCATTGGTTATTGACATAAAACTGAAAATATGTTGAGCAACTAGATATTTTTGCTTGGATTCATTGATTATTGACGTATAACTGGAAATATGTTGAGCAACTAGATGTTTTTGCTTGTATTCATTGATTATTGGCGTATAACTGAAAATATGTTGAGCAACTAGATATTTTTGCTTGGATTCATTGATTATTGACGTATAACTGAAAATATGTTGAGCAACTAGATATTTTTGCTTGGATTCATTGATTATTGACGTAAAACTGAAAGTATGTTGAGCAACTAGATATTTTTGCTTGTATTCATTGATTATTGACGTAAAACTGAAAATATGTTGAGCAACTAGATATTTTTGCTTGGATTCATTGATTATTGACGTAAAACTGAAAATATGTTGAGCAACTAGATATTTTTGCTTGTATTCATTGGTTACCTTATTATTATTATATATGTATGAAAACGTTGGAACACGAGATAATTTTGTTTTGATTCATTGATCATTGCGATATAACTGAACAATATGAGCAATATGAGCAACGAGATGTTATAGATTATAGAGATATTTATAGATTATTGTGGTATAACTGAAATTTTTTTTTGATTACAAGCTATTTTTCTTTAGATTTATTGATTATTATGGTATAGATGAAAATGTTGAACAACAAACTTTTTTGTTTGGATTCATTGATTATTGTGGTATAGTTGAAAATGTTGAACAACAAACATTTTTGTTTGGATTCATTGATTATTGTGGTATAGCTGAAAATGTTGAACAACAAACTATTTTGTTTGGATTCATTGATTATTGTGGTATAGCTGAAAATGTTGAACAACAAACTATTTTGTTTGGATTCATTGATTATTGTGGTACAGCTGAAAATGTTGAACAATAAACTATTTTGTTTGGATTCATTGATTATTGTGGTATAGCTGAAAATGCTGAATAACAAAATTTTGTGTTTGGATTCATTGATTATTATGGTATAGCTGAAAATGTTGAACAACAACTATTTTTGTTTGGATTCATTGATTATTGTGGTAAAGCTGAAAATGTTGAACAACAAACATTTTTGTTTGGATTCATTGATTATTGTGGTATAACCGAAAATGTTGAACAATAAACTATTTTGTTTGGATTCATTGATTATTATGGTATAGCTGAAAATGTTGAACAACAAAATATTTGTGTTTGGGTCATTGATTATTATGGTATAGCTGAAAATGTTGAACAACAAACATTTTTGTTTGGATTCATTGATTATTGTGGTATAGCTGAAAATGTTGAACAACGAACTATTTTGTTTGGATTCATTGATTATTGTGGTATCGCTGAAAATGTTGAACAACAAACTATTTTGTTTGGATTCGTTGATTATTGTGGTATAGTTGAAAATGTTGAACAACAAACTATTTTGTTTGGATTCATTGATTATTGTGGTATAGCTGAAAATGTTGAACAATAAACTATTTTGTTTGGATTCATTGATTATTGTGGTATAGCTGAAAATGTTGAACATTGAACTATTTTGTTTGGATTCATTGATTATTGTGGTATAGCTTAAAATGTTGAACAACAAACTATTTTGTTTGGATTCGTTGATTATTGTGGTATAGTTGAAAATGTTGAACAACAAACTATTTTGTTTGGATTCGTTGATTATTGTGGTATAGTTGAAAATGTTGAACAACAAACTATTTTATTTGGATTCGTTGATTATTGTGGCATAGTTGAAAATGTTGAACAACAAACTATTTTGTTTGGATTCATTGATTATTGTGGTATAGCTGAAAATGTTGAACAACAAACCATTTTGTTTGGATTCATTGATTATTATGGTATAGCTGAAAATGTTGAACAACAAACTATTTTGTTTGGATTCATTGATTATTGTGGTATAGATGAAAATGTTGAACAATAAACTATTTTGTTTGGATTCATTGATTATTGTGGTATAGCTGAAAATGTTGAACAATAAACTATTTTGTTTGGATTCATTGATTATTGTGGTATAGCTGAAAATGTTGAAACAACGAACTATTTTGTTTGGATTCATTGATTATTGTGGTATAGTTGAAAATGTTGAACAACAAACTATTTTGTTTGGATTCATTGATTATTATGGTATAGCTGAAAATGTTGAACAACAATCTATTTTGTTTGGATTCATTGATTATTGTGGTATAGCTGAAAATGTTGAACAATAAACTATTTTGTTTGGATTCGTTGATTATTGTGGTATAGCTGAAAATGTTGAACAACAAACATTTTTGTTTGGATTAATTGATAATTGTGGTATAGCTGAAAATGTTGAACAACAAACTATTTTATTTAGATTCGTTGATTATTGTGGTATAGATGAAAATGTTGAACAACAAACTATTTTGTTTGGATTCATTGATTATTTTGGTATAGCTGAAAATGTTGAACAACAAAATATTTGTGTTTGGATTCATTGATTATTGTGGTATAGCTGAAAATGTTGAACAACTAACTATTTTGTTTGGATTCATTGATCATTATGGTATAGTTGAAAATGTCGAACAACAAAATATTTGTGTTTGGATTCGTTGATTGCTGCTTTATAACTGAAACTGTTTAGAAACAAACTATTTTTGTTTAAGTTAATTGATTATTGCGATGTAACTGAAAATGATGAGCAACCATATAATTTTGTTTAGATTTATAGATAACTTCGTTATGAATGAAAACAGTGAATAGTTAGATATTTTTTGTTGGATTCATGGATTGCTGTGGAAGAAATTAGAATGTTTAGCAATAAGATATTTATGTTTGAATTACATGATTATTGTGGTATATGAAATTAAACAACTGAACAGTTAAATCGATTTCCTTGTAACACAAGTCAAGCTACACTCAATGATCCGACATTACCTCATATGAATATATGGAACACACTATGGCACAAGCCGGTAGATGTACCTCTTAGATAGTTCATAAATACACATAAAATCCTAGGAAAAAATCTGCTGTTTTCCGCCGTAAAGCATCCTTGATTACAACACATACATAGGGACTATAAAAATATGTAAATTTACACAAATTGGTTATATATCACAATTGAATCTTTTTCTTACTAATTTCATTAAAAATTATCATATCAACAAATCTGTGTTTCATACTTTCTCAATCGAATTTATTTTAAGAATTGGCTGAGGTGTTCCTGATGACTCCTTTTCTGCTATAGGAGGTATATTATACGGACCTTCTAGCCCATTTGTGTGCTTAATTATTGGAGACAATCCCAAGGGGAAACGAGTAAATATGCAGACCAAATAACGTTAATGTTTGTACGATAATTCAATGGTATATCGTTAAAATAGACGTGTGTTATGCTTGCACAGGTCTTAAAGTTCATCCGCATATGACGCTTCCCCCTGCGCCCCCCAAACAATACATAATACTTATAATGCTGGGTAATTTTCTAAAAATATATTTTTGTGTTGTCTTCTTACCAAAGCCTTAAACAACTTGCTTAATTCTGACGGGGAAATATACTCAGAGTAGCAAACAGGTTAGATCACATGACAGCCGTCGATATACTTGGCAACAGGCCTGGACCTTACTTGTCTGCAATATCATTACGTCGGTTCCAGCACTTTAAGGGTTAACACAACTTTTTCGAACCATACTCTGCTTTCCAACATCAATATTATCATTCAAGAATGAGACGCTTCAGATCAAAGTCAAACTCACTAGTTAACAACATACTCCATTAGACACCACATTAATGCATATATTTCAGAATACAATTTCTGTTCGGATATGTTTCTCTTTCTGATGCTCTTTGCTAATTTGTAAGTTAAGTTATGCTACACCGGTTTGAAACTGATCCATTGAACAAAACCTGTTCTTTCTCTTCGACCAGTTCGGATAATGTTTGTTGACTGGGGAATGCAAGCGGGTATATTGTTATGTTTAACCTATTAATCATTTAATATATCTTCCAATCTTTCTTCTTTATCGTCTTCCCCTTGCTTTTTGTCCTCCACTTCCTCTTCCACCGCTTCCTTTTCTTGTAGCCACCTTCGTCTTCTTTTTCTCTTTTTCTGACTTCCTTTTACATGCGTGTGTGTACGTTTTAGATTTAAGCAAAATGATATACCGTTTTGAAAACTCACTGTATGTAATGCAAATGATTTTTTTTTTAAATTTATAGAAAAAATGGGTTGTTGTTTGATTGTTAATTAAAACATTTGTTGCAGAATATTTAGCGGGAATAAGAGAGCACGGATATTTGAGCTTGCGACGTGATTTACTTTGACAAATATAAAGAAAAAAAAAGAAAATAAAAACGGCCATTAGCTCTGTACAAACGATTTTCTCTTTTCTTATCAAATAGACAGGTTAAACCTTTTGTAAGAATATCTACGACGTCAATATCTACGCCTTTAAATTAGATTCTGTATTGTCTATTTCGCCATTCACTGGGGGAATTATCGTAGAATGCGATGCCATTGCTTCCGAGAAGTATGCCAGTCAACAAAAGGAAAATACTTGTAGGCAAGATCTTCCAAAAAATAACTGCTTTAATCCACAATGGGCTGGACCCGACTTCACTCAAACACAGAAAGAGCAAACAGACGTAGTCGGATGGTAAATATCCTTAAATACCAGAGTGTTGATAAACATGGTTCTGTTAACAAAATTGTTATTAACACATCACTCCATATGGAATTTTGGGGTCTTTAAAGGTTAAAAAGAGGCAAAATGAAGCAGTTAAATACGACCATTAAGTGACAGAAATTATACCTCCCTTGCAATTGGTCGAGAGATACAGACACTCTTGTTTTATATGACCATCTCTATTAAACGGTGTGTGAAAGGTAATTTCATCCAAGTCTATCTTAAAACAGAACGCAAGCCTTTCAGAAAGCTCACACTGGAGCTTTCTGAATGACTAGTGTCCGTTATAAGCTGTTATCTGTCATATACAGCACTATCTTTAACCTTTTACAAAGGCTGCTTAAAACAAGATTGCCTGTACGTAGGTCATTCACCCCCCAATTCCCATGGCCATGTCAGGGCGTGTGTATTGTCTAATGGACGAACAAGTTGTATGAATTATGTATAAGTTATGTCGAAACTCGATACTGAATCATCCCTTAGAGAGTATGATTGTACCTCTTACGAATGTTTTCATAAAAACAAATTTCACATTCTTAATTATTCAGTTTTTCTCGAATAACTAAAGTGTACATCATCGTCACTTTACAGTCAGAATCTATGGAACGCCACAGCTGTCTTATGTTCAACACTGATATGATGTTTGCTTCATTCCTGTGTTGTTGTGTCGAGTGATCATTATGTTTAGTTTATAATAACGCATGTTCGGTTAATCAATAATGTTGTTGAGTCTAAATATTACATTGTCCAAATAAACATTGTTTTGTTCGGTTGAAAGCACATGATGTTGGGTTAAACTAATATGTTGTTAAGTTAGTACGTTGACTTGTTATGCTGCAAAATCATTATGTTCTGTTCATGTTGACATTATGTCCGGTTAACACATGCTGTTGTTGAGTCACATTAGCATGGTATTTGCTTCAATTATGTGTTGTTGGGTTATTTGAGCATTATTGTATGTTAATAATACTATATATCCACTTGATAAACGGTGTTGTTGGGTTGATTGATCATTGTGTTCATAATTTAGCATGTTCAGTTGATCAATAATGTTGTTGAGTCTAACTATTACATTGTCCAGTTAAACATGGTTTTGATCGGTTGAAAGCACATGATGTTGGATTAAACCAATATGTTGTTCAGTTAGTATGTCGACTTATTATGTTATAAAGCCGCTTTGTTCTGTCAATGTTGACATTGGGTTCGGTTATTGAATGCTGTTATTTAGTCCAATCAGCAACTTATTCGCTCGAACTCAGATAACACGATGTTTAAACGCGTCGCAGCCATTGATACTTGTTGTCCTACGTTGCAGTGTGAGGTCATATCCCATGACGTCACACATGACCTCGTGACAGAGGGTGTCTTTATGCGCATGTGCGAGAAAGAATTTCGCGCGAGAATTTATATCTTCCGATGTGTTCCGAATGAACATAATGAAAATCAACCCAACAACATGATAACGCAACATGATAATGTGACTCAATACAGCATTGTGTTAACCGGACGTAATGTCAACATGAACAGAACATAATGATTTTGCAGCATAACAAGTCAACGTACTAACTTAACAACATATTAGTTTAACCCAACATCATGTGCTTTCAACCGAACAAACCAATGTTTATCTGGACAGTGAATAGTTAGACTCAACAACGTTATTGATTAACCGAACATGCTATATTATAAACTAAACATAATGATCACTCGACACAACAACACAGGAATGAAGCGAACATCATATCAGTGTTGAACATTAGACAGCTGTGGCGTTCCATAAGAATCAATTGGAATTCGACTGTATAGGTTTTCTAAATTGACTTCAGAAATATTTCTACGAAAACACGTTTGGAAAGGTTTGCAGTGTTAGCTTAAACGTTGAAAACAACACCCTCCACTTACAATGGCTATTCTTCATTACATATAGTATACTAACTAGTACAGGTGTTGTGCAGTTTCAAAGAATGTGATTCTTAACTTTCAAATGTCCTCACATTTTTGTATAAGCATCTTTGAGCCTTTTATCAAAATGTCAGGTTTCTTTTTCTGTCTCGAACTGATAATTCTATTCTTTATTACATGTACCGTTTTATTGGTATGTTCTGTATGTCTATTGTCGGCAATACTGCGTCTCTTTGCGCTGTGAGGTTTATACGTCGTCGAGGAAGACGTCAGTAATCATCGGAAAACTTGACCCAGCAGGGTGCTCGAACTTGATACCAACATATAGCACCATTAGTGCTCTGTATCAATGGCACATTCGCTTGTTATCTAACAATAAATGGTCACGCATATCGAACCTACTCTTTTGCATTTATCTTCTCCAGCTAGTTCATGTATCTTATGTTTTCCCATTAGTTGATTATTTATTTGTTACTCGAACAAATTCATAACATGGGACATTGCCATATATAGTGTTCCAACTAATGTACCAGAAACGGAGAGGTGTAAACTAGGTTTCAGAAATTTAAGCTCAACTCATTTGCAATCAATGATTCATACGGTATGCTCATTTTATTTACATGTATATAACGAACAGTAGAACATATTCAAAAAAATGTTGTTATCATATAGTGACTTCTCCGAGAAGGCTCCATTGTGAAATAGTGTGAGATTATTGGGAATCGAATATCACACGGGCCTTACGGTCTACGGACTACGTGGGAAACCACAACGCCCTCAATACCAGTCCGATTCAGTAGCTATACTTTTGTGCAAGAGATGTGCGCCAGTTATAAACACCACTCCCTTTTATTTCAATATTGGACTAAGCAATTATGCAAAGTAGCATATCATTAGAATCGTGTTTCCGGGACGTGTCCATTGACATGTCACATTACTAAACCGTACTTTCGTGTAAGACACTATACATGTTTATCAATGTAAATTACGCAAGTATTTTTCTTTAAATAGTGGTATGGTAAAACGGTACCAAATAAATTTAGTTTTGCTCAGTTAGACCTGTTTGAAATGTGCTAGGAATCGTTGGTAGAAGGCTTAGTGATGTTTAATTTGCTTTTTTTAAATGCACTAATTAACGGTTTGGGTCGGGTTTTACCGGTGCTTCGTCTTATCGAATTCTCTCATTTTACGTGACTGCATTACCGCGCATTCATAAACCTGTCCGGAAATGGGCATTCGATGACGTCAAAGGAAAGCTGTTTCCATAAATAGTATCCCCCAACGCATTCATTGTATCGACTTTTACCATTTCTTCCCTATGCCCAATGAGAGGTTCGTGACTGATCCATAATAAAAACTTTGATCAGCAAACAAAAATCATTGTAAGAAAAATAACTCATGTTATGTTATCGTTTTGTTCATGCAATTGGATAGCAAATATTTTGAATAAAAGATAGATAACCCATTAAATGTTATATATACGTTGTCTCACAGTTGCCTTTAGATTCGTCAGATGTTGACACGTTCAAGTAAAATATAATGGAGTAAGGTTGTTTAACCAAGCAACTGCCAATTAAACAAACGCCAACACGATTTCTTTCCATCGACTTATATTAACCTTTAGAATGCTGGGTAATTTTCTTAACATGGATTTGTGTGTCGTCTGCTTTCCAAAATCTTAAAGATCGGCTTGATTTTGATTTGGGAAAGATGCTCATAGTAGCAAACAGGTTAGATCACAGATCAGCCGCCAAGTAAATATGCGGCTGGTCTGGATCTAACCTGTTTGCATAAGCATGAAGTCGGTTCCAGTACCAAAATGGTTAAAAATATCAATGTTTACTCTGTTTAAGCGAGGGAGGTATGGAACGAGCCTTTTATTGACACTATTTGCTATAAGTGGTTTGAGAGCTCGGGTTTCCCTGGAAATCGTTAAAATCGTTATTTTGGCGCTTTCCGTTTTAATCAAAGGATGTCTTTCAAACGAAAACGGTGGCCTCCATTTTGAATGAAAAGGTTTAGACCCTGTGATTCGACATAGAAGAGAGATATTGGAAAAGTCGAAGATCCTCCTCCCCCGCTAATTGGTATAACTTTAAATGTCATTATAGTACGTGTATTTGAGTTGAACTCGAATGCATAAGACGTGATGGCTGAAAGATAAGAAGCCACTTTGCGAGTCAAAATACAAAGTCATTGTAACCATTTTTTTTATTGTTGTTTGATTAACAATTAAAAGTAGCTTTTGAAAGTATAATTAACTTAGGAAGTATACATGTATCTTAAACATATCCAACCTATTTGCAAGACATAAAAAAAAATCCTCAAAACAATGTTTTTTTGTTAGATGACGTCAGTCATCTAACAAGGCTACAATTCCGAAATCGTTTGGTGACCTTATTACAAAATGAACCGCCGTGGGATGACCTGACATCTGAACTTGTCCTATACTCGTCAATATTTTAAAAAGCTGATCATAATATTCTGTATGCTATGTATTTTTTATTCAAACTTTATAATTGAAAGATGATGGGTGGTCAATAATAAAGTTTTAGAGACACCACAATCGTATTTAATAGGAAATGGTATGCACTATTTTTTTCATTTTTTCCCTTGACCGAATATTGCTATTTTTAGGCCCATTAACAAGCCAAATAAGGAGGTCATGTGACATGAGTCGTCTGATAACGTGGCCTCGTTTCCATCGTACCGCGAGACACGGAGGGAAACCCCGTGATGTTACTATTTAGAAACGAAAACGTTTCATGCATGAATTGCAACCAGTTGGCGACCTAATTCCACAATAAATCATGTATCATTTTAATTTAAATTTCACTTCCCGGTCCCTGACGTTTCAAACCCTATCTTACTAAAGTGAAGTGCGTTTGACATCGGTCCTTCTATCAGTTTTGAAAGAATTAACTCTTGCGCCGATTTTGATTGACAGGACCTTTTGACCAATGAAAACGCTTTATTTTGTGTAGGCGTCGACTACGCTTGAGACGCTTGTTTACATCAGACAACTTGGAAGAAAATGACTGCCGTTAAATTTGCGTGTGTGCTAAATGAATTGCATGAGAAGCGATCTAGACTTTAGCTAACAGGGAAATGTGAAAAGGTGTAGATAGGGGACATTGTCACGCGACCAACTGGATGTCATTTAATGACATTCAAAGTTTGCTTTTTCCGAAAATGAAGGAAATTCCCGAGAAATGTCATCGGTTGAAACTGAAACTGAACGAGCTGTGTTGGGGACCTCACCAACGATTTAATGTCGCCAAATTGAATTCAGACCGCTATAAGTGAACAAAAGTAAGTAGATTATGATTATTTCTTGATTGTTTTGTGCAATATTGATTGAAACACAAAATGAACATGTGAAACGATACTTAAACACACAGCTCAATGTTAACGGAGTGGGTGGGGTAACGTTTTCAAAACATAACAATAATCAAATTCAGAACTAGCATTCATTTGAGTGATGACATTAACAATGAAAACAAAGATATATTTAGCCTTTTTCAACTAATCTTCGATGCAGATTTAAGCTTAATCTCGAAAAAGAAAACATAACTACAACATTGTCTTGATCATCTGACAAAAGATTTGACAGTGGGTACCCTTTGACATTTTAATTTATGTATAGTCAATTCCCCTAATCTCGTGGTATCCCTAATTCAGTGCTGTGGTATTTGCATAATGTCATACTGCTTCCATAAACAAACGCACCAACCTGACCTTCTTTCGCAGACCAGTGTAAGAACTCCAAAGAAGCAAGAATAAATGTTTTTCTGGTATAAAACCAATAAAATCCAATCAAATGCGTCTCTTATTACATAGAGCTCCAAAAATCCCAGAAATTTTCACACTTATTTCTCAAATCTAAGACCCAAAACACTTCCTTTCAGTTTGTAAGCAATTCTCAATCATTCTTTGGTCAGATACGACCAAATTGTTTTAGGATTCGTCCATAGTGTGTGTAACGTTCGTTGCCTAGTATGTGTAACGTTCATTGAACACGTTTATGCACATAAGGGAACCTAACGCATTGTTGTAGAGAATATGCTGGTGTATATATAGACAGCACAACCGCTAGGTGTATGACAGTGTTTTTCACTGATCGGATGTGTTTGTGTCTTTAAGAGGTTCATTTCCTCTGTTCGTTACATTGGTGGCAGAGGTGGGATTAAGACTTCTCCTTCTATCTGAGTTGCCTTCCCCACGTGTCTTCCAAGGGCCAAGACTCGGGACAAGTCTTCTCGGAAGTGGGAGTTATGTAATGTTTGTTGAACGTTTATGCAAATTATGAATCTAATGCATCGTTGAGAGAATATGCGGGTCCATATATAAACATCACAACTGATCAGTGTATGACAGTGTTTTTCACTGATCGGATGTGTTTGTGTCTTTGAGAGGTTCATTTGCTTGGTTCGTTACATATGTTTCACCCTAATTATTTTGGACTTTTACTAACAAATTGTGCTTTACCTGAATACGACGGAATTAGGGTAGGACCTCAAAAATGCAAATGGCTGCCAGTGACCTATTAATTCACGTTACGTAGAGAATTCCTGTGCTCCATTTAAAAATAATTACGAGCAGATCGTAAATGAAGAATGAAATATGTTAGGAAAGATAAATGTTGACAGTTAAGTTCTCCTCCATCTTTCTGTTACTCATGTAACCTTTAAGTACCACGGAATTATGGTACACCAGTATACACAATAGAATGTTATTGGCTAGAGCCCTATTATTTAGTCATTTCATATGTTCTTACAGCTTTGTACCAACCAGACATTGCAAACAGCTGAGTCCCATTACAAGCTGATCAATTCATACCCAAATTAAAAGCCTTACAAAGAGGAGGAAGGCCTGAATGTCATCAACTATCTTTAGGGTAAGTTGTCTTTTTAGAATTATTTTCTTAAATGGCATAATGGCATAATACATTCTGCTACATAAATCTATATTTGAATTTCAAAAGGATTATGAGAATATTTTAAAGTTTCCTGTAGCATGCATAAATAAGACTTACTTTTGTCTTTGATGGTCATTTGTATAGTGAATACAGATGAAAATCAGATTTGATGGTCATCATTTGCTTGTTTATACCCCTAGTTGTGATATTTAATTCTTATATTGGTCACTGTGAATGATGATCATGGGTGATATGACACACACAATTTCAATATTTGAAATAATATTTAATTTGAATTGTTTTATAGATTTATACCTGCATAATCGTGTTTTTCAAGATATTTTTGAATCACTTTGTTTTCAGTTGTCATGAACTCATATGTTAAACTTTCTCTTAATGGGACTTACTCAGAAATATGTGGTCTGGGAATAATAAATGTCAAAAAGATTGATATTAATAATTATTTTCTATAAACTAAAGACTACATGTATTTTCAATTTCTTTACTTTTAAGAGTTTGAAACCCTGTGATTTTATTAAATAATGTGAAGTGAGCCATTGTCCAATCAATATTTCCATGGGAATGCCAGTTTATAAATAAAGGCAGGAATTCCTTCTTGCTCACCTTGCCAAAGTTACTTGACAGTGACCAAGTATCTTTCCTTCAAATGGTTTATTTTATAAACAATGATCTTAATTTGAATTATTCATTGGTGGGTGCCGTTATTTTTTAGGGACTAACTCAAAGTGCCGTGATAGTAATATACGGTAATTATTTGATATTAAGAATTATTGTCACCAAATCGAAGATCATTTTAAATTTCTTTACTTGCTGAAATCTGTTAATTGTTAATCCCATAAATGATCAGACAAATATGACGGCTCACTTAACATTATTTAACAAAAGCACAGGGTTTTGGCATCTCATAAGTAAATAAATGGTAAATAGTCTTTGGTTTAGTGTCAAATTTTTGACGTTTGTAACTCCTAATAGACACATCTCTGAGAGAGTATCTTTAACAGCTCAGTAAGTAGTTGCAGTGGAAACTCTGTTACTTGAGTTCAATCCCCACTATTGCAGCTGGGTTTGGGGAGGTTAAAACATTTAAAAGACTATCGCAAAATAAGAGGAGCTATGCCTTTTTTGTCTTTTAAATTGCTTATACCTGATTACACTGATAAAAGTTTGTCTATTTTATAGGATGCTATGTTTGAAACCTAGTGCATTTTTCCGACATGACAAATTTTTAGTCCTTATAGCAGAAAATTCTTTTTACATTACAGATAAGAAGCATTGTCTTCTGATATATGAAGGGGTCATTCAGAGTGTATAGTGAAACTAACAGAAATCATGACTTACAGTGAGCAAACAGTGAATGCAGTATGATGCATTACTTATCCACTACTATTAACAGTTGGGTTGGAGGGACAGATGCAGAGGTATATTGAAATCCATTTAATACTTTGATTGCATGACCTGCAAATATTTGTCCTGTCAGTTATACAAATAATGTAAGTTACTTCAGCTTCAAATCATGAGAAAAAGCAAAACTCAAAGAGGCAATATCATGCTCAAAAAGGGGTGACAAATGCTGTCATAATGCATTCATGGAATATAAGGGAGACACATTCACATATATGTAAAAAATTGCTATGGTGACATTTGAAACTTAAGTTGCATGGAAAAATGCCTGTCCTAGTAAAATGTGTGCTGATTTAGGCATGTATGGACAAAAATAAACCATTTTCTGGCATCAAAATAATGCGTTATGTGCAGACAGGTATCCGCTGAATATGCGAATCTGAATTTCTTTTAAACAATGTAAAATTTTAAATTAACCATCATGACTAATTCATGTTTTCAAACTGCCAATGATTTACAAATCTTACACTAAACAGCCACCTAGGTATGTTGTTTATTATCATGATTGAGTAAATGTTGGATGTTTTGATTCAAGCTGTTATTACCTAATTTAAAGAAATGTTCATCGTTTCTAGTGTGACGAGCACTGTCGATCATAAACTCCATTATAAAGATAACCATAAGCTTAATTTTGAATAAATCACTTATGAGTCATCTAGTTTTCAACTGATACAAGTGACCATAAATACCATGCTGGACATATTTTGCTGAGGTCGTTAGGTATTACCTAATTTAGAAAAATAACTTGTTGAAAAAATATCATCCAAGACTATCCATAGCAAGAAAAAGAATTCAAGTATTCATTATTTACAAGTCATCATTTGTACAGCTCTTGAAGAAATGTTACATGAAAAAAAAACAAGCTCAAAACTAAAACTTGAAAAAATAACCCCAGATTTTTCTCATCTTTTTTCGCCCCTTAGTGAGAATGTGAGTGAAACTAAAAAAACATTTAATTATTTCTTTCGAAAATTTATGTTTTTTTATACATGTATATGCATTTAGTTAGAATTGATAATTGTTAATGGCAGTGGTTTTTAGCTCACTTGAGCACAAAGTGCTCAAGGTGAACTTTTGTGATCGCACAATGTCCGTTGGCGTCTTGCGCCGTCAACAATTTCTTTAAACATCTTCTCCTCCTAAACCATTGAGCCAATATTAACCAAACTTAATAGGAATGTCTGTTGGGTGATGCTCTTCAAAAGTTGTTCAAAGAAATTGATTCCATGCAGAACTTTGGTTGCCATTGCATGAAAAAGGGGGAATTTCTGCAATTTTTAACAAATCTTCTTGTCTGAAACCACTGGTCAGAATTCAAAATAATTTCACAGGAATATTCTTTTCGGGGCCTCTTATCAAAAGTTGTTCAAAGAATTTTGATATCTTGAAAAACATGGCTGTCAGACTGTGTTGAACTTTGAACGTGTTTTTGTGTTCACTACATACATGTATGCTAAAATTTATAACTTTACAAACATCTTTTTTTTCCAAACCTCTGGGCCAATTTCAATGACATATCATGTGAAGCATCCTTAGTTGGAGGGGAGAAAGATTTGTCAAAAAAAAGAATTGTCATGTGGCCAAATGGCTGCCATGTCCATATTTGGTAAAAACCTTAAAAAAAATCTTCTTGTCACAAACCACTGGTCATATTTCAAAATAATTGCACATCAATGTTCTTTGGGGGCCCTTATATAAAGATTGTAAGAATTTATTAGATTTCTCGAAAAACATGGCTGCCAGGGTGCATTGAACTTTGAATATGTTTTTGTTTTCACTATATACATGTATGGTAAAATTCATATCTTAATAACCATCTCTTTTTCGCAAACCTCTGGGCCAATTTCAACGAGATATCACATGAAGCATCCCTAGTTGGAGAGAATAAAGATTTGTCAAAAAGAAATCAGTCATGTGACCAGAATGTTTGTCATGCCTATATTTGGTAAAAACCGTGAAAAAATCTTCTTGTCAAAAACCATTAGTCAGATTTCAAAATAATTTCACAGGAATGTTCTTTGGGGGCCCTTCTTTAAAGATTATTAGAAAGAATTAGATATCTTAAAAAGTTCCACTATATGCATATACATGTACGATAGAATTTCTAACAAAGTACATCAGTATCAATTTGGATGTCCAAATATGCCAAAATGACAACCATAAAAAGGCAACAATAGATCGCACTGGACAAAAGTGCAGGCTGATCTTCGTACATACAATCTGTAAAAGTAAAATATTCAGTTTCCGCATTGTAAGAATTATGTACCATTTTAATGTCCAACATCAAGCATACAGTGTCCAACTTGTAAAATGAGGGGGGAAAAGGTCAATGCATAGAAGCACAGAAACTCTGTGTAAAATATAAAAGCAATGTTTCTAACTATTCTTCAAATAGGTGGTAATCTCAGGTGAGCAATTCTAGGGCCATTATGGCCCTCTTGTTTTCTAAATTAAATCAATGGGCTTTTTTTACCAAAACTTAAAAACATTGGGTTTTTATATAGAAAAAAGATTAAAATGAATGAAAGTAATGCGTTTATGGGAAATTTTTTTATGAGATTGTTAGTACCAAAAATAACACTGTGATGGTATTTGATGTCATGTCTGTTGCACTTCACCATCTAAATTTGAAAAACACTTCCACAGTACATGTAAATAAAACTCTGTACTCTCTATGTATTCATGGTATAAAGTTGTGATAAAGCATTGTAGTAACCTTTGTTGTCTAATGGTAATGGTAGTTGACTTTGTACCAAGGGATTTTAGCTAAAGCCCCTCTGGTTTCTTTGGAGTGTTCTTTGGCAAGACACTTCAGACCCAATATCTAGTACTGGCTTTGGATATCCATAATATAAATGAAAATTGTTGACATGGTATTTAACACTTAAGAAAAAAACTTAAAAGTATTCATATCTAAATATTATTTTCATTTATACTCTTTATAGGTGTCCAAAAAACCATCAACAGTAGGAAGACCTTTGCAGTTGAGTGAAATTCAGGGATGATGAAGAAAATACACAGGAGTAGGATTGGAGAACCTTAAGGACTGCCATCTTAAAGTGATGGTCTTGTAAACATTAATAGTTTTATATCAAAGCCATCTGTTTTCTTTATCGGTTTTCCATTTGATAGTTTTGTGTCATGTTAAGGACAGCATGGAACAAGAGAATTGCGTTTTGGTATCATAGGGTACATGTATTATGAGTTGGCAACAATCTCTTTGTTTGTTGTTCATAGAAACTGAATGTATAGCTCACAAAGAATATTTATTTAAAAGAAAGTACAAGAAGTAAAAACATTTAAGCTAGGGTTGTTTGAGAGGTGTTGTTTTGGGTTGTCAATTTAGGTTTTGAATCTGATTTGTTATCATATATAAATATACTTAACATAATAACTTATTTTGTGAAGTAGGATTTTTTTTCAGAATCAGTCTATTGTCTTCTTATCCTTTTAAAATATGTAACGCTAGGAGAAAGCAAAGGGTGTTTTTTAAATCTTGTAAATGTTAGTTATATGTCAGATATAACTCTGCAAATACTGCAGAAGGTAAACAAACAATTCACAATGAATACATAGTATATTGGTGTCTCCTAATGTTGAGAAAAAGACTATCTTTTGAAAATATGACTGGAAAATTTGGATAAGAAAAAATCAAGGTAAAAGAAGTTATTTAATTTTCATACAAGGTAGTTCAGACAAAAAAACTTGTCGATACCCAAAAGGATGAAGTCAAAACAATGTAACGTCAACCAGAGTCAATGAAACAACCAGATGTCACAATTAAATAGAGAGAATGCCTTGAGTTTCCCAATATAACTGATTCTTTTTTTAATTTTATGAATTTTGACTTGAAATTTTCAGATATCAATTTTGACATGTTACCAAATATAATATGTGAAAAGTTAAAAACCTAAATTTTGTACCATAAGACCGATTTCTGCAGTCACTAACACACATAAATGTATGCATAGTAAAAACACACATTTGTTATTTTCCAGTCACTTAACAAAACACCTTCACACATGTTTGTCTCTGACAAATAAAAAGAGAAAGCTATTAAAAATATAAACAGTTAAATACTAATAAAACTATCTTTGTTGTATTTGTTTCCTATTTGTTTTCCAATTCATACTCATACGATTTTCTTTTAACAAATATTCCAGCAACCAATATGGATGCATTTGGCAATTGTAGTATATTTTGTAGGGTCCTATGTGGCCCAATGTAAAATTCATAACCTTGATGTCCAAAGTCTGAACCTCACTAGCGTTTTTTTCTTGGGATGTCCTTGAGACATTTGAAAGTTTTTAGTCTATTGCTGATGAAAGCAAGCAGTAAAGCAAATGAAATACTGTTGACATAGCTTTTAACCCTTACAGGATTATCATCCATTTGAATCACGTCATCCAACTTCAGTGCCTTCAGCACTTTGATTTATATTATTCTTTGATAAACATTTAACAGTCGGTAATAAAAGTGCAATGTATTGAGGAAGCATACGTGTATTTAAGTATGTGAAGCCTATATATGCGGTAGATTGCAAAATTGATGTAACGCTTGAGTTGAAATACATAATAATTCACTGTATACAGACTTTAAAGACGGACAAAATCTGCTTCCATTGGCTATTCACAATTGCGTGTGATATAACATAACATAATTTTATTTCAATATATACTATTTACATTTTTTGAATATAATCAAATCTGTGAACAAGCACATTTAATTTACGCCCAACACTCATATCGGGTTTTCAGTGATTAGTCTAAACCGAGAGGTCCGACAGATAGCTTGGAAGGTTTTGCGAGTTACCATGACCTGTTTTAGGGTCCTGCGTGGCCCAGTGGTTTAGTTTGCGTACTTAGCAGTCGGTGATCCCGGGTTCAAGTTTCACCGACACCTCTGGTTTCGTGGGAGAGACCTTTGGCATGTTACTTAATAGCCGTTGTCTAAATTTGGTGGACTAAAAAAGCCAGAAAACCCGTAACATAACACCATACAAACAAACAAATCATCTTAGAGATATATGCATAAAATCTTCGTGACAATAGAAGCAATATAATCTCGGCTCGTCTTTTTAGTAATCTAAACATTAATTTTGGACTGTACTATATTTTGTACTATGTGCGTATAGAGTATAGAAACTTTGCCTTTTGCAAGGAATAACACTTGAGAGTTGTGCCGCCGACAATTCCGGTTTCACTGAAGTCACCTTTGCCAAGTCATCGACAATCCCTAGCCGAATACTGGTGAATTCTGGAAAACTGAGAAATTGTTGATACGGCGTTAAACACGATATGAGCTGAAACATGTGATAGTTGCAAAATGTTTATTGACTAACACACGTTATTCGCTAGCCTTACACAAACAGCTATGGTATGCATCACACAAGGGGACTTATACGGGCCTTCTGTACCCAATAGTTCTAACCCTATTTGATAGATCCTATGTTGTTAGTACTCATTAGAACTGTCGCATCAAGACCATTCCAGTTATCAATCCAACACTATGTTCTAGAGACGAAATAATCCAGTTTCTTTTTCGATTTTCATTCAACAATTTATTTGTTTTAATAAACTCAAATACAACATGTACTGAGGAACAACCTAAAGCATATACAACGTAGTGAGTATTTGAAAATATCTTTGTTGAGTTTCAGAAACTCTCACTTTGTAAAAATGTCAAATTCATTAGTTATAAGTTGTAAGCTATATATAGCTTAATAAGGAAGTAATGAGGAAGTAAGACTGTACATTTCGCATCATTACTTGAATCATATTTGCTTTTATTTATTTTTATTTTACTTTTTTACCATATTAGTTTACATCGATTTGTGCCGATTTGTGAAATTCATCTCTCTCGTGTGCTTTTTTGACCAGACGAAAATTTAGATAACTGATTGAGATTTAAAAATGAACGTATCTGACTCTGATTATTGCATTTCATTGTGAACTAACGAGCGAATTTCTACAAAATAAATTGTGTGTGTTAGATTTCCCAAGACAGTTCCTTAATCATAAATATTTCTTGAAATCGTCAAATGTAAATATCCATCCCTTTGCAACAGGATTGATGTTATTTTGATCGTTAAGATCTGTTGCGAAACTTCCGTACGTCATACCAGCAACCCTTTTGCTAATTGTCAATGAGTTTTCTCCAGGTAAATGCTTATTTGGCTTGCTAGATTCAACTTAACGTGGCTTTACACAGTATTTCAGTCATATCCCTGCGCTCATTATCCCTATATTTCTTTTAACTTGGCCATAGTAGCCTGGAAGTTTATAAGCCTTTATATCACACGACTATTCTCTGCTTGGGTTCAAATTCAAGTAACAAAATATATACACCATATTCAGAAATGATAACTGACTTACTATACAAAAGTTTTTAATTCATGGTACTCATTTTTAAGCAGTATTAGTAACATATCAAACTTACCTCATATAATTATTGATTTTGTGTAACTGTTTTTTGAGACGGTGGCCTTGTTATTTCAAATCAACCAGTTTATTTGTATCTTTAATGGTTTACATAAGAGATAGTCACACGGCTGAAGCTCATGCTAACCCACGTTGTTCCACTAATCAACACTCTGTACATGTCAAATGTTCACGAAGGAACAGGGCTATCAACAGCTACTTTTTCCCCACATCGGCTTAATCTTTATACAACCCTCTAGAAGTGCATTAAAAATGCTAGGATCGGCGAAGTGCAGCTTCATTATCGCTTCACTTTCCGCGATAGAGGTTCGAGAAAGAAAGTCACCAGTTGTTTAAAATAATGGTGAAAATTCACAAAGGTTAAAATAGAGCCCGTTGTGTAACCATATGATTAACACACATAATATTATTCTAGAGGTCCATGAACTTAATGAAACTTAATATTCGTCTACAACGACCTCCGGAAGTAGTTTCTAACCGGTCTAGAACAAAACTTTACCAAACGTGTGTAGACCGGAAGCCACAAAGAACTCAAACCAAAATATTCGAAAATAATTAGCTAAATGGATAACTAATCTATTTGTCAAATTCAAGCTTATGAAGAAAGCAGGGTACCGTTTTACTAAACAACTTAAGGAAAACATTTGCGTAAGTCATTATTGATATAAATGGGTTGTATCAATAATGCAAGTACAATATTGCAATGTGACACGTCATTGGAAGCGTCTTGGAGAGACGATTCCAATGATGTGTTACTTTGCAATTATGCTTTGCCCATTATAGAAATAAGAGGAATTGTTGTTTTAGACTTACGCAAATTTTAAGCGTAAACTGTTTAGTAAAACGGTACCCAGGTCATACGAATCAAATTAAATTAGTTTTGTACTGGACTTTTTGGTGGAACTTCCCTCTCGTTTCATACCATCTGACCCGTACCAAGTGCGTACTGCATCAAAACTCGATTTACTCTATTGTAATGTATTATAAACACGAATATACAATACAATGCAATATAAAACAATATCTTATATGCAATGTTGTACAAAGTCATTTTTGTGTCAAATAACAGAATTGATTTAAAAAAGAAATGATGTTATGAAAGAACAATATATAAGTGATTAGTGACACATAGGGAAGTTAAATTGGGTTCAGAGTATGTAGTATAGTTATGCAACAACCTAATCTACGACAGTTACATCCACCCCCCTCCCCATTATATTGCATTGTAAACAAGCCTAGTTCGTTTGGTTACACAACCCGTTGAGTATATAGGTCAGGGCAAGCGGTGTACGTCCCAGTCGGCTCCAAATAAATACCAATCGATAGTTCCCAGAGAGCCATAGTCAATAAAGCCAATTTATGGTAAATACTAGCCCGGCACTGACCCACAGATCGATCAGGTCGGTGAAGTCGGCCATTGCGAAATTTCCCCCGATGGACATGTGAATTATATAAACAAGGGCCGGTGTTTCATAAAATTCGATCCAATTTGAGTTGTTCCTTCCTTATCCCATTACCAAATGATAACAACATTTATTCAAATCCGATCAAATTTGGTTTTTCCTTCTATAACCCTTTACCAAATAATAACGATATTTGATCAAATCTGAACAAATTTGTTTTTTTCCTTCCTTAACCTATTACAAAATGATAATGATATTTGATCAAATCCGATTCAAATTGTGATTCTTCCGTTATCCATTACCAAACAAGGAAAGCATTTAGATTAGAAGGAGTAATTTCTCTAAACGAGCATTTTCTCCTTTTCCCATAATGTTTTCTGCCCTATCAAAGGATTATTTTTCAATTTCAACACATTTTGAAATGTCGTCTTCAAACTCTTTCAGTTTAGGAATGTCGAAAGTTTTGCGTGTGGTAAATTTTGATAAGGAAATATATCCAGAGTAGCAAATAGTTTGGATTACAGGCCAGCCGCCAATTTACTTTGTGGTTGGCCTAGATCTAACATGTTTTCATAAGCACGAAACTCAATTCGGCACTATAAGGGTTAAACGCAATTTTCTTAACGCGTCGCGTTCATGTGCAGGCATTTTCCAATTATATTCGTACAGTTTCCAAGTGTAAACAATTACTGTGCTTGACGCCTTTTCAATGCGCTAATCAAATTCCGAAAATCAGGATCTATTTTATGTTCCTGGTTTGTTAGATAAGCTAAATGCTTTGTCTGTAACCAGTGCACATAGCATAATGAATGTTTCAAGCACAGCAACTGTTATGGATTTTGGGTAATGCGTCCTCTTTTTTGGGTTCCTTACATAAGTCACTCGATAGCACCGTACCAACGCTATGGGTGCATCTTTAGACGAGAACACTGTTAGCTGATGGGTCTCTTTGCTATCCTTGTAGAATGCTTTTCTTCCAAACATTGGAAAACGCTTCTCAGCTAAGTGATGCTATGATATCTGAACGATCACTTGAACCTACATGTATATATTGTGGGCGACAGTCGTGCAGTGGTAGAGCGACAGCCTCTTGTACCGAGGGTCCCTAGTTCGAATCCCCGTAAAGCGAGTCGAAAATTGCTGGAATCAACTTACAAAACGGCGCGAGTACTGGTGCAGTGTCCAGGAAGCAGTCATCGAGTGTGAATTTAATAATCATCAAGCTTCCGTCACAATCGCTGTTTAAATATTTCAGGCATAAAGCAGATTAATGTCGAACCATACAAGGGGTTGTGCACGCATTTAAAGCAAACGACTATTGAACTAATCGTGACAGTCAACACATTTACTGAGTTATGTCAAAGAATAAAGCACAGTAATGCATATCTTCTGGACAAACTCAAAGCAGACATTCCACACCTTTAAACATATCTTCTTTTCATATGTTTTCATATATTAATAAAATCGAATGTTTTGATAGGGCTTTTATAATCTCTTCTTATTCCTAATTTTTTATCTTTAACTTCTTAAGTACGTTACTAGATACTACTGGTACACTATACATGTTAATGAAGGATCAAACATAATGTCATAATTTGATATGTATTTTATTCACTTTAGGCTGTAGAGGAGAAAACTAGTGATAACCAACTTATTTTATTGATTTTGTGGATCAATTTCTAACATATGACCATAACAAAAGTCATATAACGTGACAGACATATACCACATTACGTTACATTTCCGATAACTGAAAAAATGGTCCTATGAAACTCTTGTTTCGATAGCTGATAAAGATATTTGATTTCAAACTGATACGTCTCATGACATTTTATCGTGCATATTATCTTTATTCGACTTATCACCAAATATTGATGCACTTTCAATTTCTTCGATGTAAAACAACGCTCCAAGGAGCTTTATTAACGTATAATGTGGTGTCATGCTGTTGATAACTTTCCAGCTGTTGGTTACAAACTGAAGTGGACAAGTCACTTTTCGTTATGGTTTATGACTGACCACAGCTTGACCACTTAAAGACTTTAACCAATAGACATAAAACAATCAGAAGAAGTATAAATGTAAATCAATGTCAAGACTACACTCCAGGGGCCCGTTTTACTAAACAGTTTACGCTTAAGATTTGCGTAAGTCTAAAACAACAAGTCCTTTTATTTCAATATTTGGCAAAGCAATATTGCAAAGTTACACATCATTGGAATCGTCTCTCCGAGACGCTTCCAATGACGTGTCACATTGCAGTATTTTACTTTCATTGAAGATATTATCCATGTTAATCAATTATGACTTACGCAAATATTTTTCGTAAGTTGTTTAGTAAAACGGTACCCATGTCTACACCAATTGTCATCTGACTCGGTTTAAGGACTCTTGTTTTTCAATGAGACAACCTGCAGGTCAAACTAAATTGTTCTTTATGTAAACATTATTTTGTAGTGAAGTATTATGACGAATCAAGGAAAGATGATAATGAAAAGACAAAAAGCTACTGATTGCAGGATTGAATCAGAAAGTGACACTATGTCTGAGTGTGTGCTGACGTCATGCGATGGAGTCGCAGTTTTTTTATCTGAATATCAATTTGATCATTGTATAAAGACTTTCATTACTCAAACACTAACAAGTTTTTACTTAACATGGCTAATCTCAAGGATATAACACACAACAGAACAACTACCATATATACATATTAATGCATTTATGAAGTCCATGTTTTATTTTATCTGTAAGCAAACGGCTCTAAGGTTCGTTCAAACATGATGATCAATGATGTTCATAATCTGTGTGAGATGTGTAGTAAAAAGGGTATGCTACCATTCACTGAGGCAATTTAATGCAACCCAGTAAGCCAAGGGATTCATTGTACATTAGGCAGCTTGTTTTCCTTGTGCTTATTTGTACATCTAGCTACCTGGTTGTTAGTGCCAAACTCGTTTGATTAAAATACAAGGCAGGTCTCGGATGTCATTCAGGGTCGAAGGCTGAGGTATTAGGACCTATGTCATCACACCGTCTACACACCACTGGACGTACCGGTAAAGAAGAAGATGTTTCTTATAATTACTGAAAGTAAACTATATGACCAACGGTTTGTTTTTGTAGTCATTTTACTACAGTTGTTAAGAAACTTAAATTCTAACGTGAGCCGAACAATATATTTAAGCTTTAATCGCTCATGATCAAGTAGAATTGCATATAATAACTCAAATTATGTTGACGTAATGGACGAAATTGTCCGATTAACAAACAGACCGGACTGTTCTCTTTGTGGTCTCCAGCAAGTCATGTCTTATATGACCAAAAATATCCTCACAGCAGCACTGGAATAGAGCTTTTATCTCCTCTGTAAAAAAGCTTTGGGGTCGCAGGTTGTTTGTCTATCAGGGTCATACATCCTGTAAATAGTTTCCGTAGTTTTACAATATTCGGCCCATAATATATGGATAAAGGCCCATTTCTTATCTGTCCGTAGATGTCTGTCACGGCGGATAGAACAATCCTGTGTGGCGCAATAGTAAAGGTGCCCTTAAAGCTACAAATATAGCCTCGTTTGAGTGACCTTTAGTAAGTCAATTCAGAGCCCTAGCCTAGTACGAGTTGATTCAGAGAAGCTCTTGCATTACTGAAAAATTATTGATACGGCGTTAAACACCATACAATGAAGAACCATGGGTGTTGCCTTAGTCAACCAGGAGACTGACTACATGTCATGAAAATCCAAACTTTCTGCTCCCATGATTAGAATACAGGATTCTGTTGCTTGCAGAGTCGAGACCGATCGGTAGTCTGGGTCGTATAGAGTACAAAACTGACCGATCGGGTCATACCCAAAATAGGCTATTATGATGTCATTCATCTATAGCCCTCCGGTTAATTGAAGAAGCAAGTTTTACGTTAAAACTTAAAATGGACAGCACTGGTTTTGTTTAAGACATATCGATGATGTCACTAGAAATTATTGGGAAAAAAAAGCGTTAAAGAAAACCTGACGAAAAAAATAAAAAGAAATCATATTTCCACTATTATAGGAACATGTTGCACACCTCCAACCAGTACAATATTGATCCGAAAACTTGGGACACGTTGTGGGAATACAATGAAATTGAAGTCGATTTGCACAAATTCATTCCTTCTTTTTTTAATTTCATATATTTTTTAGACAATAGATTTATATCGATGTGATACACCCCAGTATTAGTCTGCCGACATATACGGGTCATCCACCGAAAAGCACATTTCATACACTTACCAAATAGTATCACTAAAATGTAACGCAACAATTCTAATAACAAAATCACATTATAATTATGTCATATTTTGTACGGTATGGTTCGTATAGTCTTATGGGACAAATATGAAGTTACCGACATAATAACCTATTTACACAGCTCTATGGATTTAAAGGTCCCTTTTCACAGATATTTCTGAAGTTAGAAAGTTATTTCTCCCAAACTGCTCTACAGCCGTATTTATTATATAAAACACACTGATCAATCAACTGTCTTTAGAAGCAACGTTCGATTTCTCTTAACTCTTTTAAAGGCACATAAAAGGAGATGAGTACATATAAATTACTGAAAAGTATATGGAGTTCTTAAATCATGTTCATAAAAGTCATGACATTTATTTACTAATGCATTGAGACCCTATTAAATTGACTCCTTTAACATAAGTTATTTTGTGCTTGAAATATAGCTGTCTCCAATTCAATCATGTTTATCAACAACCTGTTTGTTTACATATTCAAAATACTGAATTCTGATTGGTTGGTTCAAAAATTTGTATTTCAACTGTCAAGGTCAGGGGTGAAAAAATAACACAATCTGAATTATTAAACTAGCTAATATGGGTTATTTCTTGTTGATTTTTACGTTTTAGTTGTACTGATGTGGTTTTCTGGAGATAACTATTTGAACCTGACCAAAAGTTTACCAAATAGTATAGTTTGATATAGCATTAGTCTCCTTTCATGTGCCTTTAAAAGTGTATACGTTGAACTGATATGTTTTTCAATCCGAAAAAATAACCTCGCTTTTGAGAACTACCGCATATAAACTGTACACTCATAGCAGTTGAAGACATTAATTATAGATATTTTCTTTTAATCGTTTATCAAACAACAATACAAACACGTATTGTTTTAATAACATTTTATTTTGACTTTCAAATGTTCCCTACCGTGAACAATATCCTTAAACACATATGCAACAAGGTATTGTTTTACTTAACACCTTATGGTAAAGATAAGCATAACAAAGATGAAAACAACAATCCATCTTATTTTAATGTTGGGCCAAGCAATATTGCAAATTACAACATCATTGGAAAAATCTCAATGAGATGCTTTGTAGTGACGTGTCACATGACAACATTGCACTTTATTCAGGGTACTATCAAGTATACATGATTTGACTTATACGCCAATAGTTTCCTTTAGTGGTTAAATACCGATATTTACCAACTGGTTCATTGAAATAAGTATATTTGTTTGTCAGATATATCAGCCATTTTGGAATTATTTTTAAAAATGTGATCATTGAATATTTGTCCAATCGGCAATACAACACACGAATGTTTGTCACATATGCTTTCATAATAAGAGGTATTGAATACAATGCCCAAGTGCGTTTGTTTGCCGTCATGTTATACAGTGAAGCCTCGTTTATCCGGATCCCGATTATCCGGATATCTCGCAATCAGAACGAAATTGTAAGGGAACGGAATTAGTTGACCAGTTTGTTGCAGACGACTTTTGAAAATATTGTGGGTAATTGTGACGAGCAATTTTTCCTTTTCCCACAATGTTTTCTGCCATATCAGAAGATTATTTTTGAATTTAATCATGTTTTGAAATGTCGTCTGCAAACTCATTCAATTTGGAACGGTCGACAATTCGTTTACCCGGAGATTTTGTTGGGAACGGACGTGTTCGGATTAACGAGACATCACTGTACAATGCTTCATTGCCTTAAGCAATATGACTATTTGTTTCGAGGTGACTTTTTGACTGGTCATATTTGGGAAAAAAACCGTATATGTTCGAATTAACGTTTTAATAACGTTAACGTTTAGTCCTACTAGAGAAATGCCGAGAGCACGGCAATGTTTACTGATCACCTGAAATTAATCGATATTTTGTTGAAAGCGACATGAAGTTCTAAACCATTCGAGATTAGCCTACATAGAATTTGCATTGTGGTCAAAAAGTGTATATCTTAGCTACGTGTAGTACTAAATGAGTTTGTTTCTTATTTTGACAAGGTCAGGCTAATATACCTAACTGCCATAAAACATTCTCTGTCACTAAGTAATCTATTCAAATCAAGTTACCAATAGAATGCTGTGTTTTCTGAAAGTAGATGTTTGTGTCGTCTGCTTTCCAAAACCTTAAATATCTGCTTGATATAAGTAATTTGGCGGATGGCCTGTAAACCTGTTCGCCACTTTGGGGACTCTTTCCGCATCAACGTTAAGCAGATATTTAAGGTTTTGGAAGGAAGACGACACAACAATCTATTTAGAGAATTATCCAGCAGTCTAAGGATTAGATGATACACGATGAAAAGTATAGTATATGCTAACCAGTATCAATCAGCGACGCTAATTTATGTACGAAGTCTTTCATTTACGTCCAGATAAAGTCTTAAAGAACCGATCCCAATATCAGGCCTTCCCATATACAAACTGTCCTGTATGTTCACGGTTGGAATATATTACCCAAATGTCTGCACATATTCGTCGATTAAATGAGAACAATGTTCATTCTTCTTTACGATCAAATCGACCTGGGTACCGTTTTACTAAACAGTTTACGCTTAAGATTTGCGTAAGTCTAAAACAACAATTCCTCTTATTTCAATATTGGACGAAGCAATATTGCAAAGTGACACATCATTGGAATCGTCTCTCCGAGACGCTTCCAATGAAGTGCCACATTGCAACATTGTACTTTCATTGAAGATACTATCCATGTTTATCAATTATGACTTACGCAAACATTTTCCGTAAGTGGTTTAGTAAAACGGGCCCCTGGTTTCTTGACCTCATTGTCCCATTCCCATTATATACCCATTATACATTCGTGTATCCTCAAGTTTGAAATATATTGCTAGGTACATTCGTTACATAACAGCATGTTCTCCCGAAAGCAAATGAATCCATTGCTCAAATCGGACACTGTAGAGATCATGTGTAGGATACGAGGTTATGTTACCCATGATCGTAGTTCGAGTCCGGTTAATGGGATATAAATGAATTCTTGGCGCACGTATATATACAAAGCTTTTTTAACACTGTGTAATTTGGTTTGAATCCTTTACGAAATACACAAGTGTCATAGTTTTCTCATTTTTAAACACCCCTTTCGCGTATGACACAACGCACTATTCACATGTTTTCGTTCCGTTATTGTTTACGTGCATGTATATGCATTCTATCATGCACATCAAGCGTATCGTCCTTGTAAAACTAGAAGATCGTATATTCCCTATTTCAGTCAAGAATATAGAGCATAATGGCTGTATTATGAAAACTTCCACAGGAACGATGCTTGATGAATCCGAGTACCACGAACATGTATGCTTTTATATCAAACATTCCTTCCAACTCACGGGCGCCATTTTGTGTAACGTTAACCAATAGAAACAAACCGTCGAGGTCTTCAAGTTAAACTTCCGGTTTCACATAATTGAGCACTTCCCCTTCAACTTCTCCTTCCGCTTTTGCGACCTCGTCTTTTTCGTTTCCAGTTGGAGGCTCATAGTCCGTCGCTTTTCCAACTGGAGTAGCTCCTGAAAGAGTTCTTTCACATTGTAACTGGTTTTCGCGGACGTTTCCAGATGGCCACAGTTCCAGGACTTGGCGAGCGCTGACGCCTCGGACGTACTGAGTTCCCTGTTTATTTCATCACACTTATTTCCGACGAGCATTATGGGAATCCCCTCAACGTCACCGCCCTTGATTTCCATGATTTCCTGGAAGATTGGCTTCAGTTCCTCCAGCGACTGTCGACTCGTCACCGAGTACACCAAGATGAAGGCGTGGCCTTTCGATATTGACAGCCGCTGCATGGCGGGAAACTGGTGCGATCCCGTGGTGTCCGTGATTTGCAGGGTGCACACCTGTTTGTTACAGCTGATCACCTGTCGGTATGTGTCCTCGATGGTTGGGATGTACGAATCCCGGAATGTGCCACGCACGAACCGGAGGACCAAGCTGCTCTTGCCCACTCCACCGGCCCCGAACACAACAACACGGTAGTCATTGCTCTGTTCTGGCATCACTCGAAGCCGTACCGATCTGTCTTTTGCCGGGGTCTGGAATGAAAAGAGGTAACAATTAGTTATGTACTTGAAGTTATGATTCTCTTTTGTTTGACGACGAAGCATTGACTTACTCTCGTTCATTTCTGAAATTGTGGTAACTGAAAATCACAGAAAAAGACATATGCCTTCGTTTTCATGACAATGTTATTGAATCGATAAAGTGTTTATTTGTTCGGATATTTACGTAATTAACGAACTATACTCGACTTAACAACAGTCATTGGTGTATTTCAAACCTTGATACAAAAGAAAGTATTTTTTTCGTTCCTTCAATCCAAAAGTAAAAGCCACAACGCAACAGATTTGATCAAGAAATGTATTAGTTAAGTTTGATATAAATTTAGGCCGGTCAGCGTATTGGTATTAACAAGTCCTTATTGTAGTCAAACATCTGTTCAAGTAGGTATAGATTGACAGCTTAACTACAATCCATGTGGGTTTTGTTAGTTAGTTAGTTAGTATTTTGTATTCCGATAAACAGGGTTCAAACTCGCTTTATGTCGTCGGACAAAATCGCTGTAATTATAACGACAATGATCATTGATATCCCTTACATTGATTACCTAACAACATTTTAGATATGAGTGTGTGAACTGTCAAAGTTAACAGCAATCGACACTACAACAATTTAAAATTCGATATATGCTTTGACACTGCTTCGAAATACTTTTGACAGAAGGAGAATAAAGGCAGTCGTTAGGAATTACTTATTTTGTCACAATAGTTTCTTACTCCCTGTGTTACCCTTACAATAATCCCCCTATGAATGAGGTAAAGCGCAAAACAGACATTAGGGCTTAAGTCGATACAAATACATAATGTGATGTTGGATCCATTGGTACATGAAATACCTGGTATCAAATTAGCACTGATAAGATGCTTTATCTACGAAGGTATAGGCGCATCGGAATGATACCAATTTTGCAATCGTTCTTTTCGGTCAGAACTTACAACAAGCTTATTTCTATCTCAAATTGACAATGTCAAGCAAAACTAGTAATTTATTTTAATTTACAAAACGAGTTTTGTCATTTTGGTATGACAACGATGCTTCATTGAACAAAAGCATTTTAATATGGAATGATACTTAGTACCCTATCGTATCAGTGTTTACGAAACTGTATATAAACTGATCTTACTTTTTTAAAAAGAAAATTAGTGCGTTCTTGCCAAAGGCTCATTGATGTTACCTTCTTCATCCGTTGAGCTCTTCGATCCTAATGGTTATTTTCCTAGAGGAGAGCTGTTAATATATAGCTTGTTTACATTTCAAGGAGTGGTCCACGTGATGCGGAAACTCTTTCAGCCAATGAACGACCTTAAAAGGTTCTTCCGTGGGCATAATACTATTTATAGAACGTAAAATACCGGCTTAGGCTTGTCAGATGCAGGTATGGATTATAACGTGTTTTATAAGGTCACATCTCGACCAGCAGGCTATGGAATGTCAGGATACATTATCGGTTTCTGATTAACAGGATGGCCTCGTGAATCATCGATGCAATGGATTATTTAATCTGGCATCAATAGATTGTTTACCTTTAAAGTTGTACAGTCCACTCCGGTTTGATTCTGTTGGCAAATAAACTTAACTGGAGGACATCGGTCGTAAGGTGAATTGACTAGATAGGGGTTTAAAGGTATTTGTTCACAGATGTTATACAATATTTAAGGTTTTGGAAAGCAGACGACATAATAGAAAGGATAATGTTCAATCCGGCATTTTAATCATGGACTCCTTGCGGCCTTAGAGAGAAATATTTTTAAATGACAGTTTTGTCCATAGTCACTTTTTTACATAGAATAAGTCCTTAAACATCATATATTTATATTATCAATGTCAAGGTCATGGCAGGAGAAAGAAAGGAGTGTTTGCATGTTTGTACTTAGGTTTAATGTGCGAATGTACTCATACCTTGGATCGAAACTATCAGTTTAGTTTAAACATAGTTGATTGCCAAATGAACAAAGAATACACGTTACACAACTTTAGTAAGTAGTATTATCATCAACTATGCCAAAGGGTCTGGCCACAAGTTCTCATAACTAAAATGCGGCTATTCCCCTTTGTAATTGCATAATCACCAGAGGGTTCCCAACCTTTTGTTTCTTTAACATAGTAAAACTAACCTATACACTATCGAAACTATTGGACGTGCTACTGAGACACCTTGCATGCACACCCACATTACTAAACGACAAAAACTCATTATTGAAACAAGCTAATCCGTCTCGATCCGTAGGTAGAGTATCGGTCCGAATCCCTTGATAAGCGGAATTTACAATGTGACTTAACCTTAATTTACATTGTGCGTAAGAGCTCGACTATCAAGAAAGCAGAATCGAGATTGATCGATACAAGTTGTGAAAACTTGAAATTGATATCAAATAAAGAGGTTTATTCCGTAAAAAAAGCAAATGCTATGATTTGAAATGACATGCGAAAAGCTACGATCAAATCCCAAACAACATGAATAAAGAGAAAGCGTTTTTTCCTAATGGAACGTTCTCGGATATTCTCGTAAACTTTCCTCTTTGTTTCGGTCATTTACAGCTTTTTCTGCCATTTTCTATTTTACAAACGGAATTAGAATCATGTCCATAAATGGCAATGTTTGCCACCCTTGCGGCTATAGTTACATAATTGCTCTGTTTTAGATACAACATTATCTCTCTTGCATTCGTAGTAAAACAAAAATGATTGGTTCACGGGGGAAACTCTATTTTCGTCTATTTCCGGTGTGTGTCCACCCACGTCATCCGTAACCGGAAAACCTCGGCTATTTCCGCCATGTAACCGAAATAGTCGTAGGATCAATGTCAGAGCATTTCCTTCTAAATCTGTCAGTTTCTGACTCGTGTTTCATACAGCTGATTATCTCCAACGCCTGATTCTGTTCTTGACACCAGACCTCGTGCCAAACATTCCATTTAACCCCAGATTGAAGCATACATTGGGTTCTATATTTATCATGGGGTCAGTGCTATGTAATATACGATCCCTTTCCCAAACAATAACGACATTTGACGACTTTGTTGCAGACGACTTTAGAAAACAAGGTTTTCTGCTATCTCTGAAGAATATTGTTCAATTTCATCACATTTTGAAATGTCGTCTGCAAACTGGGACAGTCGAAAATTTCCTGTTTGGGAAAGGGCTGTACAAGGTTTCCGTCTCTCGAATGGAGAATCCAAATACCACCTGTTCAACGTTGTCTACTACTTCAACAACCAATGGACTACTCACAGAATTATTTCAGGTATCGAAAGAATAATGTTCTTTTTTTTTTCAAAAAAAACTCCAATGACAGTACCCTACTCACGATACTTGTGATCCCTGCAAGGGTACTTATGCCAAAGATAACTCGATATTTGGGCCCATTGACACGGGCGTGTTCACCTGTTTTTACTCCCTGTACAGCAATAATCTAGGCGGTCTATCATTCGCAATCGAGTGATAAAACAGTTCAATTATGTCACAATACTGTGGTGTATGCATTATTTAAAAACCACTGTGTCAAAATGTTATTTGGTCCTCACTAACAAATTATTTTTATCACAATTGTTTCGACCCGATATCATATTAAAGCAATGCGTTCTGCCCTGTGTATTTTAAACTTACTTATTTCACAACGATTGTGACGGAAGCTTGGAACATATTGAATTCACACTCGATGACTGCTTCCTGGATACTACACCAGTATTTGGGCCTATTTGTGGGTTAGTTCTGGTAATTTCCACCTCGTGTGACGGGGATTCGAAGCCGGGACCCTCGGTACAAGAGGACGACGATTTACCACGTCAACATTGTTGCCCTGTGTATTTTACGTTTGCTGTTGCTTTGAATTTGGATCAGCAAAAATGTTTCTAATGGAAAATATGTGAATACAATGTACGATTGGCAAGTATCGCCCAATCGATAAGTAATATAGGCGACTGACAGACCAATTGTTTTTCAATAATATTCCGACAGATTGCCGACTCGTGTCAATGGATATAAGGGTCTACCATTTCATTCCAGGACACATGGTTTTAAATTGATAGACAATACAGACGTTTAATTGACATGGAAGTATAATTAAATGACATGTTTATGGTTGAATAAATAACAACTTAATGTTTGAAAATGAAGTAATCTTTCATGTTATTTTCTTATTGTAAAATGGTGTTTAAAGGTTACCGCATGATATAAAAACGGCACTTAGCATTGCATACAACCAATTGTTTGTTTTTCTTCAATTCAATATTTTATTGGCAAGGGTGGCAAAGGCTTTTACATTTGGCCATACCACTCAGTCGAACTACTTTATTGTTGTCGGTCTAGTTTCCCCTATCTTTTGTTTTTAGAAAACTATGTGACCAAATAACCTGATGATGCTTACAGAACTTTCAGGAAGCAATGCACTTTTTAACCCACTACCCAATGTTCCATCTGAGACAATCCCGTAAAATTAGCACGTTGAGATCCGGGAGAGCACTGTGTATTTCCTGGACCGGACCCACCGGAAATAGCACTTCCTCTGACTCTAGCTATGTGAACTCTTAGCATATGGTTTATTTTATTCTTTTAGTCTCATTCATGGACATTACATATAATATACGGTTTATATAACACCTTTCAATAAAGCCAGACGACCCTTCATTAAATGAATCTTAAGATACTGTATAGAATTCATATTTAAAAACATGTAATTGTCAACGTATATTACGTTTACGATGTATGAGATGAAATAAACATACAATAGTACCAAACAATGTCTGCTTTTCCAACTCCATATATATACGAGTGTATGCTACATGTATATAAACAACGAGGTGTACTTTTATTATTCAACAGATGTAATACTTGCTATAGAATTACTTGCAAAGATATATATTCCATTGAATTTAATGTTAATTTGATAGATAGGGATGAAAGTTGATGCATTAATTCAAAATCAACAATGGGGGGGAGAAATTTGATAAAAATATTTTCGTTTAGGGTGGGTCTCTATCTCATATTGTTAAGGATACCGATTGCTACCACCATGTAAATTATGATGCTTTTATCATACACTCACACCTTTGGCATTTATCAGCTGGACTAAAATCGCGTAGTCCTGTTTTAGAAATACGTTTTAAACGCTAGCCTAGGGGAACCACAATATCCTGGTATTGAACTTATCCGCTTTTATTGGCGCGTTTTCATAAAAAGAAATAAGATAATACGGTATGTTCGACATTGCGTGGGCGATACGGGGAATCCTCGTGAAATCGTCACATTCTATTGCCAATTTTATGGAAACTGTCAGCTGTCTTATTGGATTGAATATCGGAAGAACGCTGGAATTAGCTGGCTATAGTCAAACCGTATAGGTTTTCGATGTTGCCTTCGACCGCGGTAAACCGTGTTTCATATGTCCGGATGTTTAATGACGTCTGCTATTATCCACAGGGGAATAGGACTTTGTTTGCTATTTACCCTTATAGTGTTCGAACTGATTTTATGCGTATGCAAACAGGTTCGATCTCAGGCCAGCCGCCAATTTACTTGTGATCTAACCAGTTTGCAACTCTTGATATCTTTATTCATCAAATGTAAGTAGATATTTATGATTTTGGAAAGAAGACGATACAAAAATCTATTTTTAGAAAATTACCAAGCATTCTAAAGGTTAATAGGTTGTAAAGGCTGTACCTAATGGGACTCATTACCGGTAAACAAAATGTCAACGGCCGATTTACCCTTATTGCTCAGTCTTTCCTCAAAAAGATACTGGAGAAGCTGAGAAAGCCTGTTACAGGCGAATAGCTTTCTCCGGATGAGCAATTTATCATTTTTGTCCCAATAGTTCTGTTTTACCATAATTGCTCCGTCTCTTACCAATCATCTGGGAAAGCCTGTAACAAGCGAAAAGCTTTCTCCCTGTGAGCATTTTGTCATCTTCGTCCAAATAGTTTATCCCGAAAACACATACTAATGTTCTTCTTGCTTTATGTTACTGATAACACATTTTGACACGACACCAAATCTTACACAAATGAATTGGTAAACTCAATTTGTAAGGTTGCAAATATCCGATATATGTTAGTAGTGTTCTCATTGTTTGAACCCTTATCATATAGTCTACTCGGCCTCTGGTCTCGATAGCTAATGTTCGATCCCAGTAAGCGGCGAGGATAGAATGCAAGGACAAACCCACAACACAAGCACCAGAATTGGTAGCGCATCCAGGAAACAGTCTTGAGAGTGTATTTTATAAGCTTTAAGCTTCCGTCACAATCAAGATAAAATAGATAAGTTTAAACTTGAAAACAATCTCAATTGTGTGCAGGTTTTCTAATGAAGATGGGGTTTGACAATTGTTGGGCGAAATGGTAAAGACATACGCTTTTATTAGAAATTTTTGGTTTCAAAACATACCATATATTTTTTCTTTATCTAAATACAATTCTTGAATGCAATTAAAGTTTTAACAATCCTTCTCATAGTTTGGCAATATTGATTTTTTGTCGAAATGATACATAGTTAACCTTTGACTTACAACTTAATTTTATTTAACACAGTAACACCATATACAGGATAACTGCTCTAAATTTAAAAGAAAAGTATCAAAAGAAGGAATTGCCCGTTAAAGAGCAACATCACATATCCTCGCAAGGGTTAAAACCTTTATTTTTTCATAAAGGTCGCTGTTTGTTAGTAACTAATTGTCGTAGGTGTATGTTTACATAGCTAATGAATCAATGGCAAATTAACGATTTTCGTCCCGATGGGAACATCGTATCCTAAACCGTTATCGTATTTAGTTAACAGAGAATTAGCGATCGACTGACAGAGCTTAATTGTTTCGTTTAACCCATTACCAGACAATAACGACATTTGACCAGTTTGTTGCAGATTTCAATGGAAAATATTGTGGGGAAAGGAGAAATTGCTCTTAACGAGCAATGTCTCCTTTTCCAACAATGTTTTTTACCCTATCAGAAGATCATTTTCCAATTTCATCATGTTTTGAAAAGTAATCTGCAAAATCTTTCAATTTGGGACAGTCGAGGATATGGCTTTTGGTAAAGGGTTAACAGAGCCGTAACAATTCGGACGAACAATGACTAGTAAGGTTTACCGAGACGTCCCAAATGCATTCGGATTCTGTCACATCATCTAACTAACATGTACCAAGCAAATGCACGTCCGAAACATTACGGAATTATTGCACGAATACCATCTAAAAGGTTAACTCGGATGATCCAAGATGTAACTGTGTGAATGAAATATCGACGTCTGGATCATTCGGACTACTAAAAGGTTTGATAAACAAAGATACTCTGTTTCCAGCACACAGGTAATTAAAAAGGCACTTACAGTACTCGACATTCAAAACAGGACAGGATAAATATTTGTTCTTAAACATATGGCTTGTTTGTTCTTTAACATAAGGCTTATAGAGAACTTACACAACACAGGTCTTATGTGGTTATTCTTGGAGATCATAACATGTTAATATGTTAATCAGCAGTTATATTTATAAAACCGCCCGAGTAATGTTCGTTAATGCTGGCCGCAATGTATTCAGTTTCAAACAGGTAACTTAAATTTACAAAGACATGGGGATAGCTTGACCGAAAATATTCATGAAAGAAACTTTGATTTTATGTATGCCTACTTTACTAGGGTATCGTTTTACTAAACAACTTAAGGAAAGTATTTTCGTAAGTCATAACTGATACACATGGATAGTATCTTTTATGAAACTACAGTATTGCAATGTGACACGCGATTGGAAGCTTGTTTTAGGCTTACTATAAACCTTAGGCGTAAATTATTTAGTAAAACGGTACCAATGCCATTTAAATGATCAGCTGCATGGAAAATTCTGAATTACACGTTAACCCAACTCCCCAATTAAGTCTAGTAAAAGTCGGTAAGGGAATTGCTTCTATCTCTTAAAAAAAACCAATACGTAGCAGTAAACAGTTTAGTTTTGTTTTTCTTATTTTTTCAACAATATTTGCGCACAAGTAATTTCGACATAACTGAGATACATAATAACCTGTTTTTGTACGGAGAACGTGAAATGTCAAATGGACTTAAAGAGATTCGTTTCAATTACATTCATTATTGATGGCAAGTTTGTGTTGTCACATATCTGGCTTTTATTCGGGCAATTGTTTGACGCAGTTCTCAACGGGTTTTGAGTTAAATGACCATTTATTTCAAGCATGTACAACCTTAAAGCCGTACTAGCGCTCATGTATACTAAATGGTATAAGTTATAAAGTGATTGAAACTTAACTAAAAAAAACTTGAAATTCCCTTTTAGAGAAAATTTGAGATATTAACACGTTTCCATGGTGCTTTTAAACGAATGAATATGATAAGGTTTGTTTACAGTTAGCGATAAAACAAGGTAACATGAGAAACGTCGGGAACCAAAGAAACCTGGGGAATTCTTTATTTTGAACATTACCGTTGTTGGTATTGGGTAAACGACAGTATTTTATATGTATCACCTAACTTTATATCCAGGTGACCACCACTCCTTTATCCCAGCGCTCATCGCTATTTAAGACGTAACTGGAATATAATCAATGCAGTCAAAATGTGGGGAACACAATTTGTAAAAGAGATAAACACTTTGAAATATCGATGAGAAATGATGCAGGCGTTTAATTATTACAAAGGAAGATGAAGATATAACTTCAACAACATGTAATAAAAGAAAAATCAGGACTCATCGGGTCTATCAAACGTAAACAGTTTACGGAAATACCCGAGTAGTTCCGATTGAAAGCAAATACGACCTACAGTATCAATCTGAGCACATCGGGTTTATCCAATAGAAAACACCTCTGAAATAATAGGGATGACGCCATATTGTTTCCCGCGAGAATGACGTCACTTTCTTTCGTTTCTAAAAATAGATCTTGAATGTAAAATCCAAAAAGTCGTTAAATTTGATTGAGGAAACAAGTATACATGTCACAACAACAAGTTCGCCATTTAGTAAGAGTTACTGATCAAAAGTGATTAAAAAGGATGTCCAACACTTCCATACACATTGAACTACTTAACATGCACGCTTAAAAAAGGTGTTCATCGGCGGATGCCGATTTACCCGAAAAATTGTAACCCTACACTTATATCCGAGGTGTATTTCACAGCTCACGGAAATACCCGAGTAGTTCCGATTGCTACAGTATTTGTTACGATTGATTCTGGTATAGTGTACATCGCAATATCGATTTGTTGTCAACGCGGGGCGCTTTTAGCTAGAATCGCGCTGTCGCCATAAACTGAAAGATCGTTTCTGCTTCATTGTTATAAAGAATATGCGACTTTTTCTGTAAAAAGGGTATCCTAAAAGGGTGTCCTTGTTTTGTAGTTGTTAGCGAATCTAATAAAAACCAAACTTCGATTAAAGGTGCGTGTTCGCAGAAGAGAACATTTGTAAAAATAAAAATAAAACGTCATTGTAATAATACACGTTTTGTATTGCCGTTTGGTTCACAATAATTGGGAGTAGCTATTGAAAGCATAATCCTTTCAAGAAGCGTCAGTTTATCCAAGTATGTTAATTCACTGTATACCAACTTTATAGAATTACGAGAGATCGAATGTTGCTGCCAATCACTATTCTTTGGTTGGTCTAATGAGACAGTACACCTGTTGTGCAGTTTAGAGAAATTGATAAATGTGAGAAAGGACCTTTAATGTGAAAAGCCTACGAGATCTTCAACTTTTCAGACAAGGTTCACACCAAAGTTCAGGATATTATAAAGGGACATAAAAAACCAAATGCATTTAAAAGCAACATTGTTTGCATAGTTAGACGTATTGTTTGAACTGTGAACTCGGACAAAGAACCTTGTGTTTAGTTTGCTGGCAAATATGCAATATGCATAGAAATTTCCACGTATTGGTTTATTGACACAATTACATTTATTGATATCGGCAATTCTCCGGAATGGGAATCTTGACTAAAACGTGACTCGCTTAAAGTATTTTTGATTCGTTGAATGTCACAGTTGCACGCTTAGCCGGATGAAATCGCTATCTTAATAAACAGGAGAATGTGTAACATACGTCAATTATGTGAAGATTTTACCATCAATGCGGGTGGGGGGGATCTACTCGGCAATCTCCGGACAGCTTTCCTAACAACCCTCGTACTTTATGTTAAATATGTAAAAGATAGCATGACGAGATATTTTGTATGTATAAGTCAACGCAGTTCAATTGTGTTATTTGTGATTAACGTCTTACTGTGACATTTCTCCCTTTCGATTGTAATCATCTTGCAGCAATGACAAAACTTTGTACCAAACAGTCCTAATGTTTACCATATACATTTCTCTGTCACGTGATCCAAGTAATAGACGTTAAAACCGTCTTATGCAAGCAGGGAAATGCTTATTCTTATAATACTGGTACCGACGTCATGCTTATGCAAACAGGTTAAATCCAGGCCAGCCGCCAAGTAAATTGGCGGCTGGCCTGTGATCTGACCTGCTTGTGTCTCTGAGTATCTTTCCTCATTAGAATTAATCAGATATTTAAGGTTTTGGAAAGCAGCCGACACAAAAATCTATTTTCTCAAAAATTACCCAGCATTCTTTTTAAGACACATATTAGGAATGAGGACTTCTTCCTTACCTAATGTTGGCGTTGGCAATATCGATTTGAACACTAATGTACTAAGTTCTATTGATTAGCGAGTGTTTCTCCAATGATAGAACGTTGTAGTCACGTATACCCTAAGAGAACCCTTACTCGGTTCTCAGGATTCTTTCTCTTAACCCTTAGGATGCTGGGTAATTTTCTAGAAATAGATTTTTGTGTCGACTGCTTTCCAAAACTTTGAATATATGCTTAATTTAGGTTAGATCACATGCCAGCCGCCAATTTACTTGGCGGCTGGCCTGGATTTAATCTATTTGCATAAGCATGAAGTCGGTTCCAGCACTATAAGGGTTAACCAATCATGTTTTAACTCATTACCAAATGATAACGACATTTGACCACTGAGTTGCGGACAACTCAGGAAAATATTGCTGACGAGCAATTTCTTCTTTTCCAACAATAAATTTTGCACCGTCAGAAGATTATTTTCCAAAATCATCACATTTTGAAATGACGTCTGCAAACTCTTTGAATTTGAGACAGTCGAGAATTTAACGTTTTGCAAAGGGTTAAATGAAAAAAGCCCCTTTTCTCATGACATGTAAAAGACTACTCAAATTCCTTTGTCACGTATTTACATTCACAAAGCCGGCTTCATTAGTGTATTGCGATTGTCTCCTAAATTTCTCTCAATATTACATTATCTTTAAGCGTTCGTAAGGTTGTTTTCCCATATGCTTTTTATTATTGTTTTGTACGAATATCAAATAACCGCATTGTTGTCAATATTAATCATATTGTAGTTCTATTTATCGACAATCTCGTAGTACTTTGTTGTAAACATCGCATTCAGAAATGCTAATTAGGTAACTAAACTCCGTGTTTTGTTATTATCTGTTGTATAAGTATGTCTTAATTAGTTGTTTGCGTCAATGTAATTTGGTAACGAAGAATATCGGATTTATTCGTCTACGAACGGAATCAGCTTATTTTAAACCCGTTGGCCAACTTTGGTGTCTGCGACTGGTCGAATTTGAAAATACTAGAGTACCGTTTTACTAAACGACTCAAGGAAAATATTTGCCTTAGTCAAAACTGAAAACAAATGGAAAGCATTTAGAATAAAAGTGCATCATTGAAATGGGACAATCGTTGTAAGCGTCTCTGTTGTTGCATCGTACGTCTGATAGCATAATGTATTGCACACTACAGCTGTATTAAACGGAGTAAAATATACGCGTACACATTTTACTTTTTGGGAAAGTAACTAGAAATTATTCAATGTTCATATTGATGTATCCAGAACCCTTAGAATTTTGGGTGATTTTCTAACAGTAGACTTTTGTGTAGTCTACTTTCAAAAACCTTACAGATATGATTTATTTTGATGAGGAAAGATACTCAGAGTAGCAAACAGGTTAGATCGCAGGCCAGCCGCCAATCTACTTGGCGGCTGGTCTGAATGTAACCTGTTTGCATAATCATAAAGTCTGTTCCAGTTCTAAAAGAGTTAAATAATCATCGTAACCACAATAGGATTAATCACTATTCAACCATGTTAAACATTGCCATCAATGCCTTCTTAAAGGTCATATGTACAGGTTGGGTTTATTTCATAAAATTAAAATATGAAGTTAAAGAATCACATTGAAATTATTTGCAACATTTTAGCATAACGCATTACGTCATAAATCACGGTCATAGCGCACCGATTAATAAAAGTTCGTATGACTTACTTCCCTTTGCTGTGACGTCACTCGTGATCCACTGAATGCGCCATGTAAAGGGCGTGAAGAGCGTTCGCTGGTTAGAATTGGTGTTTTTCTTCAAATAAACGATCCTAAAGTCATTGTTTGGATTGACAGCGCATTTTCTATATTGAATATGATTCATTTTATAAGAATATCAATTTGAAAAAAGATAAATTAATAACTTTACCCGTGAATTTGCATGGATTTGTCATTGCGTAAACCTGTTCATATGAAAGGAACGGCTTGAAATTTGGACGATTTTCCTTGAAATAAATGATTCTTAAGTCATTGTTTGGATTGACAGTGAATTTTCTATACTGGATATTTTTCATATTATAAGAATATCCATTTGAAAAAAAAAAAAGTGACTTAACGCGTGAATTTACAAGGATATGTCAATGCGTTCATATGAAAGGAACGGCTTAAAATTGGGACGATTTTCCTCGAAATAGCAATCCTTAAGTCAATGTTTGCATTGACAGTGCATTTTCTTTATTGATTATGTTTCATATTATAAGAATATTCTTCTGGAAAAAAAAGTAAGTGACGTAACGCGTAAATTTGAAAGGATTTGTAAATGTTTTCATATGTAAGAATCGGCTTGAAATTTTGACGATGTTTGTGAAAACAGCTATTTTTATTAATATTTGTTGAAAAAAAACCACGAGTACTTTTTCGTCAATGATCGTGTATTAGCATTAAGGTTTCAATTGAGTAGTAAACAAAGACATAGATCTGAATACACGAATTGTCTTAAAAACGTACATCGTATAACTATTAACTGTCAAATTCACCCTGCATTGTCTTATCAATACATGAAATGAAACGAGAGAAGGTCATAAATTGCGAACAAACAAACCGTATTATAACCCAACTTACTTGTGATACGAAGGTTATCCTTTAACTCACATTTTCACCACACATCAACTTACTTGTGATACGAAGGTTATCCTTTCTCACATTTTCACCACACATCCAAATTTCAAAACTAAACACTGGCACATTCAAGAGTATTTGTTTAAATCATCCGGCAACTTTCCAGTAACTCCACCCCCAGTAAGAGGTCTATGATTTCCAAATTGATTCCGATGTCGTCTTTCTAGATCAACTGTTTTGACTTAAGAATTGTTCTTCATATTCACTTTACATTTATGTTCGTTTTCTCTCGTGTAAGTAGCCTTGACATATTGAGCATTCAATTTTCGGACAGGTTTAATAATTAACAGCTAAAACAAAAAAATCGTCATAGTTTATTTTACTAACCACCTTAAATAAACATATTTGAATTTATTTTTTATGATTTTGGTATTTAAAGATCAATTTGACAAAACTTGATTTTGATGTTAAAACATTTTTGTTGAAAACATAGAGTTAATACCGTTTTGGTGAATACTGATTATCATATACTTATTGAAGTGTCAAACTATTCTAATAGAAAAGACAACATGTTCACTTCTTTGAATATCATAACGACAAAGTATCAGACTTTAGTCACATTGAGAGATAAATATGTCCTGACACCTTATCAATCCAAACATCCTGTGAGAGTTTGGTCTTAATTGGTTATATCTTAACAATGGATTTTTTAGATAAATTTAATTGCCGCGCATTGAAAGTGTGAGATTTGCCGCTTGTTATTTCATGTCTGGAATAGCAGAACGTGTCAGACCTGTTAATTAACAACAGAGATATTTAAGAGATTAACGCCAGAGGCTGTCTTTCGCCTAAACAATAAAGGACTTGAGACTTGAAACATACTGTGCAAATGTGGCAGATTGGTGTTAATTTGCATCACGACCCTTAATCCTTGTAATGTCCGATGTTTGTTGATTGACCCTTTGTATGTGAGGTAAACTGACAATAATCAATTAAATTGTAAACAAAGAGATTATGTTCAAATGTGTAAATTATATACATACATACATAATATTTTATTGCATTATAAACATAACATGTTATATAGCAATTTTTAACAAACATTTTAACAAAGACATGGATTTACAGAAGAGCTTTTCATTCATTTAAAGGTGTCATACAATTTCGATTGCGTTGAGCATAATATATATACTTTGACAGATTAAAAATAGTTTTCTTTGAAGGATTTGATAATAAATTGACAAATTTATGCATATTTGGCCATGTATGATAATACCTCTTTATATATTTTGATCTTAAATTTGTATGCTTTGGACAAATTAATAAAAAGTGAAATTCATTTTCTATTTGACCAGAATTACAATTTCTACATATTCTTTCATTTCTGGGAATATTACTTTGGCGTCCTTTTTCTATTTCTAGCTCGTGTGCTGATGTTCTAAACCTTGTGAGAGCCTTTCTGAATTTTGATTCATGAATGATGTCGAGATATTGTTCCATAATAAATGAACTTTTGAATAAACTATAGCTATAAAGACGAGGTGAATTACTTATTGATGAATACCAATTTTGTTGATAGATGTCTAATATGCGTTGTTTTATTGTGGTAAAATTGACTCGCATGTATAATTGGTTTTCCCAAATGTTTGATAATCCAATATTGTTTAAAGTGTTTTTGATGTGGTAAGCCCAATTCTTACCGTTGTATGTGAGATTATTTTCTGTGTCTATTTTTAGCATATTATACAGCTTAAATAAGATAGATTGCTCATCTAGAGATATCAATTTTACCCAGTATTTAAGCATTATCATTTGTCTATGTATTTGCATGGGAATGCGACCTAACTCCCCATAAAGGGCTGTAAGATTTGTTGACTGCCTAAGACAGAGAATTCTTCTACAAAACTTCGAAAAAATAGATTCTATGCTAGGGCATGGGTGATGTCCCCATACCTCAGCAGAATAGTTAAGCGTAGGTAAAACAATAGAGTCGAAGATATTCAACAGTTGAGAAACTGGAAGATCTAACTGGTTGTAAATGACAAACAAATTGTGTAATGAAAAGGAGGCGTGTTGTGCTATGTGTTTTTGTGTGCGATTCCAGTTCCCATTTTTATAGAAATATACTCCAAGATATCTAAATGATTTTGTTATTTCAAGTTTTGTGTTATTTAAGAAAAAATCATACGATGTGTGTCTTCCTTTTTCAAATATCATTATTTTTGTTTTCTTTGTATTCAATTTTAGGTTCCACTCATTGCAATAGTGTTCAATGTTATTCAAAATAGATTGTAATGTCATGGGATTGTGCGAAAATACAACAGCGTCGTCTGCAAACAAAAGAAGAAACAACTGTAAGCCATCAATGCTAATTATACCGTTCAAGTCTGTGTTAACATTGTTTAGAATATCATTTAAGAAAAATAAACATAATAAACTGCTGGCTGGGTCTCCCTGTTTCACCCCAATATTTGATAGTACATGATCTGATTTCATTGATTTATATTTTATTATTGATTTGACATTATTGTACATTGATTTTAGTGCATTGATAAATTTGGTGCTGACTTTTTCTTTTAAAAGCTTTTGCCACAGTAACAATCTGTCTATACTATCGAACATCTTTTCCCAATCTAGGAAGGCGACATATAGTTTCTTTTTACAGGATAAAGTTTTTGCAATTATTGCGTGAAGTACAAATATACAGTCTATTGTTGATTTACCTTTTTGAAAGCCGTATTGGTTATCTATAATTTTGTCATTTGTGTTTGCCCATTTTGTCAGTCTATTTACCAGTAACTTCGAATAGATTTTGGATAAAATATTGTTAAGTGTAATGCCTCGAAAGTTTTTGGCCTCCTGATTTCCCCCTTTGAAAATAGGTATGATAATCCCTTCCCCCCAACAGTCAGGAAACAATCCATCGTTAAATATTGTATTGTAAAATTTGGTTAGAAAGGGAGATATAATGTCAAACGAACTCTTGAAAACTTCAGCGATCAAATGATCTGTTCCGGGGCTTTTTGAATTATTTTGAGAAAAAACAGCTTGTTTAATTTCGGACAATGTGAATTCTATGTCTAAATCGTCATCTCTAAGATAGGTGTTATGAGACAGATTTTCCGTATCATTATTATCATGTGATGGGACTGATCCATACAACTCGTTAAAATGAGAGTACATATCATCAATTTGTATATCATGTGTATCAAGGGGTGATTGCATATATTGTGATTTAATATTTTTCCAAAATAATTTAGGGTTAGTTTTTGCAAGGATCGATACCCGTTTGCCTTCTGATTTCGAAAATTTACGTTTATATATCCGTTTGACATTGTTATAATAATGTTTCTTATCAAGGAACAACATTCTGTTTTCATTTGTCCTATTGCGGAGAAAAATATTTCTTGAACGGTTAAATTCTTTACGTGCGTCATAACATATTTTATTAAACCATTTTTTCTTTGGTTTTGGGGAATGATTCAATTTATACACCCTTTGTTTACCAAAAACGTTGAAAGCGTTATTTTGCATGTACAATGTAAATGAATTAATTGTTTCATTGATAGTATTCGAATGTATATTATTTGTCAACTGATTAAGTTGAGTTACTTCGTTGAATAAACATGAGCGAAACATACCTATCTTAGAATTATTAAAATTATATACTTAGTGATCTTATTACTAAATTATCAATATAAATTTGTAATAATCATGTTTGAACACCTGCATTTCAGTGTGACATACGGCATTCAAACCAATGGCAAAAAAATGAGGTGTATTTAAATAATTCCGAAAAGCAGACGCTTAAGTTAAGATCGAACCCATTATCAGTTCAGAGACAGTTTGCGGTTCTCAAATATTCATTATTTTGAATTTTCATTCAAAAACAACGGCAGATAAAAGAAACTTGCTTGTTTTAATCGGTTTGTTATCATAGCAATGAACGTACATTTTTCATTTTGTCAGATATGTACAATGGCAACGTTTCTACGATTATGTTAAAACATAAAACAAGTTTTGCAAATAAGAACAAGATGCATTTAAGCGTTTAAAACCCAAAGACATGGCAATACAATAACTTATGATGTTGGATGAAATTAACATATTCTTGCAACCCTTTGAATTCTTACGTAATATAATCGTAAAGCAGCCTAATTAAGTATTCCTAACCAGAGACATAGATAACATAAGTTACACAGCCTACTGTTCTTGTTTGGGGAATTTATCTTTTGCTTATTTGTAAAGTAAACACGGTCCAGTTTACTTATCGAAACTTTTTGCAGCTTTTATGTTCGTCGGAAAACGGGAGAAACTCGCATCCCTGCGACCAAAAGCAGAATAACACCAGAAGACCTGTCAAAATACCATATTCAATATCCAATTTACGTTTCCCAAAACACAATTCAACACTTAAAATGTCCGAAATTTGTGCAAAAACACCGTCGTTACTGAGAACTAAATTCTTTTTACTGATAGTTCATAAAACTTTGAAACACAAATGACGTCACAACAAGGGAGATAAGTCATTCACAAAAATCGATAAAGGTGAATAAAAGTAATCAAAAACAACATTTTTCGCTTCTGTATGAGAAAAAAACCATTACCTCCGTCATAACGAAACCATAACCTAAGTCAAAAACCATAATTAAAGAAAATTTTGTTTATCGGGAAATATGACCTTTAAGTTCCGGCTCAAGTTGGCATATAGCTTCGCAGCCGATTTTGATATTCCCATAAAATCTGTTTAACCCTTTACCAAACGCCTAATGTTCGACAGTCTCAAATTGAAAGAGTTTGCAGACGACACTTAAAAATGTGATTTTAGTGAAAAATAATCTTCCGATAGAGCAGAAAACATTGTTGGAAGAGGAGAAATTGCTCTTTAAGAGCAATTTCTTCTTTTTCCCACAATGATTTCCAAAACCGCCTACCACAAACTGGTCAAATATCGTCATTATTTGGTAATGGGTTAGAGGGTGACGCACAGACAAATAAACTCAATATGGGCACGAAGCCCGTTTCCCAAAGAGCCGGTTTGCTTGTATATGGTGCCCATGGGAAATCAGACGTCCATGGTTCAGCCTATTGATCGTACAAACAGTTTTCTTCCCTCGAACAAACAGGGATAATGGACGGAATTGTCAATAATCCACAGAACCAGCGAGTCAGTCAGAAAGCACTTTTTTCCCAGTGCGTTATTTTTGCGTTTTATAGTTCCGTAAAAGAGCGCTTCAATTCCAGATCGATTCCAGTGGAGTTAGATTTTACTGACCTAGACTGTTCACGAGTACTTTAAGTGACATTGAATGACGCTTTCAGTAATGAATCGATTAAATTGAGGCAAGATTACTGTTCATTTGTTCATCAGGTCGAAATCAGTATTCCCAATCCTTTGACATGGCATCGGCTATACAAATATATTGATACAACATATTCCCCTTAGAACGATTTACATCGAATGAAGCAAATATGACCAATTATAGGGGTCTCTGGTATAGCCTTGTGTGGACACTAACAAATTCATTTACATACATTAGATAAACCTGTACAGCAATAATTTGATAAGATCGTAACCTAGATAAGAGTCCATGTAACACACTAAAGTCCTTCTGGATTACCTTCAGCCAATTAATCTAAAGATTTGTCCCTTACAAAAATGTATCCCAACATCCTAGAAGAGTTGTGTGTAAAATAGAATGTAGAATCCATAGGCTGGTGAGATGTGTCATAATTACAGTGTCTAACACATTAAGAATGCAATACCTTACTGAAATAATGTAGTTTAACCCTCATAGCAAAGGGACCGACTTCATGCTTATGCAAACAGGTTGAATCCAGGCCAGCCGCCAAGTAAATTGGCGGCTGGCCTGTGACCTAACCTGTTTGCTACTCTGGGTATCTTTTCTCACCACAATTAAGCAGATATTGAAGGTTTTCGAAAGCAGAAGACACGAAAGTCCATTTTTAGACAGTTACCAAGAAATCTAACGATTAAGGATGAAATGACAACCTATGTCTTAATAGTTACATAATACTAGAATATGTGTTTGTTTTTCAACCCAGTTCGTACATGTACCCATTTGATAAAGTCATAACACACGTATCATCCAATTATGGTCAATTGTTTCAATCGTTTATTTTGTAAACAACGATGTATCTTATTCCCATCTTGCTAAGTCATCGAACTATGCAAGTGCCACATAGAATTAGGCTAGGAAATTGATCAACAAACATATCACGTTTCAATAAGTTTTCAAATTAAGGTAGAATAAATGTACCTATAATCCGCCTTTTTGAAACTCTGTCTTTCGTTGGATCACATCGGTCGTTCTCGTTATACATCAGTCGATGCCAGAACTATTCGCTTTAAATCGAATAGTTCCGGCCACGACCGATGTTTACCGAACACGACCGAAGTAAAAGATTCAAAATGGCGGAGTATTGGTATTCTACCTTAGTTGAAAATACCATTCATCCATAGACAAGGAGTGTTTGAATTACCTCTATAACATATGATACCTATAGACCAAAGTCTGTGAGATATCCCTTTCAAAGGTGCTTTTAAACAGATTTAAGGAAATACGGTTATTGATGTAACATTTCTTAAAACTGTATGACAGCTTCATTGTCTTATGAAACATTCAGGAGAAAAGTCATTGAAAATAAGGAAATAAAGCTCATACTGAAGTATATCGAGATTGATTCAATAAAAAAATATGTAATCAGATAAAAAAGCATGCAGTGGTTTTAAAAATATATCGCTTACAGTCAATACATACTTGAAAATACTGACACAGTAAGAATCAATTTTGTAGCAAATAGCTATTTTCCATTAAATGCGTTATCACAATACACACACTGCATCTTTTCAACGACATTTCATTTTGACTAACAAACTGTCCCTTGTGTTAATACGCACCTTTTATGTCCGAATCGTTTTGCGTAGGTTCATTTATAAAGCATAAACCAGAACAGAGCGGTGCAGACTTTTATTCAAACTTGTACAAAGTACATTATCTGCATCATCAACATCATCCCAGTGCGTAAGGGCATTCATGACGTAGTTATCGGCGACATAGGGCGTATTCAAGACACCCAGATGTCACCAAGCTATGTCAGGAGGGCGTTAAAATGATTCGGAAATAACAGATAAAGGTGACTCCTTGTTATCGTGAAAGATGTCAAACTATTCCCCCATACGGGCATTTGTGACTGGTCCATAGTGAAAGTATAACACCGTAGAAGATAAATAGAAATACAGAAAAGAAAATAACATTTAAAGCCATTTATTAAAAAAAGGAAAAATGATTCTTTGTAGGCATTTTATAATTTTGTCACAATATGATTTAAAGTTGTTCGATGTATATTCGTCTATGTGTGGTTTTACGGGGAAGGGTGACGAAAAGATAAATATACCTTTATAAAAGTTGCAACTATAGGTCCATAAACGTGTCAATTTGTTTGCTTTTTTCACATCTTCATAAAATGAAAAATAAAATCCCTCCGTAGTACGCAGTCCATTATATTGTATCCAGTAAACTGTAAGCCAGTTGCAATATTTGGCTTAACGACGTTTTCAACCGTTCTTTAAATATGCAGTATAGATACTTTTTTGTTCATCCTTCAATTTATCACGTTTCTTTGTTCGAATGAAGTTTTACACCAATTTCAACAGTAAATTCAGTCGTACCGTGACTTTAAGCGCACTTATCCATGCTGCTTTCATTTACTCAACAGTACAACAGTCTGGTGATCTAAACACTGCGTAACATTGGTAAGGTGTGGTACACACAAAGTACGATTTATCCAACACTTTGAGATACCACATTTACTATCTAGGACCTCGCCCAACTACCTGCATCTCTGTTATAAGGTGTGTTATGTTAGAAGATTACCACATTGTTATTCTCCACAGCTTGTTTACAAATACATTCCTGATGGATAGGTTTGTAGACTCCCTAAATGTGGTCATTTCGATAGTTTAGTTCCACCCGTTCCACTCCCATTTCGTCTAATGTTTTAAGTATCTGTTCTCTTTTCGTCTGCACAAGTTATTTAAATATTTTCATTCTGTCTATGTTTTGTCTTCAAGTTTTTTTTTTTTTAACAAAATGCGTCTTTTCAAAAGATTGTCTGTTCCATAACCCAAGTTGAATAACATTGTTGTTATAAGGAAATATTGAAACAAACAGAAGAAATAGAAAGCGCATCAACTTCATTGAATTTTATTGGATATTTACTTATCAAGTGAAACATTCACAAAATAAAAATTGAATCAAAACAGTAGCAGACACAATGTGGATATTTTTCAAATTATTAGACGCAATATGAGAAGACCAACATCGCGAGACGACTATCGGAGAAAGTAACGATTTGAAAGAGTAAGATAAATGTTAACACCTTCTGTCACGATGACTTGTCAAACATCAAGATAAACGTTACATTTCTTGTCACAGTCTATTTAAACATGTCGAACCTCTTTCAATGAAAGCTAGCAATTCTCGACCGTTTGTACTTTCGAAAGTTCTGACGTGCTGGATCAGTTTATACTAATTTATTTAACATTAATTGTGACAGGCTTGAAACTTATCAAATTCAATCTCGATGACTGGTTCCTTGATACTAAACCAGTTCTCGATCCGATGTGAGGGTTAGTCCAGGTAATTATCACCCCACCATTGGAAATCGAACCCGGGAACACCGGTACAAAAGGCCGACGCCCTACCAATACACCAATGTCGCGAACGTGTTTGTTTATGGATTCTTAATTGGTTCATAAGCTGGTGCCTTGAATTGACCTGGTACCTTGAATTGAGCTGGTACCTTAAAGTGTGCGGGTACCAGAGATTGAGCTTGTACCGGAAGTTGTTATTTGTACTCTATACTGTGGTGGTACCGGATCTTGTGGTGGTACCCCGAATTGTAGCGGTACCTGATATTTTGCTTGTTCACGAAATTGGTTTATTTTCTTTCGTAAAGCGAATGGGTCATTGGTAGTGTGAAACATGGTTAACTATCATACCTGTATCGTAGATATCTTAGAATGTCCCTGATATTGACTGCAATTAAACCTTTTTCCTAACAGAAACAACTTCAAGGAGCTACTGGTAGTTGTATATCGAACAGAAATACAAAGCTGTATCGATTCAACGCTATTTCACTTCGACTTTTGAATTTCCTCTTCTGTGAACAAACACCTTTCAACCCATTACTCAAAAATGCCCCATTATTCGCATGTGATGAAAAAATATTTACAAACAACCATGCCAAAATACTTAATTTGTCCTAAAGAGCAAGTTCGTCATGAAGGATACACGGATCTTATCGTGAAAACGCAAGACTACGGAATGATTGATACTTAATCCATTACCAAACAATAACGACATTTGACGACCTTTTGCAGACGACTCTGGAAAACATTGTTAGAAAAGGAGAAATTGCTCATAACGAGCAATTTCTCCTGTTCCCACAATGTTTTCTGTCCTATGAGAAGATCATTTTTCCATCACATTTTGAAATGTCGTCTGCAAACTCTTTTAGTTAGGAAGATTGTTGCTTTCAATTTGGTTATCTAATGCATTTTCACTTGGGTAAAATAAATCAATTATTATACACATTTAATCAAAAGAAAAGAAATTACCTTTTTTTTATTTTTAACTCCACAAGTATGCACTCATTTGATTGTACCACAGGTTGAATTTCTGACAAACGTTACTTGAGGACTGTGTATCAATAAACATAAACGCCTTTATATAAACAAATTTAATGCGACGAAAACAAATAAACATATCATCGTTGACGAATCAGAACTTTAGCTCCCCTGGATTCAAAATACACGGACTTAGCAATTTTATTGCCTGAAGTTAAGTTGGTAAACAAGAAATGATTTCACTCTATTCTGCACATGTCATTGTTCACTGCGTTTGAAGGGCTATGTTCTGTAATGACTGTTACAAAACGGATTGAGTTTTATAATATGCTGCGCTTTTTTATTCCAAGCCGTTTTGTCATGAAAATTCTAAATTGGCAATTACCATATTTTCATAAAAAAGGATTACTTTTTTTCAAAACGAAAGGGCTTATGAGCAGAAATGCTAGATATTTCCTTTTTGAGCAGTATCTATACAGAAACAGTTCCAAATGACATTATTTATCAACACAAGTCAAACTAGGTTGATAGAATAGCCGATATATGTGTATCAGCAATTTGAAAATATTCATTGTTAGGAAATCTTCATGAATAACCGAAGTACCGAATAAGACAACAGAGGTGATAGAAAGCTTATTGTGCATTGACTTCCGCAATTTGGGTCTTGAAATGTTGATCAAGCCAACAAATCATCATAACAGAATTTATTACAGCTGTTCCAATATTTTTATATGACTATAGGTTTTATTTCGCTGAAAACATACTTTAAAGATTACAAACCGATCCAATCTTGCTTCCGGTGGCGTGACTAGTTTTCAGTGTATATCATGCATACAACAGTACATGTTGTAAAACTTTAAATATATCTATTTTTGATAATAATCCAAATTTCTAAACAACTTGGAAGTAGCATATTAAATGTCAACAAAGGCTGGCCAAGACAGGAAAAAATATCCAGAGCAGGAATGTTAGCATCGAGGCAACCTTTCACGAAAATCAGAATCTACCGTAACGATGGTATTAACGTACGCAGAAAGGCATCACGTGATTTCAAGTTCTGTACTTGACCATTACTTTAAGATACCTTGTTGTTTGACATTGTTTGCGTTGTCTGTTTATTGCACCTTCTAGACAAGACAATACAGATATGAACGTCAGAGGAACCTTGCCGATCATATCATATTGTGTACTTCGATCTGTTATTCTAAACAAGTAAACACTTTGTTTTTGATCGAAAATACTCAGATCTGGCTGATATTGCACATGTCGATAAACAAGTAAGTATATGTCTTTATGTGTTAATTCGCTGCATACACTCTTAAAAGATAAACAACCAATGCAGTTTTGCTTCCGGTGCCTATTCTTCAGTGCGCATCATAAAACATAAAGCAGTTCAGTCGCTGTCAAGTTTTAAATACATCTATTTTAATTATCCAATTCTTTTCATAACTGGGAAGAAGAACCGTAAATGTCAAGAGGGCTGGCCAAGACGGCAAATTCCACCTGTAGACAACCTCTCACGAAAATCAAAATCTACCGTAACGATCGTTTGAACATACGCAGAAAGGGATCACGTGATTTCAAGTTCTGTACTTGAGCTTCTTATTTAAGAGACCTTAGTTTGAGGACTTTGCTTGCGTTGTGTGTTTATTGAGCCTCCTAGAAGAGAGAATACGGAAAATAACGTCAGAGGCACATTGTCGCTCATATCACTGGGTGCACTTCGATCTGTTATTCTAAACAAATAAACACGTTGTTTATTCGATCGAAAGTACTCAAACATTGCTATTGCAAAATGTTGATAAACAACAATGATCTGTCTTAAGCTGTTTGTCAAAGACGGATATACCGTTTTAAAACCTTTTACGCATCGTCAAGAGAATATAAAGCAGATAAATCGTCAAGGGAACTAATGGACATATGTGAACAAACTGTATGGCCGAGAAACTATAATTGGAATAACGAAAAAAACATATTTTCTCAATTTGAGCAAAATATGTCATTTTGATAAACGATAACAATCTTCCTCATCTCACTATAAGTAAAATGTACATGGAAGAATCTTAATAAAACAAACACGAAGACAATATTTACGGCTATCAAAACCAATAAACATGGATATCATCTTGACCAAAAGTACAACATTGTAAACAATTCTGATAGCGCTTTATTTCACAATATTCCTTTTCACAATGTTGGAACAGGAGTGAATGATGCTTTGAGCTTCCGCAAAACCGTAGGGTAAGGTGTTTGGTACAGCACTCCCCAATGTAAATAAGAACTTGTCAAGGTACCAATAAAGCTCAAAAGTTGAAGCAAACCCACTCTGTTTAGAATGTCATCCGAAATTGGCCTGTGTTTTCTAAACCAACTGATCCTTGATGTCAGTTTCGGTCCCCCTGGGAACATATGTTTCGATGATATGAGAAGGCTAACTAAAAATAAAGCGTTTATCCTACATAATACATGTATTAACAAAGACTTTCAACTAGATGCTCTATCCGCTAAAGAGCTCAATACCTTCCCGGATTATTTAGCGTCTTAAGAAAACGGTATTTGGATAGACATAATGTGGTCTATACACACAAATCTAAGGGTATTCTAAGGGTAAATCGACATATGTGTTTCTTGAACAGGTGCAGATCAGCAATATCGGTCTAAAACCGGAAATAATCATAAAGTTTTTTGGACTTCCGTTGTTGAAGCTCCGTCCAGATAACGTTGTTCAGCGAGAAGAGACAAGTTTTAACGAGATTATCGCTGACATGTCGAGAATCAATTAAGCTTGATCAATGTGATCCATAATAAATATTTAAGGTGGTAACACGATACAAATAGAAACCATAGAGATGACGTCATTTGTCACAAGCTCTGTTGCTAAACGCTTTCCTGATTCAGACGCTTGAAAACACTCAGATTGACTACAGACGATACATGCAATCATAGGGACAAATTGGAAGTTTTCTGGCGAGCAAATACTCGGTTTTTCCAGTTGATTCTAATATTAGTAATTGTTCATTTTGTGTTTCCGATGGTCTTCTTTAATCCTTTATCACTGAGAACGAGAACGTGTTACCCTGAACAGAAACATGTTTAATCAATAAGGCTTGTTCCCGCATTCGTGACTGGTTTTGTACTTGACAGTAAAACAGGGAGCCAAGCGAATAATCAATAGGATACAATGAGAACATGTTATGTCGACATCTTAATGCTTTCTTTAGCTTAATTCAAATTGATGCGTGGTACTTATACAATCTGACCATGTGAAAAAAGACCGCATGATCGTGTAAGACAAAAACTTGTTAAAACGACATGAATCATAGTTCTAGGTGGGTAATTTGTCTATGTACATAGCAGTTCAAATACCCAAGCCAATACAAGAAAGGCTGCGTCGACTTTAATAGTATTACATTAGGAAATGGCAAATTAATGAACCTTCACCTGTTCTTTAACGCTTCACGTTGCCTTTGGGTTTTAATGAACTTTTAGCAGATTAATTTCAAACGAAAACACTGTATCGTAAGTAGAGATTGCTCGTGATGATCAAATCCTCTTTTCCCACAAAATGCCTGCTGTCCATCAAAATCTCCGGGCAACGACCCGTCTCGGAAAGAAGATTTTGACTTTATTTTGGAATGGTTTTTCGCCGGTGAAAAACAAGCGCACAAGGGGTGCTAAAGCGGGCCTCCTCCGCTCATGTGCTTCGAGGACCGTGGCAGTACTAATCTCCTTCGCCAAGGCTACCTCAATTCATTAGCGCCTGGTCCGATTCACTGCAGTGGTGTTAATCAGGTGCAGACGACTTGGCTCTCTAGGTCGGGTGCCGCAAACAGTAGAGTAGTTACAACACTCCGATCTATTGTGACTCGGCCATCGCCAACACTGAGATTTGTCCGCGCAAGGCATCTTTCTCCCCTCGAACGGTTTGTAACTACCGGGGAGGACGGCTTTTCCCCATCTATTTCACCATGTTGAGATGGATGAACGGATTAAAGCATATTCGATCCAGTCGCGAGTATGTTCGAACATATGGCCACGTTTCACCTTGGGGAGTCTTGGGCCCTTTCATGTTTGTCCCCGCATGTCCAACAACATCCATGGCCACCAGCAATCGGTCAATACCTGAGGAAGGATTTCTTCTCTCTTTCTTCCCATTATCTTTACGATCGGCCCATGAATGGCCACATTCTCCAGGGAAGAGTGTCCTTTTTACTTTTCTTCTCTAGCTTAGTCATTTAACTCCTGGTTTTTACAGAGTTGTGATAGTGTAGAAGACGGAAGAAACCACAAAATCTGGCAGTTCTGTCTTGTGTCGTTTTCGCGTTCTAAGGGGTAGTTTTCTTTTTTCGGCATATTCGATGTACATCTATATTCATGCATGGCCACATAGCTGTTACTTAGGTGGATATACACGAAACACATGCGTATCATATATGATCTGTTATACATCATGGGAGTCCGGCCAAAGAATCGTTTTTCCCAAAGCAAATGCCCTGCCTAAGGACCACTGCGTTTAACATTGGATTTAATTACATTGGGTTGTGATAAATCTTACTTCAAACGTACGAAGCTGTCATATAGATGTACGAATAGATTCTTGACGTGGGTATCTAAGAAGGAATGGTAATCTCTTATCAAGCTTGAGTGATTCCTTCTGATGCGTAGGTGACCAAGTTCCCGAGGATATTGTTAACAAACGTAAATAGTTGATAGTTAGGAGTATCCTGAAGGATAGATCCTTGAATAAATTCTTGACGGGAGTCTTCAAGAAGGAATGGTCATCCCATACCATGCATAAGTGATTCCCACGTATGCGTAGGTGACGAAAATCCCGAGGATATTGTTACAAAATTGTAATTATTAGCCAGACAAGGGGTCTATTCCCATTGATAATATCTAGTTATCGTTTCCAAGCCCTTCATATCGTGTGAACTCATTTATGACGGGTCTTACAAGTACCCCCACACTACAGGGTTATCAGTATTGCTTTTTACTCGATGCATGGATAAAGCTCTTGGTATTGTTGCAAACTCCTTATAATTATCCCGCCTTGCTACGTTGCATGGATCACTGACGCAACACGTTTTTACTGGATAAAGTAGTTGATTTAGTTATTATTCTTTTGTTAATTTTTTTAATCTTCTTTACAAATAAAGCACAAATGGATGTTTTTTGGGGTGTCACCGCCATCTTTAACCGCCATTTTCGTTTCTAAAAGATAGTCATGTGACATTTGTGGTGGCAGTGATCAATCCCATAACAGGAGATTCCTGAGAAAAGTTTGGGTTCGCCGATTAACTGGATCTCTATGCAGATAGGTAAGCGATTTGCATAGACCTCGGGGAGTTATAGTTTACAATGTACGATCTTATCACACTTCGGCCTTGTCCGATAGCTCACCCCTATCTATAGGATATTAAGGAGTAATAGGTTCAAAGATAACCAACAAGCTACAACGAATTATTTCTTTCAAATAGGTTTTGTTTATATTTGGGTTTCATGACATTCTCAGTAGTTATTAATTTAGTATGATCGGTGATACTGGTAAATATGTCATAAAGAAATCAGCCATCAAGGTTATAGGATACTATTTACATTTCTCCTGTCAGTAAATCTTCTCATATGACTTCTTCGCGTCATATTAACCAATGATAAATAACATACACCTTCCTATTGGGGGCTACCCTAAAAGTCCACGAAGTTAGAAGGTAACAAAACACGAAACGTTGTAAAACTTCTTGGTTTTCATGATTAGTAATATACCCTTCCTTTCCTCGAAATACAGTAGACTGATGCTTTTCAAGAGATACGAAACCCTACATTGTTAAGGTCAAATGCTATAGTGTGAAAGCAGGTATCGATATTTATGTATGACTGTAGTTCTGTGAATCATTTAAAAGGGCTGTGATGCATTATATATGTGTTATTGACCCGGTTGCCTGGCCTTTGAAACCTACATTACCGAGACATACTCCACAAGGTCGTGTATACTTCGAGCGGGGATCAAACCAGATACACCTGCAATGATCGAGAGAAGAGATGTATTCAACAAGCCAGCAGATGGCCGACTCTGGTAGGGCGCGGCCTTTGCTATGAGGTTTAAATCCTTATAGCGGCAGTGCAAAAAAGCCTGGATTAATTCACGAATTGAGATTTTATTCATTCATCCTTGAAGCAGTCACATAGAGTGAATTTGATAAGATCCATTCTTCTGTCACAATCGATACAAAATGAATAAGTTTAAGCTAAAATGAAAACGCTTACACCCAAACATGCTTGAGTATTTGTCTAACTCCTTTACTGTTGGAACTCGTTAGAATCGTCTCGTTGAGAGGAATATGATTATTTTCCATATAATTAGTTTCATGCAATAATTCTTGAACCAGTGCTTGCACAAACATAGTTCACATCAGTCTCCTATTCCCTTTGCTTTATACTTCATATAATTATGCGTGTGTTAAGAGATCGTGCTAGAAATGAGATATGATCGTTGTGTATTCAGAAAGCTCCATTCAGAACTTTCTGGATGACTTGCGTCCTATTATAAGATAGCATCAAACCACAATACATTTCACACACTGTACTGTTTTCTAGCAGGTGTTTGATACAAGATAACTGTTTACAGCAGCACTAACAAAAGTGCGCTATTCATAATAAATCATAGGAAAGAAACCTTACATTCTTATTCTTGTGTTAAGCGATCATGTTAAAAAAGAGGCGGATTCGTTGTGACTAAGACAACCGTATGCTTAACACGTACGCAAGGCATTTAGGAAGCTTCATTAGTAACTTTATGAATGACTTGCGTCCTGTTTTAAGTTAACACCAGACTTAAGTATATTTCAAACACTGTTAATGAGCTGTTTCTTATCCCAAGATCAACTATATACAGCACCGCAGATAGAGGTACATTTTTTGTAATTATTCCTAGAAAACATACAACTGATCCTACCTCTTTCGGCTTCCCCATCTTTGTCGATTTCGACCCGGTCCGGTCAACACGGTAAACTAAATCGTTAGGCATTCGGCATTTGATACGAGTATCCACCACCAACGAACACACAGCCGAAGAACAACCACACCAACAACTAATGAATTAATTTATTAATTTATATGTTAGATTTCCTTTCTTCTATCCCCTTCGGAATATTTCTCACTACCTTTCCTTTTCGTGTTTTAGAATGCAAAATAACAAATCCTTCAAGACGGATAAACTGTATAAATGTGTTTATAGCTCTGTACGCCGATGGGATTTCTAACGTAATGTCGATAGATACATCTCATTCATAGCACTGAGTCGGAGGATCTGACAAAATCAATCGATACCGTTCCATACCACACAAAATCGGGACAGGCTCTCCCACTCACGCTCATTTCCATTGACTGCATGCCTGGCTGACTGAGTATTCACTATAGAACTAGAAAAAAATCCGATTGTGAGCTTTCTAACAGTGTAGGCATATAGAACAGAGGGAATGGGCTTTATGTGTTATCGATTAGCTTACTTAGCTAGGAGTGAATAAATAACGGAATCAATTTTTAACAGAAGGGTGTAAACGTTCTTAATTGCATCCGTCTATTTGTCTATTTTGAAAATACATGGTAACCTACGATGTTTTGCTGACTGTTTTGCTTAATGTTTTGATTGAAGAAGGAAACCAAACTAATATTGTTTAGATAATAACATGTGTAACAGCTTCATTACTGCAATGACGCACAATAATACTTCTAAAACATGTATTCTTTATTGCTCTATTTGTTGCCACCATCAATGACAAACAATGATGGCAAGATTAAATAGAAAAAACCATTGAACGAGCAGTAAACAAGAAAACGAAAAAAAAAAAGACGAAATGAGGTACATTATAGAAAAGTATTCAATGTTAATTGATAAGTTCTTCAGACTTCTTGGTAAGGTGACGTATTGTTGGGCTGTGAACGAAATGTTTTTGAAACTTCTTTTTGGTAAACGCTAGCCTTTCGACAGGACAAATCCGACATACACAACACAAAACAACATAACTTTCAAGAGAGGAGACCCAATTTTACTAACAACAAACACTTCTCTTTTTGAGAGTTATTGTTAAGACCTGGGTGAATCGAAATCGCACCGATGGCATTTAGACCAGGGTACCGTTTTACTTAACAGCTTTAGGAAAATGTTTGCATAAGTCAAAATCTGATAAACATGGGTAGCATGTTAAATGAAAGTACAATATTGCAATGTGACAGGTCGGAGAGACGATTCTAATGATGTGTTACTTTGGAATATTGCTTAGCAAAATATTGATATAAGAGGGACTGTTGTTTCAAAATTACGCAAATAGTTCGCATAAACTGTTTAGTAAGCGGTACCCAGGTCTTTTGCTTTGAAGCGGATTTACGTGGTTTATTTTCAGCACCATTATTTGGATCCCTCTTGACCTATTATTCAAGGGGGTCGGACCTGTTTGCCATGATTCGCTTTCGCTTAGAATGCTGGGTTATTTTCTAAAAATAGATTTTTGTGTCCGGTGCTTTCCAAAACTTTAAATTTCTGCTTAATTTGACGAGGAAATATACTCAGAGTTACCAACAGGTTAGATCATATGCCAGTTGCCTATTTTCATTGCGGCTGGCGTTGATCTAACCTGTGTGCATAATAAGCATAAAGTCGGTCCGAGCACTTTAAGGTTTAATATTGGTTCCAAAATATTTAAGAGGCGAATTCGCATGTGGAAGAAGCGGAGATGTCACGAACTTCGAACACCTTTGCTTTTATCCTCAGTATGAAAACGTGAATCAAATTAAGCAGAAATGTCACAAACATCAAACGAACATCTCTGATTTCTTTTTGAGAGGGTTAAGGTCTGTTGTTTGTGTTGTGGTGTCTGAGATAGTTTGAATCTAAATAAGCAGAAATGTCACAAACATCAATCAAACTCCACAGCTTTTATCGTGGATAGGTACAAGTACAAGAAAGTGCGAATCGAAATAAGCAAAAGGTCACAAACATCATACAAACACCTCTGGTTTCTTTTTGAGTGGGTTAAGGTCTGAGATAGTTTGAATCGAAATAAGCAAAATGTCACAAACATCATACAAACACCTCTGATTTCTTTTTGAGTGGGTTAATGTCTGTGATAGTTTGAATCAAAATAAGCAGAAATGTCTCAAACATCAATCAAACTCCACTGCTGTTATCGTGGATAGGTACAAGTAAGAGAAAGTGCGAATTGAAATTAACAAAAGGTCACAAACATCATTCAAACACCTCTGATTTCATTTTGAGTGGGTTATGGTCTGAGACAGTGTGAATCCATTATGCGTTTTATACCTTTCAATATTTCTTGTTCGAAACAAATTTCGGGAGAACGCGCCTGTCTTTTATATGATATTATGTTAAAGCTCAAAATATAATAATTCCTCAAATGCATGAATATGTTATTAACAATGGATATATCTTTGTGATAGAATCTGGAAACTATTGCTACTAAAGGAAAAGCAGTGGCGAAGTAGTGCAGTGATAGGGTGTCGGCCTCTCGAACCGAGAGTCTCGTATTGGGCTCGAATTCCCTTTAAGAGCGGTGAAAATTGCGGGTACTAACCCACAAATATGCCTGAGTACTGGTTAAGTATTTAGGAAGCAGTCATCGACAGTGAATTTGATAAGCTTCAAGATTCCGTCAAAGTCGATGTAAACTGAATTATTTTAAACTTTTTTTTGTGCATTTTTCATTTTGATCTATTGTTTAAGGTACGACAAATCACTTACGTTTGAGAAAAAATGTAAAAAAGTCAAATAAGAACAGTGAATGAAATGAGTGTAACGATAAGTATGAAATAAATAATGACAAAATGGAAATAGATTCATGATAGGAAATTCATCCTCTTGTTTCATTATTTAACAATCCTCATAAAACAGCAGTCAGAACAAGTGTCAAGCAAATAATTGAAAACAATATAAAAATGTTACAACTAAAGTGTTACCTGTACGTAAATGTGCCTTCACGAAAAGATTAACTGAGTTGATATAGCGATTTTTGAATCTCTCGTTTTGCATCCAGTGTCAATAACAGTAATGATATAACTAAACCTTTTCATTGTTGAAATATACGAGAACGGTATATACCGGTACATACACTTTACTTTATTTCTAGTTTGTTTCTCTATTTATCTCGTCGCATGATCATTTGCGTAGATATAGCAGAAAACAGAACATAACGTAAACCCAAGTTTAAAAATATACAATAGGGGTAAAACGAAATAGATACACTGAGAATGTTGGAATTCGAGAGAGAAAGAGCAAATAGAGAAAGAATAGAGAAAGAGAGAAACGAGAAAGAGAGAGAGGAATAGAGAGAGATGAATATACAGAGCGAACCGAGAAATAATAGAGAAAGAGAGACAACTGTTTTGAACTCAACATTTCTTGACATGACCTAAGTTTAAGCATTAGTTTTGAATAATTACAGTGAACCCTCGTTTATCCGGACCCCGATTATCCGGATGTCTCGCAATCCGAACAAAATTGTAAGGGAACGGAATTATTGGACCAGTTTATTGCAGACGACTTTTGAAAACATTGTGGGTAAAGGAGAAATTGCTCGTGACGAGCAATTTCTCCTTTTCCCACAATGTTTTCTGCCATATCAGAAGATTATCTTTGAATTTCATCACGTTTTGATAAGTCTTCTGCAAACTCTTTCAATTTGGGACGGTCGACAATTTGGCGTTTGCTAAAGGGTTATAAGTATACACCGCTCATACAGACCGTTTATGTCTTAATGTAAATAAGAACATGCTCTGCTTCATTAGTCCGGATTATTCGGTAAACCGGACATTTTGTTGGGAACGGACATGTTCGGATAAACGAGGGTTCACTGTATTACTAATGTATCGTACTTAGCTGATAACAGAAACCGTAAGTATTTGTACGTCAAATAGTATGTGCTTAGATATCATCTTGAACAATAGGACACTATTTTATATGTTACAAATTCTTTGAAGCGTCTCGAAAAGACGATTCCAATGACATGTTACTATGCAACTTTGACGTTATATAAAATATTATTATCTGTGAGTACTTGGGGAAACCTTGACCAATAGGTAAAATATTTTGAAAACATGATTGATGGAACTGTTTCCCGAACATATTTGTATATCATACCCGTAAGAAAATAACTAACCAATTAAGACTGGCCAGGAGTTTTGTACAATATGCTTAACATGAACTCTTGAAATTATATTTCTGACGTCTAAATCTCTATTGACCATTGCGATGAATTGTGTCTTGTGCGTCTGTATAGCAAACAAGTTCTCGTCCTTGTTATGTTACAAATTCTACGATATCATTACTGGGTCCTGTGTGGCTTATTGGTTCGATCCCCACTACCACCTCTAGTTTCTTGGGACTGGCCTTTAGAAAGTCACTTCAGAGCCCTAGCCTAGTACTGGAGGATCCGGAAAAGCCATTTCATAGCTATGTCATTGTTGATACGACACTGGCGAAGAGAACCACTTTGGGACCTGTTTGAGAAAACAACATTCACTTAACTTAGCTTAACTGTAAAAGGCTATGGAGTATATGTCGCCTACTGTAATGACGCGACACTTCAATTATTACTAAATAGGCAGCGAATAATTATGTCCACACAATGCCAAGTAATTTTAGTCCGTATTACGTTAATATCAAATTTTACCCAGGAGTGCACAATTAACAAGACTATTTATAGATCCATTAATTCGATATCTTCGTGATTTCAAAAGCGAAATATGCTGTAAAGATATTCTTAGAGGCCAATGTGTATATTGCGTGACAATTTGACATGGTGTGGTGCTAAATTTAACCTTAATTGAGAAAAGAAAAAGGAGAACCTCTTCACGCCTTTGTAAAGTTGGAAATATGTTACCGTTTTAGGCATTGGGAAGAATAATTTGAGAAACACTTCGAAGAAAGGGAAAATCTGTCTTTAGTATAGAATGCTGTTGATTGGAACTTCATTAAAAATCTTCGATTCAGGTTCTTTGCTCTATGCCTTAATTTCTTTAAAAAACATTTCAACAAAAATCATAACTCTTCTTTCACATCATATAGGTTTGATTAGATATGTGTTCAGTGTATCTTTGAGCCATCTCTTTCAGGTCATATGTAGGCCATGTATTGTAGCATTTCGATCGTAAGACACGCCACAAAGATAATGGCACTACTAATCTGTCCTTGTTTAATAATCTTATAAATGAAGACATTCGAACTAGTCATTAATGTTTCTTATTCTTGGAATGTTGATTATTACTCGAATTTCTTCCACTTTATCCCATTAGTAAACGCTTCAACACACGTGCAGCAAAAGTCTGAAGAGACCTAGCGATTTCTTCATTACTTTAAACTTATTTATTTTACATCGATTGCAACAAGTTCTTGCAACTTAGATTATTCACTATCCATTTTGCTTCCTGGACACATAACCAGTACTAGCGTCAAAGTGGATTAATGAAAGTTTGCAGTACAGATCCCGCCATTCATGTGAATCAAACCCACCACCGTCGTGTCCAGAAGCCGATGATCTACCCCTGGACCACTGTCTTCCTTCATTAGTCATACTGGTTCCTACCCAATAGCTTATAGAATATTTCGTTCCAACTTTGCTATAGTCTGACAATGTTATCAATACTGAACAGTCAGGAATTCTTACATAGGAAGAAAAGCTAATTGGATGGCGACATAATGATACTGGTATATTATTGAACAACCCAGTTTCACTACTACAGTCGGCTTTGGCCATGACACTCTTTGAAACTGGCCTTGGAATATTTCCCTTGTCCCTACCCTCGCAGCCACATCAAGTATTTAATGACATTTTCCATCAAAATAGGAAGGTCTATCAGGAAGATACATGTACATTTGAAGCGTCGGTAGCTTTACTCTTTACCGCATCAACTTTAGAAAAGCTTTGTAAATATGTGAAAAATATTTCAGTTCTGCTAATGAGATATGTGAATCATTTAATAAAGCATTGTGGACAAAGCAGAAATTGCTTGTCACAAGCAATATTTAGTTTTGTTACAATGCTTTTTGAAAGTCGTCCGCTGTGAGACGCTAACATGTGGCGTCATGTGATAATGTGTTACATTTTGTTAGATGGAGTACGAGGCTTTGGAGAATGGTTATGTGAGACCGTGAAGATAAAAAAACACACTCTTCTTTATAGCGGACCCTTTCCACTCGGCTTACTTTGAACCCGTCCCTTCAATTTTTTCCCCACAGAGGGATCTCTCATTTCAGGTCATAGCGTTATATGACCGAGGTACATTGTATCTCGAATGACGCCCTTGTGACGTCATTACGTCAATTACCGGGTGCCGATATCGGGAGAGGGATCACGATTCCGTAAGGCAATCAGCTCATTCATGACAGAAGCCACTCAGGTTTCCGTCCTACATCTGTTGAATATTCATCGGGACAAGGACAATGGAAGGTCGGAGAACAAATCGGACGTGCAGTTAATAATAATCATTGCATGTATGTAAAGTCGGGCCTGCAGTTATTTTTAACGCTTGTTTGTATAAAAAGTCGGAGATGAAGTCAAACCTGCAGTAACTATTTACCCTTGCATTTATGAAAGGTCGAAAAGAAAGTCGGGCCTGCAGCAACAATTAACACTTTCATTTATGAAAGGTCGGATAGAAAGGCGGACCTGCAGCATCAATTAACACCTTCATTTATGAAAGGTCGAAAAGAAAGTCGGACCTGCAGCAACAATTAACATCTTCATTTATGAAAGGTCGGAGAGAAAGGCGGACCTGCAGCATTAATTAACACCTTCAATTATGAAAAGTCGGACTTACAGTAAAAATTAAACCTTACATTCATGCATACAGACACTTGAACTCTAAAGCATATACATCAATCGATGATTGCCAATGTGACAATCATAGGAATTTCTCTGTCCGACTTCTTACCTTCAAAGTTACAAATACAATTGACCTTGCACCACTGTAGGTGAAGAGTTGGATAGAAGAAGTGAAACAAGTACATATTCCAAATCAGTCATACCATGTATGTCTTTTTCACTTTCCCTTTTGATTTCTTCTTTCTTTTTACTTCATTTTCTGCTTGTATTTTCTTCTGCTTGTTTTTTGTTTGTTTGCACTGTAGAGCGGAAGTAAAGCTTTCATTTTGGCAGAAAGAATAAAAACCAACCCATCAATATATGAATCCGGTGTATCAAAAGGAGAAAATACACTCTTCTTGAAATGTCTCTTTTTGCCACGAACATTTCTACACCGCATTGCATGAAAATGTGTAATATTTGTTTGAGTGTCATCTGCATTTCGTTCTCGATTTCAAATTATCACACCCTTTTTTTCTTCATTTGCGAATTCGTGGTTTAAATTGAAATCAACTTGAGACGACCAATAATAGCGTTGATAATCAACAGCAATATTTTCATGAGTAACAGTAGAGAGTAGTGTAAACATAAGCAATTCAAGATTCAAGTTAGCCTGGAGGCCTGGCCCGTTCGTATACCGCGAACTAATGCGGGTTAGCATGGGCCAGGACCCCAGGCTACATTCAAGTCACATTGGTTATCAAAGTCTTCTGAAACAGTTACAAAAAGGTAAGGTCTAACGGAATGAATAATACGCAAACGACGCACAAACTCAATCTGGTTAAACATATGGGCCAGGTCAAGGGAAAAGGGGCACTCGGACATAGCAAACAGTGTAGCCCCAGACCAGCCGCCACGTCACTGACGTGGCGGCTGGTCTGGGGTTACACTGTTTGCCATCTTAGAGAACATCAAGTTCTACCTTTAAATAAATACAAATGATAACTGTCGTGACTAGATGCTGGAATAATAGCGCAAAGAAAGAGCTGAGTCAGCGGTTTTTATTTATGTCCGAGTGCCCCTTTTCTCGTGACGCGGCCCATATAAACCTCGAATAAATTACCCTTCGGCTCTAACGCATGCATTCGTAGATGACCAATACTAAGGGTCAAGAAAGGATAAAAGTTCAAACAGAAAATATGCATATTGAAGCCATGATTTAATATACTAAAACAAGACTTTTGGCCTCCCCATGTAAGATTTAACCTCACTAAAATTGTCAATTTCTAACAAATGATAGAAGTTTCACGGTGAGTGTACTTCATCAAACAAACCACGTTAACTTCCTACACACCGTCCATCAAATAAAGCATTTGATTTTGGGAGCATAAATGGTATGGCCCGTGCAAGATTCCTGAAGTGGTGTTGAAACTATGAACACGTAAACCCCCAGGCCAACCGACAATTCAAAACTCAACAAAGCGTTCAAAACTAAGCTATCAAGCCTAGCTGGAGAAAGGTAAAGGGCGAATGATGGTTCCCACCGTCATCTGCCTCCGCCCCCAGTCAATTTTCTTTATTGGGACAGATATAAACACATGAAAACACCATCCATACATGTCAATAAACCACAAATAAACAACATTTTCAGATGCCTATAAATCATGAAATCATGACTTCATGATACATAAAGCTAACCAACTCCAAACCGACAAAAGGCACAAAGCAGATATGACCGAGGTCCTTCGCCAATTCTCAGCCAAAAATATGATTTTCTTATTCGCCCTTTACAGTAGGTAATACGTCTGTTACATTGAACATAGTTAATTCCCATTGATTCCTTTGTTAAGTCATGTATTTTAAAGACTCTGCTGAAAAGAGAATAGTCTTTTCACTATAGATAGAAATGTTGTAAATAAGATGGCTTTGTGAACTCTCAATTACTATGATACAATGCTCAATCGTCTCTAACTTTTATACGGGACAAAGTGAACTTGTACCGTCCAACAAGAACAGGAACTGCGAAATCTGGCCGAGGCACCGGTATTTGTGTTTATAAATCTAAAATAAATCGTCATGTAATAGACAATCAAAACAAACTTTGGGAGCATTGTAGGACTATCGTATATACAGGAAGCACATCAGTGTTTCACCAGGCCATTTCTTACTAGCAAAGCTATGCACCAGGGTACCGTTTTACTAAACAGTTTACCCTTAAGATTTCCGTAAGTCTAAAGAGTTAATTCCTCTTATTTCAATATTGGGTGAAGCAATATTGCTTCCAATGATGTGTCAAATTGCAATATTGTGATTTCATTGAAGATACTATCCATGTTTATCAATTATGTCTTACGCAAATATTTTCCCTAAGTCGTTTAGTAAAACGGTACCCAGAAGTCGAAACTCAAAATTTCAAAATGTGACTAAATTTAGGGTACATGTACTTGGTGCATATGTGTGAAACCTTACTTGCTTTTCATTAAGGTCTTCTCTTTGGCAAGAGATACTACATATTGATATTTGATAGCTTGAACCACAGGTTCCAGTAACAAACAAAAACTGTTGTTTATTATACTATATTTATATAGTATTCGTATATAAATATGTAGTACTACTTCAGAGCCCTAGCCGAGTTTTTGTGGATCGAGGAAAGCCGTGATATAACTGAAAAGTTGTTGATACTGCGTTAATCACCATACAAACAAACATATAGTACGAGCACTTTTTTGTTACTGGAACCTGTGGCTTGAACCGTAGACGTTCTTGTCAATCTTAAATTCTATGGGGAATGTCTACCCATAAGTACTGAATAACATTAGTGTAAAGGTTAATGGACAAACATATAGCTTCCTACATTAACACATTTCCACCTTACGCCACATCTTTTGTGTTTTGCAACAGACGATTTTCAAAAGTCATTGTGGTAAAAGGGGAAATTGCCTGTCACAGGCAATTTTTCCTTTTGCCACAGTGCTGTTTCAATATATTTACATATCACAACAGCAGAACAGTAGAGAGAAATGTAAACCTCAAAATATGGTGTTGAAACAATACCGGTTTTGTATTGTTGTTTGATATACAATTAAAAGTAGATATTGAAAGCAAACTTCAGGAAGCGTTAATTCATTTAGGTACGTTCAATTTACAAGCAGTAGATCTCAAAAGCGATGTCACGCTTTCGGTTTAAAAAACATGTTAATTAACCATATAGAATTAAAAAAAAGATTTTTTTGCTCCAAATAACTGTCCTTAAGTGCGAATCATACAACAGTTCTGTTGTTGTGATGTTTCAATAAAATTAGTTTTAAACTTCCAAATGTCCCCCACATCTTTGAATTAGCACCTTTGAGACTTTACGGTGGTCACGATTACTCTTAATGCGATGTTACAGAGACATGGGGGTTAAAACGTGTTTCACGATTCCAAATGTCAAAGTCATCAAGCGTGGGTTGAGAACTCCATTTGTACTTTGATTTTAATTTAACCTTTATTGACATAAGTTACACGTTTATAAGTGTGTCTTGCAAATTTTCTTCTGTCTGTGAAGAAAAAAATAAATAGGCCTTTTTTGGCTGCAAGAGTTGGGATAATAGAGCTGTTTGATCATCGTCAGTTTCAAAGTGCATCATTTACATGTACAATGTATATATAACCAAATGTAGTGCATGTATAAATGTGACCACAGTATTTATATGTCAACCAGGAACCCATAACCCAATAATGTCAAAATGTGTTTTTTAATTAAAGGTAATGTTACAGCACACCGCAGAAGGAACGAAATGCTCCATTGCCGTTTGGTAGAAACTATGGAAGGGAATACATAGTGAAATAACTATTCAAATATATGGTAACTACTATTCGAATATATTCGAATACTCAATTTAACCAATAGTTTTAATTTCCGAGAGTCTTGTATATCCGAATATCAATTGAGACTAGAACAACAATTGCTCGTCACGAGCAACACACGGATATCTTCCCTTTGTACCGGGTATTTTTGCAAACTTTTTAGTAAGTGCAACGCAGCTTGGTATTATGGGGTAACGGTTACAAGTCTTTTTCCTAACCTATGAAAGTTGTGAATAAGCCATTTAAATTTCGAAGGGAACATCAGTCGTTCGAGAGAGAGAGAAGGTCAAGTCATTAGTGCGTTTTATAATGGTCGTGTGAGATGGCTTCAAATAGGGCCAACTCACCGACCTCACTCTAATACGAATATAGGATTATCATTTCTTCTAATCCCTAAGGGAATGTCGGTCATTTGTATGTGTCTAGAACACACTCAATAAGAAACATTCAATAGGAAAGACGGTCTTTATGACCTTACATTGGTCGTATTTGGTTGTGATGTACATATACTTTAGGTACAATACCCATAATCCGTAATTTTGAAAAAACAACAACACAATTTCTTCGGATTTGTTCGATTCTCGGTAAACATCGATCGGGATCGGATCTATTCGACATGTTAACATAGCTCCACTATGTTATACAAGCAAGAAATAACAGGGAGCCTATACATTCTGAGCGATTTGATTTGTCGGATTGCAATGTTTCAAAATGATGCAACAACAACAACAACAACAGGAAGTGACAAACACGGTTGTCTCTACTCATTTTATTTTTCCAAAACCAAAGCAGACAGTATTCTATCGAGATTATACACTGAGTTGTATCGATAGTTTTGTCAAGACTTAAATGCTGAAACGTTTTGAAAAACAGCTTCGTGTAAGAAACGTCTTCTCACGGAAGCTTTGAACCGGTAAACGTTCATCTTTAGGAAAGTATGCTGTTTTCGTGCCTTCAGTTACCGACTAGAATTCTGCCAGGTAGATTTGCACCATACCGTTCTTTATATTCGATATGAAAAAAACGTTTCTCAGCTTTATAAACCACAGACAACAATAAGGGTTGCTACTGTTCCATTGTTTGTTTATACGGGTTCTCTCACCGCGTCAACAACGTCCCACATATGTGACTTTTTTCTGGATTCATCAGTACTACACTAGGGCTCTGAAAGGTATTGCCAAAGGACACTCCCACGACAGAGAGGAATCAGTGGGGTTATCCCTGTATGATAGAGTTCAATGTTTAGTAAATGAGATAGGATCTAGTAATCGTAACCTAGACCACGGTACACACCAAAAGGTCAGATGTTTTAGACTAATGACGATGAATAATGTATGGCGGAGGAGTAGGGAGATGTTAACATAGATCTATAACTGCACGAACCTTTGTTTTATTTTTGTAAATGATTCGTTATCCTTAGGCTTATACAGTGAAGCCTCGTTTATCCGGACCCCTATTATCCGGATGTCTCGCAATCCGAACGAAATTGAAAGGGAACGGAATAAGTTGACCAGTTTGTTGCAGACGACTTTTGAAAATATTATGGGTAAAGAAGAAATTGCTCGTGACGAGCAATTTCTTCTTTTTCCACAATGTTTTCTGCCATATCAGAAGATTATTTTTTAATTTCATCACGTTTTGAAATGTCGTCTGCAAACTCTGTCAATTTGGGACGGTCGACAATTTGGCATTTGCTTAAGGGTTATAAGTATACACGTGCATACTGACCGTTTATGTCTGAATGTGTATTAGAACATGCTCTGCTTCATTAGTCCGGATGATTCGGTAATCCGGACCTTTTGTTGGGAACGGACGTGTTCGGATTAACGAGACATCACTGTACGTTATTTGTTTTACATCGTTTGTGTCGAAAGCTTGGAGATTGTTATATTGACTCTCGGTGTCTTCTTCATGGATACTAAACCGGTTACTAAACCAGTACTCGTGCCGACTCTGGGAGAGTTCCAGCAATTTTCATCGCGCCTAACGGGGATCGATCCCGGGACCCTAGGTTATTTATCAACGTAAATAGATGTGTTCAGGTCGTGATCACTTTTATGCACACTGTTCGTCTTAAGGAACGAACCTAAAAAAAAACTGAATGCAAATAAATGAACATGTAACTTTGTGATAACGTTGGAAAGAGCATGAACCTGGTTTAAAAGTTTAAACTTATTTATTTTACATCTTTTGTGAAACACGTTCTTACAACTTAGAGAAATCACTCGCGATTCTGCTTCCTGGACAAAGAACTAGTACTTGCGCCGAACGTGGATTGATGAAGGACCACATGGTGGAACCCACTTCTCACAAGATTCGAACCCACAACCCTCGTGTCCGCAGGCCGACACTCTACACCATGACCATTGACCTCAACGATCCTGGTACAGTCTAACTTGTGTTAAGCAGCCACCCTTTTAAGCAGCCAACCTGCCTTAAACAGCCACTACAGAAAGTCCCATTGTTAGATTTATAGTGTAATTCAATTTGTGTTAAGCAACCAACCTGTCTTAAACAGCCAATTTACTCTGTCCCATAGGCTGGCCTCTTAACACAAGTTTGACTGTAGTCTTAAACTAAATATGGTGTCAAGGACTTTAACCTAACTGCCGTTTGAATGCCTTTTTATAACAACTTAACCCCTTTTCAACAGGTGTTTTGTTTGCTCATATCGCGTTAAAAGCTCTCATTGTAAGAAAAGACAACAGAAGAAAAGTTTTGGAAATCTTTAACGTTTTAAAGTTAATTTTCAAGACATTCCTTTTTTCAGAAAAAAAAACAATTGATTATTTTCTCAACATCACTTATTCCAACAAAAGCATGGGCTACCTTTTGTGTTGACACTATGAAATTCTAGTACATATGCGTGTATGTTCGAATTTCCGCGACCATTATCATTTTACGTTTGTCTATACGATCGATCGTTGTTACAATAGTTCACTGAAGTAACTGATAATTCACTCTCCCAGTATTTACATTTCTTTCTGGCCCTAATGGTGTGAAATTTGATGATCCCAGTTCAGAGAACCAGACAACTATTTCTAGGAAGTGTGATCCGATTTGGACCGATTTCTGGGAAAAAGGTGCCCGGGTCTCAATAATTAGATAAATATCAACGCATTATACAGTTCTTGATACAATTTTCTTGTTTAGCCAGGGGCCTGCCTCGCAAAGATGCCTTACATTTCGTCTACGTTTAAAGAAACGAAGTGACCCTTGTCTAGAAACTTTGATTTCGTGAATGAAAAATAAACGTGCGTTAAAAGCACGATATAGATTTCGCAATTACATGTACGCTTCATGTTCCGATCACGTAAGGTTAAACTTTTTCTGATACAGTATTTTCCTCTTTATATTTACGCTTACAAGAAAATATATCTTACAAACCTTTCAGAGACAGGAGAATTGTCGCCAACCTTAGCGCATTTTATCGCGTCAAATAGACGTTTACCGATTTATGCTTTTGGACTAAGCACCTAAGTCCAATGAATTTACATACCACTTTTTGAGAGAAGGTACTTTATCGATACACAAACAGCGGTCTGACCCTAATTACTCATTGAACATCCGCCTTCACTGTGCGGACTGATACCTTTATGGAACCAGGAATGTAGTCCGGATTTACTCGCTTTGTTTAACTCTATAGTATTATAACTATTGCCTCATGGGGAATCGTGAAATGTACAGATGTTCGAAAAATAGACTATCGTTTAGTCTCCGTTCACAGAAATAATAATTATAGTAATGGTGGTAAAAGGAGCAGCTGTTTTCCTCGAGATGTTGCCCAAAGAAATTTCAAATGTATCCTCAATCATCTTGATTTACACTGGGTTCGAAATTCTTCAGGATAATTTATTTTCGCTATCTTGGAATTTATTCTTTTGTCGAAGTACTTCGGCCTGTTTCGATAGGGACCGGAACTTTTTTGTTTAATGCGATCAGTTCCAGTCCCGACAGATGTGTACCGATAATTACCGACGTATTCCGACAAGAGAATGAGTTTCGAAATGGCGGAGTATGGGCATTCTACCGTTAGACATCTTGAGAATGCTAAAGCATCATCATTCGTCAGTTATAAGATAAATTCGAATGACGTAAATGCCTATTAATTACTCAAATCCAATGTAATTTTCATTGAATGCGATAAATAGATGAATCCCAAAGTAACTTTACTTTTCGAGTATTCTTTTGGTGTTTGAATAACTCGCAGTTCTGATTAAACAATGAGATTCCATGAAACAATGATCGCTAATACAATGCTATCAAAGTACCCTTTGATTATGATGCACACATATTGGGACTAAATTTTCAGTTATATTCCTCATTATGTAGGGGGCTCTGTAGCTAAGTGGTTCGCGAACCAAACTTGAACTAAACTTGCCCGTCTCCATTTTGGTTCAAACACGGTACTGGTAATCTTAAACTTTTTTTACAGGTTACTTAACGATTGACTTATAGTACGCTGATAGTTCAATATCAACTACATAAATCAATTGAACTGCTATTAGCAATAAGATAAAATAAGGATTAAATACCATAATTTCACATATCAAGGGAAGTAACTCTTGGGTAACTCGATATGATTTTGTCTAAGTTGCTTCCCTTGTTGTCGAACAGGGAGATTTCGGGATTCTCAAATAACCGACTCGCTACAGGAACAAGAGCGTCGATTTCCATTCGAACGGGATATTGGAATCGGTTACCATGGGGATAAAGCTGTTCGGTTGTCAATGGCAATTAGGCAATCTACTTACAGACGATATTCCTGTATTTGTAATCCACTCATGAACTCTCGGGCAGAGTTTGGGAAATCCCGAGATTAAATCTTTGTTTGTTACGTCCTTTTCGAGCACTTGACTGGTTCACAGGTACCAGTAACATACACATGTGTTTGATACTATATATATAGTACAATACTCATTTTTTGGTTGCTGATACTGGTGGACTCGCTATGACCATATGCTTTGAACTGTACCTTGCGACGACCAACTTATGCAGAGTACACCATGTACAGACATAGTAAATCATTTACTTTTATTGCTTGATTATCGATAGCATGACAGAGCCATGGCTCGCATCTGCAACGTTGCACGCACGAATAAATACCTAATGGAACACTCACCCTCCATCCTAAGTGATTCGCATTGTGGTCGTGGATAACACTTTATTAATCTGGAGCCTGATATTTAAAGCAGTTGCATTAAAACAATATAAACGACGCATTTTTTATTTCCAGGAAAATTGTTGATAAAAAAGAGAGCTGTGTCAAAGCAATTCATTGAGCCCTTGCCTCCATGTGATTGTTAGTGGCATGTGTCAAAAAGATCATTGAGCCAAACAGAATTTAGTGACACGATTTAATTTGGCATTATATAAGGGTTTTACATCGCGTCAACAATATGTAAATGATATCGCGATACCCGACTCATAATGCTGACAGAAGGTCAAAAACTTGACTGGTCATGTGGACTGGTATTTCTTTATTCAAGCGGGAGATTACCTCTCACGAAATCCAAATGCCTTCAACGGGATATAAACCAAAACCGAGAGAGGACAATGCGCATTCAAGTTCTGCACTCTAAGCACTAGGCCCCAAGACTTCGACAGACAGTCTAAGATACCATTAATTGACACAAAAAAATGTTATATGTTCTATCTGTTAATGGGAAGAACCTGATGTGGTAAAAGGGAAGAACTTTCGGGCACCCTTTACGTACATGTCAAAGCGTTAATATCCGAGAAAGAATGATGAATTGTTGACCGACATTTCAACCAATTGCATTTAAGACCATAAACCACGCATTTCCTGGAAAACTGTGAATAAAATAATGGGACAATGTCATTTCTTTCCGTTTAACAATAGCGAATACCGTGCACTTAAGCAATTTCTTAAATGCCTATTCGCACAGACACTTTATTCGTATATGGTTCGAATTGAAGCGTTGTGTGTTTGATGGGTTAATGATGTTTTCAACAATGTTAAGTTAAAAAGCATAAACAAAGTTCACATCGAGACAAATCATATCTATTCTTTGAATTAGAATTCAATGAAACGTCAGAATAGTTGCTACTTTGCGAAAATCATTCTAAATTGCTTCAGAACGAAAACAGGTTTATATATGGGTTTTACATCGCGTCAACATGTCTTGTGTTATGTTGCGATGTCCGATTCTTCATGATGGAGGAAGACCCCATACTCAACTACCCATAATGGATGGTCAAGCCGGGTTGAACCATCGGCAAAGTGATTATTCGAAAGTGTAAGAAATTCCGAAAGTCAGTAGGGAGACTACTGCTCATGTAAATCCAAAAGCCGGCACCGGGATTTGAACTCACACGGAGAGTAGCCATATGATTATAAGTTCTTTACTGTAACCACTAGGTCACGAGATCCCATAGAAAGGTAAAAAATGTCGTTCCAAAATAAAATGATACAAACGTGATTCATTCTTCCTTGTTAAGTTGTTTTTATCTATGGCGGTCACGTAAGAAATATGTACATGTTTCGGCAAAGGATTGATAGAACCGTTTTAAATTGATGGTAATGGTTCCTATATATCACGCAACCATGTCGGCAAGATCAAACACATTCAATTAAGTTATATCTGTGCATTGTTGGTTTTATTCTTGAGTGACTTTTGAAATGGTAGAGGAATTTTCCATACTCAACTGTCCACAAGACATGGCCAAGTCGGTTAGAACCGTCGGGATTCCTTAAGTCCATCAGGACACCACCCATTAATACACACGATCGATGATAACATGATCTTTCAGTTAAAGATGTATAGTTACTTCAAAAGGATAATTGCGTTAATAGTAATGATAATGCAGTATATACTGTTTGACATGTATATAAATAGTCTGATATAATAAAAACGCGTTCGCTCGGCGGGGGTACATTTCAGCGAAGCACATAATGGATGTGTCAATAGCGTAAATTTGGTCTTTGTTGGCAACATCCATAAACGACAGACAGTCAAAAATAACATTATGTGTTCATTCACAGCCGAACAATCTCTCGTTTAGCACTTTTCACATCAATTGGAACGTTTGTATAACACACGTGGTGAAGGTCAAGGTTTATTATAGACGGTTTACCATTAGAATGCTTGGTAATTTTTTAGAAATAGATTTTTGTGTCGTCTGCCTTCCAAAGCCTTAAATAGCTGCTAAACTTTGGTGAGAAAAGATTTTCAGAGAAGCAGACATGTTAGATCACAGGCCAACCGCCAATCTACTTGGTGGCTGGTCTGGATCAAACCTGTTTGCTTAAGCATAAAGTCGGTTCAAGTATTATGAGGGTTAATAAGTTATATCCCGTTTAATCCTTCAGTACTGCGGACATATACTCATTGATGAAGTTTATAGAGTAGCACAATGATTTTTTTGGACATCTATGCAAACGTCATTAGCAATTAATCGTTAAGGGTAATGTAATACAATTACATGTATGGTATGTCAATTTGGAAAGATTCATTTATCCCATATCCCATAAAGAATTCAAACCACCACCTGACATTTTCCACGCACGGCGGACTAACCCATAAGCTGTCGGACATTATTCCTCAGTAATGTAACTGACATACTGTGGACATTGTATTAACAGTTAAAGTTCCCGGGCGACATACAATAGAAATATATATGTAAAATGTGGATTTGGCGTATGGTATTCATCTATGCTCCAAACAAATATTCATAGAAATAAAGTAACCGAAATCGCTCTATAAATGTATAAATTATGACGGAAAACCCCGCGGTATAACCAACTGGATGTTACATCCACTGTATGGCAGTTAGTTACACGTATATTTCTGTTATTCTTTTTGTGTAAGTTCTACATGGCCAACCGTATGTATTTCCGGCTAATTCGGTGTAAGCACTTCAGTGCAATAACGTAGATTTTTGTTTTCAGAGTGTATTCTGAGTATCACGGGTCAGGTGTCTATAGCTTGACAATATATGCGAGATTTATCTAGGTCATAAAGCCTTGTCACCGGATTTGTATAAATTAGAAAACACGCCCAAAGTTAGCTAGTATTTCATGGTTTTCGCTGCTGAAATATTAGATAAATGTATATTCCTTTACTTTCGTAAGTTCCGAAAGAAACTATTTTGACGTCCGGAAACTTTAAACCGCTGATCCACAACCGTTGTCCTATATTCTTTTCCCTGAGGAACTGAACCCCATATATTTCATGACGCTTCCATCTGGCGAAGCACTTCAACGTTAAACCTTGTTGACAATCTTGCCCGAAGCCGATCAATTCTCTCTCCATGACGCTTAACTCTTTATTGGTAAAGATACTTTATCCATCCCCTTACAATAATCAATTAGATGAGGCTGGTTATTGCCTTATTCGTTCCATATTGGTTTAAGTAATTGTGTATTTAACATTTAAGATGATTTATTTATTTAAAGGCCCATTTGGCTGCTTTTTTGTTCCTTTTCTTTTGACCATGTTTTAGTATATGGTGTACATGCACAAGTCACTTTAATGAACACAATTCGTATCTAATCTTATCTAATGGTAAGCTCTCCTATTATTGCATGTGTCAATGATGTGTGTAGCCTCGTAATGCAATAGACATGAGCTAAACATGGTATAGCTGAGACGTTTGTATTTGATCGTAGTATTTAAACATATAGGTCATTAGGTCAAGAAAGAAGCAACATTTTTTACGCATGAAGCAGACTCTTTAAAGACTGTATGGAAAAGCAACACCGTCAAACCAAAAAGAAAAGCGTGAATCGCTTTTTCACATGAAGGATATGCGCCGCTTGGGGTCTGACAGCGATGGACTATTGGGCATATAAAGAGTCGATGCCGGGATGTCAACGGGTCGGGACAGGACCACGTGTATTATTTTTATATACTGTTTACCCATTTGTAGTATGATAAAGACCTGGGTACAGTTTTACTTTTTCGCTCGAAATTTGAGTAAGTTCAAGTCAACATTCACTCACATATCACTTTTGGACAGAGCGATATTGCAAAGTAACACATCATTGGAATCGTCTCTCCAAGACTGACCTGAACGGCCTGAAAGCCTGGCATCTACATTATGATATTTTTCATGCATGTGAAAACTTTGCAAACAATTACAAAGTATAATCATTTTGCCTGTTTTAGGTAACATCTTACATCTTTTTGTTATCGAGAGAGGTTTGTTTATGCACATTTATGTCAACAAAACTGTTTCAACAAACAAAAAGTTTGCTTTAAAACTTTAAAACATAACTTTCAAAGTAAAAACTTTAATGTGTCTTTGTTTTTGTGGTATCATGTAGTAATGGCTAAAGTTATAGTTCTAGATATGGGACAATCGGCAACAAACCATTCAAGGCAACATCACATTCTAAACAAGATACTTCCCGGCAAGAATAAAGTTCAGGGGGAGGAGATCATTCCCCAAACCCCCGTCATTGAACGGCTATAATAGTTACAAAAGCAGTGTATTTATTCCACTTATTTGTTTTCCTTTGAATTATTCATATTCTATAATCCATAATGAGCATGCTTGATTGTATTCCCTTCCCCCATTTTGTTGTTTGGTTTGTTGATAGGTCGGTTGGTCAGTTGGTTGATTAATTGATCGGCTGGTTGATATGTCGGGTGGTCGCTTGGTCGGTTAGTTGGTCGGTCGGTTAGCCGAATGGCCGGTTGATCGGTTGGCAAGTTAGTCGGTTGGTCAGTTGGTCGGTTGGTTGGTTAATTGATCGGTTGGTTGGTTAATTAGCCAGGTGGTCTCTTGGTCGAATAGTTTGTCGGTCGGTCAGCCAAATGGCCGGTTAGTCGGTTGGCAAGTTGGTCGGTTGGCAAGTTGAACGGTTGGCAAGTTCGTCGGTTGGTAAGTTGATCGGTTGGCAAGTTCGTCGGTTGGCAAGTTCGTCATTTGGCTAGTTCGTCGGTTGGCAGGTTGATCGGTTAGCAAGTTGATCGGTTGGCAAGTTCGTCGGTTGGCAAGTTGGTCGGTTTGCAAGTACGTCGGTTGGCAAGCTCGTCGGTTGGCAAGTTGATCGGTTGGCAAGTTGATCGGTTATCAAGTTGATCAGTTGGCACGTTCGTCGGTTGGCAAGTTCGTCGGTCAGCCAAATGGCCGTTTCGTCGGTTGGTAATTTGGTCGATTAGGTTGAGTTTTGGTGCCGTTACTTATCTGGAATTTACTCACATTACGGAAGTTTGTCTATCGAGATACGGCACCCTAGTCTTATAAGGCACATTTCTAATCTACAAGAACACAATTGTTCGATGTTGACAGACGAGAAAAGACAATTGTTTTCTTTTAAGATCAAACCAGTATTAGCTAAGCCGGTGTCATTGCATGGAATTTGGGCTTTCCAAGCAAAATCATACAGAAAAAGGATATACATGTACTATCAACATTTGCGTTTTGAGACATTTAGTTTAAGAATGAGTAGGGACTAAATGGTTTCGTTCAAAAGCGAGATCGATTTGTTACTTGTTATAAAGGAGATTCAACACAATTGCATAATTGATAAACATGCATCCAAGGACGTGCATACACCTTTTGAACCTTTGCTAGATGATGTAATCGTTCACGGTTTACAATGTGTAAGCGTTGTTTTCACTTCAGTGCTTTTCCTTAAGAAAAGTTAGATTTTTTTCCATCGAACGTGCGTACAGAAACGTAATATGTTACAATCGCTTTGGACTATTCGTTTGTAGACATGAACAGTAAGTCAGATAGCATGAAATTAGAGGTTGAAAGGGACTGTCCCATAGTTTGAATTTATATTCGTTTTAATGTAAAATACATTCAAACGGATAAAATGGTGACGCAATATCTATACAGTTACTTGAAACTAGACTGTTAATCCCCTTCTTAACCCGATCTATATCTGTTTGACAAAGATAAAGCACAATGATCGTGTAGACAAAGTAGGTAATGTATCATGTATGCCCTTTGAGAATGGAGACGGAATGACAATCTTATATAACGAGTTTTCAAAATTTTCCAAGAAGACCAAAAGTATTCCCCTACTTGGAAACAAAACTGGCCATTTCTTAAAGCTGTTTGATCACAGATACGAAAAATTGGAAGTTTAAAATTGAGTTCTTCGATACTGCACAACATTTGTAATGGTGTAGGATATGCACTTAAAATATTCATTGGAATCAATATTATACCGGTTTTCATTTCTTTCTTTAACGTGTGTATACAATGAATCGAAGTTATGTTAGTATCTAACGTAAAGGATAAATGTTTCTGTGTCTCCGCGACCGACCAGATTAACATATTCCGAGCATTTAGTATCGCTGAAGCACTATCTTATTTGCATAAAAAAGGGAGGATTTGCCAAACCTCCACTCAACAATAAACTATCTTCTCGCTTTACTCAGAAGTTTATAAGGCAACTGACAGAATAAAGCGGTAACATGCATTAAGGATAGTCCTTACATGCTTGACAAATAGAGCTTTCTTTCATATGTTTTACGTTAAAGCTTCCTCACGGTCTAACTCATGGTTGGTAACAATCTTATCTTAAATCTAAAAAACAGTTGCCTTATTTACGTGTGGAGTAGATTTTCTTGGGAAAACCTCACGGAATGAGTGCTGTAACTATCGAATATAGAGACCGTTAGAATCTACCAGGCAGAATTCTGGCTAGTAACGGAAGGAACAAAAACAGCATACTTCCTATAGAGATGAACGTTTTGAATCAGTTTGTCCTCACATAAATAGTGCTGTATTTAACTAATGTTGCATTGTTCATTTAAACAGTCTTCTCAATTCATAAATGACAATTTATACATTTCAAAGACATTGACAATCTGTGTCTTCATTATATTGTATTAATAACAGCCTTTGTGCCTTACAATTATTTGATTTAAAGTTTGTGTTACAAATAGTGACGGGTCGTCTCAGATGTCCCATGCTCGCAATACGTGATTATGATCTCGATTCATTTCGTAGTCTGGGAACCAGGGTACCGTTTTACTAAACAACTTACGAAAAATATTTGCGTAAGTCATAATTGATAAACATGGATATTATCTTCAATGAAAGTACAATATTGCAATGTGACACATCATTGGAAGCGTCTCGGAGAGACGATTCCAATGATGTGTTACTTTGCAATATTGCTTTGCCAAATATTGAAATAAAAGGACTTGTTGTTTTAGACTTACGCAAATCTTAAGCGTAAGTTGTTTAGTAAAACGGGCCCCAGACGCGCAATTAATTCATAGGACAGATAAAAACATCGCTTTTCAAGAACAAATAATTCAAACAATGCCAGTGCTACTCTTCAGTGCATATCGTTCACCAGATCAACTGTTTCACAAGTTTAACTCTATCAATTCTTATCTTCAAAATGTACTCACATCTATAAACAAGCAACTTGATATCTGTCTTACAAAAGCAGAATCTGTTTGTCACGATTATAACCTTTTGACCTTTTGAAAACACGTTTGAAATATATGGATAAGGGAAACGCCATTTTCCCTCTCAGAAAAGGAACTAAGCTCACAGTAAAGTGATACGCAGAATTCTTTCTTTTCGTTTTAGAAACACAATAATTTAGTTTAGAGTAATGGGTATCAAGAAGCTGGTCCTCTTTGACTTAAAAAACAGAACTCAGTTCACAGAGGTAAGATGGTATCAAAAATTGTTCTTCTTGTCTTAGAAACAGAACTCTGTATACAGAAAAGAGGTATGTAGATTGCTTTCTTTTCGTCTTAGAAACTGAAATCGGTCAACAATAATAGATTATTCAAATGTTTTATTCTTCGTCCTAGAAATAGAAATCAGTTTACAATGAATATGTATTCAGGAATGCGTTCTCGTCGTCTTCCACTACAGCATTCAGTTAACAGTAAACCGGCATTCAGGAAGGCACGATTCGTGGTAACGTTTTCATTGCCCCACATTTCTGGAGACAGCAAAGCAATAAAGATGATAGAGACGAAATCAATAGCCCGGTGGTTGCATCGCTTCGGTTCGTGCATTATATTTTCCATAACGGATTTTTGCCGCGATAGGACGTATTTCAGTCTACTGTTGGGCAAGTTCAATCGATTAATGACAATAATGGTGATATGCTCGCGATTCGGTCTGTGGTTCGAGACATGAACATATAAAGAACCTGAGTTGGGATTCAAATTGAGGTTAAGCTGTTGCATGATTACTAGATTTGGGATTGATGGTGTCTTCAACAGCATTTAAGAAATATCATGGCCGGATGTGTGCATTATTTTATATGGTGTTTAACGCCGTATCTTAAACTTTTCAATTATGTAACGGCTTTCCTGGATCCACAAGTACTAGGCTAGGGCTCTGAAATGACTTGCCAAATGCCGATCCCGCGAAACCAGAGGTGTCGGTGGGGCTCGAACCTCGGACCCCGCTTTCTTAGTCTGCCACATTAACCACGCAAAAACATTATGTGTATTAATGCACCTGACACCTTCTTGAAAATCTGGAAGGTAAATAAATAACTTCGGTCTAACAAGGCAGTGGTTCATAGCCTTGGTTTCACATTCTCAGCAACGAATTGAAACCCGACTCTTTACAAAGATGGCGGTCTTTGGATTCGTTGGATCGAGATATGAGCCCTAGAGGCATCTAGCTTTTTATGAGTGTCCTTTGGCAAGACACTTTCAACCCCCAGCCGATCACTATTGGATACCGGAAAGCCGATGCATAGCTAAAATGAAATAACCTTTTGAGAAGGTGTAAACCCTACGAATGCTTGAATTTTGTCTAGAAATAGATGTTTGTGCCGTCTCCTTGCGAAAACCTTAGATATCAGCCTAATTTTGTTGAGGAAAGATACTTAGAGTAGCAAAGAGGTTAGATCACAGACCAGCCGCCAATTCACTTGGCTGCTGGCCTAGATCTAAGCTGTTTGCATAAGCAGGAAGTCGGTTCCAACATTATAAGGGTTTAACCCCATTTAGACAAAGCTCTATTTTGATCACAAGGGTAACATGACAGCTAGGACCTGTTTGGTGAGGCTTGTGGAAAGTCTAAGCGAGGCACAAACAATCTACTTTCACCATCGACCCGCGAGAGTCATTCACATTAACAGAGTCATTCCATTATAGCAATCGGCACCATCAGTTCTAAAAGTGATGACAATGTTTGAATAATTCAGAGGTTGCTCGTCCTCAGATGCTATTGCGAATCCCCATAAGGCGGCTGTGAAACCAAAAAAGACTTATCTCATACGTTCTACACGCTGGAGTTACGACAATTGTTTCGGCAGGGTTTGATGTTATGTCACATGATTCGAGGTCGGTTTGAACTGTGTGTGGCAACTTCTGCGTCAAAATGCCGTTGTCATATGGATAAGCAAACGATTCTAGGTCACGGTATCGCCAAAAAACATAACTTTCAAGGGACTTGTAGATTTCTGCCTTTAAGGATTTTTTTTTTTCAAGTCCTTTTGGAAAAGTGTTACAAGGAGCAGGAGGTTATGTTATGGTAGAATTGGCTAGTCTTACCAACTGTTCCGAGGTTGGCTAGTAAGTTAATCTTTGCTATTTTACATCGATTGTAAAACCAGTACTTTCAACTTATATGAAGCACTCTAGATTCTTCTTCCTTGGTCACAACCAGTACTAGCACAAAATGTCGATTAATGAAAGGTAGCAAAGCGGAACCATCTCTTCGCGGGATTCGAACACATGGCTATCGTGTCTGGAGGCCGACGATTTATCACTGCACCACTGTTTAAACCGTTTGTTGCAAGTGTCATGGTAGTGTTTCTTTACCTTTGGACAAACAGCTGTTTCGTGTTCACCATTGTTTCGGAATCGGAAGTATTTTGTACCAGTAACTTGTAGAGTATTACCCTTTGGAAACTTTTACATGAAGATGTGGCTTTTTGCTTTGGTAGCTTTCGCAGTCTTTGTTTTATGGCCCCGATTTTGGTTTGAAATGTTTGTGGCAATTGTTGTGGAAGGCAGGGTTTTCCTCCCGTGAAGAAGCGACTATTTCGATGAAGCATTTAATTCGGGGACGGGGATTAAAATATGTTTTTAAAGTTGGCTCGGGGCGGAAGCTATAAGCTGATTGAGTTCCTCTCTTGAGTATGCCTTTTGGTAATGTAAAGGTAGGCAAGTTCTAAGAAATGAAAAAAGGTACCTACTTCAAGACCAAACGATTTTGATGTGTTTATGTTTACATGACATTATAGCCGTTGTGAACAGTACATATTAACATTATTTACAGCACTCGGTCATTTTGGGCCTATACGCCTTTTTAAAATCACAAGGGTAAAATAAACTACAATGATATTTGATCAAATTGTATAGAAACGGAATATGTCGAAGCCATACAGACTGATGTCTGACTCAAGTTCCACGCGGGTAATAATGCTGATGAAGAAAAATTGATTAAACCACAAATGAAATATATTAATTAATTCACTGATCAAACATGGCTCAGCGCTTGGCGTAAATATGACTGGCTCACCCTGCCCGATGGGAATTCCTCCATTGTTTTCTATATTGACATGCACGATAGGAATACTGTTTCTATTCCTATACGTTTAGTTACGGTACATTGTTTGTTTGTTTGTCAGCGATTTGCGTCGCGTCAACAGTAATTCAGGTACATTGCAATGAATGTTCATTATAATAATAAGAGGAAGCCAAGTTTAGATGCTTATTTAACATTGTATCAACAATATTTCAGTTATATTGTGATGCCGTTTAGATATAATTAAATGAAGAAAAAAGTTTACTGTAACTACGTGTTTAACATTGCGTCAACAGTTTTTCAGTTATATTACAATAACTAACTTTATTATGAGAATTGGAAGGCCCAAAGCCTAACTGCTTGTTTAACATTGCATCTACTTTATCTCACTTATATTGCGAATACTGTTCATTATAAGTATTGGATGAAACTAAGCTTAAATGGTTGTTTTACTTTGCATCAACATTATTTCAGTTGTATTGCGATGACTGTTGATTTTAAATCAAGGAAGAACTTAAGCTTAACTGCTCCTTTAACATCTAGCCAACAGCATTCAATTATATAGCATTGACCTTTCATTAGTACTAAAGGAAGAACACAATTTCAACTGCCCTTTAGGACATATCAAGTCGAGAAGAACCGTCGGCACTCTAAAGCTCAGCAGGAAGAGTGCCATAATATCGTCATTAGTCCCTTTGGCCCATTTGGAGACCTTCCACGTTCTTTGATATGTCAGCCAATGCAATATATCTGAAAATAATGTTGACGCGACACTTATGCTCAAGAGGACAAACCAGCAAACAAACCGTTTATCAATCCTTGTGGGTATTAGCGTTTTCATGATTTTTCCCTATTAAGTATCTCGAAATCGGATATTGTGGGCAATAGTAGTGGGGTGGTAGTGTGTCGCCCTCTAGTAACGAGGGTCCCGGGTTCGATTCCCGTAAGCGTTAAGTTGACAATGACAAGACTAGCCAACAAATCAGCGAAAGTGTTGATGTAGTACCCATGTCGTATCCATGAAGCAGTCATTGAGAGTGAATTTAAAAAGCTTCAAGCTTCCATCACAAGCTATATGAAAATGATTTAGACACAACTAAATACGATCTTCTTTACAACTCCATCAGCATATTGCAGAGCGCCGGAAATCAAGGCTGTAGCAATTCGATGATTGTAATAGATAATATTTCCATCCGCGTATCACATCTCTAAAGCAAACACCATCCGCTAATGAGTCGTTCTTTTAATACAATTGGAATATTACCCTATACCTCATATTCCGCCTTGCAACCTTTCATGAATCAACATTTGGCGCAAGTTCTGGTTATGATCCAGGAGGCAAGATTGGGATTAGTTCATCTAAATTGTAAGAACTTGTTTCACAACCGATGTAAAATATATAAGTTTAGACTTAAACATGTAATTGAATCGTAGAATCGCTCCAATGCCCAAACAGGAGACTGGGTATAAACTATTGTGATAATGGTGAAAATATGCTCTCAACGAAGAATGTTTACGTTTGTCAGTGGATGCGGGCTGTATAGGCGAACTTATTTGTAAGTTTATAAAAAGAGGGACTGGGTACCGTTTTACTAAACAGTTTACACTTAAGATTTGCATAACTCCAAAACAACAATTACTCTTATTTCAATATTGGACGAAGCAAGATTGCAAAGTGACACGTCATTGGAATCGTCTCTCCGAGACGCTTCCAATGAAGTGCCACATTGCAACATTGTACTTTCATTGAAGATACCATCCATGTTTATCAATTATGACTTACGCAAACATTTTCCGTAAGTTGCTTAGTAAAAACGGGCCCCTGGTGTTATAGTGTCCCTTGTCTCATGATAATAATGAGACAAAATGGCTTGCTCTAAATGAAAAGCATTTGCTTCATTTTGTTAACATTGTTTGCGGATTGCAGAAGCAGATCTGAGATAATGATAAATTACTAAATTCTTTTGCATGTGTAATAGCGGGCAGATTGAGTTATGGGTTCATTTATTTTGTAGAATATAGTGTTACACTATATCTCAATGTTACCATCAAGCCTCTTTATATGAGATCTCTTTTTGATTCTCTCCCATCATTTTTCCATAAACGTTGCAAACATGTGAAGGGACATCCACCCCAAAGACAAGTTAAGATTTTTTTTTTATAAAGAGGTGTTCACAAGTAAAAGTACTACTTATATCAAACCATTCATGCTTCTTATACTTAAAGGCGGTCTTCAACATGAGATGGTCTTTAATTGGGGTGACCGTTAAACGGGGTTGATATTGTTAGCTGTTAAAGACTCTTTATACTCATAACAATGTAATAAGAATGTGCTTGTTCGATGAGCGAATAACAATTCAATATATGCAAGGCAAGATTTGCCTCAGCAGAGCGAGAGAAGAAAAACAAAAATGTGGACAGTTGATAGTCTTAATTGATTGTGACAAAATGATGATTCCGTTCGTCATTGGCTCATTAGCCACCACAACAAAAGATTTGGAGCATAAGCAAATACTTTAAGAAGAGAAATACTCTCATATCTTCAATCTCTATAAGAGATGTATCCACCATCTCTATGGCAAAATTCGCTTTCTAGTGACCTACCTTGGATTATGTCGGCATTTATTTTGCCACCGACCGAAGTGTTTAATTTGCTTTATGTTTTTATTTCTAATGAGAGAGACATTATCCTTAGCCTATAAGAAATGTAAAAAATGGTCCTATTCTCATTCAGAGATAATGTCAACATCGATATACACAATCAGTTATACTTTATTTGTTGTGAAAAAAATGTATGTACCTTAATGAAAACCGTGTATGTTATGAAAGATATCTCCGTAAAACGCAGTAGATTACAAATATAGCCAAAACAAGGAGAACCGTGCCAACTTTCCGAGTCTCTTGCAATGGTTTTAGTACAAGGGAATATGTTTGATCCGGAAATTTCGTAACTTGACGAATTACAAATCATTTACAATTCATCCGACTAGGGTGCAGTTTTTTTAGCCATTGGGTACATAAGTCGCCTAGCACCAACTTAATTAAAACCACGCTTTGGGGAAAGGATAACTCAGAATAGAAAAGAATAGTTGGATGAAAGAGAAAGCAGGGTTGATGCTCAAGAGAGTCATTTGAAGTCTTACCACTTTACAAATGTTTTTTTTTTGTTTTTTTTTGTTAAGACATGCAGTAGTATGCAATGTTCCTCTACAGTAAATGCTTTAGAATATGTGTCACTTAGATAATTAGTTTTAAAACTCCACCTTCTACAATGTACCTCATTGCAGGGGACCTGTGAATATTTACTGAATCACCAATTTTCATTACGGAGCAATTCAATATGCGTATGTGTTTGAAAGTTGGAATTGAATTCCCTTTTGAGATCTCCTCCGTACGGTTGAAATAAAAAAAAGCCGCGAATTGACGGAATGCGCTTTAAACTATCTGCCAAATGTTTCACCCTGGACCAATACGTCCGTCCAGTATGAACCGATTTGGAGCAGCAATGTTTAATAAAAATGTCTCCAACTTTTGCAGCAATATCTTAGTATGGGAAATCATCTAACAAATAAGAACAGTTCGACTTAGAGCAGTACATGCATGAGGTGGGAAGGTAATTTAGAACGATCTCTTTTAAAGTCGTTTTATTTTAAACGCAGCCGAAATAATTTTCGAAAATTGAACGGCTGCCAGGATTTGTGAGTGAGGTCCAAGCCATGGGAATTCCAACAATGCATTATAAATACAGGCGGGCCCGCCTCGTCTTATACTGGGTATTTCGCCTATTTAAAATATATTTCGAGAAATGATAGCCAGTCGACTTATGGTCTACGTTATTTGGCTTATTTGCGTAAAGTTTCCCGAAATATTAATACTGTGTGTATGATTCAGGAATACAAATAATGAGCATAGTAGCATTTTTCTTACAAGAAAATGCTAAGAATTTGCGTAAGTTCAAATCCGAATCACCTCTCATTTCATTATTGAGAAAAGAAAGAAAGGCAAAGTAACTCGTCATTGGAATCGTCTCCTCGAGACGCTTCCAATGACGACTCCTTTTGTGATATAATATTATACTTATATTTAAAATAATGTCGATGCATATATGTTTGTCTCTTTTTTCTATAATATACAATAACATCTGTTTAGTTTAAACTATTTCATTTTTCATCGATTGTGAAACAAATTCTTACAACTTAAACTACTCTTTCTCGATTCTTCTTCCTAGATACACAACAAGTACTCGCGCCTAATGACTTCTGTAGTATCAGATTATATTTAAAATGATGTCAACGCGTATCTTATTTCCTTTTTTTCCTCATACTTCTATTCAGTGACATCTGGTCAGTTTTAACATATTTATATTACTTCGACTGTGAAACCTTTCTTACCACGTAGACTAATCGCTCTCGATTCTGCTTCCTATATACGCAATAAGTACTCGCGCCTAATGACTTCCTTAGTATCACATAAGGGTCAGGATAGCCATTTTGTCAGTTTTCGGTTTGTTCATTAGGAGAGACAGCTTTTGAATATTTGATAAGACAATCTTCCCAGTTTGTGCACCTGTACCAAATATGTCCTCCTAGGTGACTACGGTGGTAAATAATGAATGTATGTCCTGTTGACGTATTCTAATGCATTGACATTTGGACGCTTTTGATAAGGCTGAAACAGAAGGCAAATCTTTAAGATTATGTCTTCGTTCAGAATGAGTTCTTTGTCAGATAGATAGATTTTGGATGGATTTAATTTCAATATTGAGCTAAAGTATGATAACATTCATTGCTTTAATTACATGGACATTCCAGTACTTTTTCAAGCTTTAGATGCATTTTTGCCATTTGAACTTCAACAAGTCTGAAGAAGGTGTTGTTACAGATTACCATGTGAAGTTTGCATAAGCTGATTCTTGCGATAATTTGACACATGCATGTAATGGTTCTTCTCTTGAAACAGAGACGGTATCAAATTCATTGCAATAATTTATCTCTATTGATATAAGTTTTACATCGCGTCAACATTGTTTCAATTATGTTGCAACGTCCGACTCTTATTGATGGAGGAAAACCACTTACTTAACTGCACATTAGAGCTGGTCAAGTCGGGTAGAACCACCAGCTTTCAGGAGATGGCCTCTCATGAAGATCTAAATGCCGTCAGCGGAATATGAACCTACGCGGAGTGAGGCCATGTGATTTCAATATCTGTAATGTAACCACTTAAGCCCCCATTTTGATAAAGACGAAACCGAATTTACGTTGAACAATGCAATCCCAAGAGACTATAACGGTAGCATTGTATCACAATGGTGAATTGTCGTGATTGTATGTTACACGAACACATGCTTTATATGTACAAATCACAGTGAGTAGATAAAGACAAAGTTTATCGCGTGCGCCCACACATATTATTATAGCGTGCGACTAACCAAGCAATATGCCATTGGCATTTCATGACAAAGAACCATACACGATAACAAACAAGATACCAAGTCTTTGTTTAACAACATCGCCTCGTCAAGAGACCAAAATGATGACAATACGGAGAGGCGAGGCTTTGTTACAGGCGTATCGTATAGTTAATGTATGGCAGTAAAATGGCGCCCATGTCTAATATCGATACATTGCTTCTGACGTCCGGAAGAATGAATATTTGATAAATAACGTTTATCTCTTATGGACTTAGAAATCTATTCCCCATGGATTTTTAAATGGCCCAAACATAATGGGTGAGACGATGACTGTTTTTGAAGTTTGAAAATGATATGACTTTCACGATATAAGTAAGGAAGTGTAATGAAAAAATGTGAAATTATCTGTAAAAACTAACTACACTTTATCTACAATTGTTTTATTCAAGTCTTAACCCATACAATGCTGGGTATTTTTCGCAAAATATATCTACATGTCGTATGCTTTCCAAAACCTTAAATAACAGCATAAATCTGATGAGGAAAGATACTCAGAGTAGGAAACAAATTAAATAACAGGCCAGCCGACGATTTACTTGGCGGATGGCCTGTTATCTAACCTTTTTGCATAAGTATGAAATCGGTTCCAGCACTATAAGGTTTAATTAAAGTTATTACGTTAAAGTAAGCAACAGTGAAGAAATACATAAAGTCGCACGACATTAGATAATAGATCTCCATGCATCACAATTGATTATTTGGGCCACGTCACGCGAAAAAAGGGGCACTCGGACATAGCAAACAGTGTAGCCCCAGACCAGCCCAGGTCTGGGGCTACACTGTTTGCCATCTTAGAGGACATCCAGTTATACCTTTAAATAAATACAAATGATAAATTTCGTGACCAGATGCTGGAATAATAGCGCTAAGATAGAGCTGAGTCAGCGCTTTCTTTATATGTCCGAGTGCCCCTTTTCGCGTGACGCGGCCCATTTGTTTTCTGCACTACTGGGATTTGTTCAGACTACAACACGTGGTAATCGAAATCACCAAAGAAAATCGCTGGATAGATAGAGAATAGATGGTTGGTGTCGTGAATCGGAAATGTTATCGGGCAAGGCGTAGGAATATTATCCGGTGAGCCGAAGGCGAAACGGATAATAATCCGGTGCCGAGCCCGATAACTTTTCCTATTCAAAGAAACCAATCATCTATTCTATTTATCCTGTTACCTTTATGTATACTTTTAAACAAACAAAATGAAAATAGAACACGTTAAAACAAACAGAGAATGGTGTAAACATGACGTCATGTGTCAAGGCGTTCTTATGACGTCATGATTTGTCACGTGGATGCTTTATATGGTTAGTGCCGAATATCACAAATGTTATACGGCACCTAGTTATCGGTCCAAAAGTGGAACTATTGACAGGATAAAGGCTTGATTCTGCTGTCAAAATCACACGGAAAATTATTTTGTCTATACGATAGTTTTGCCAAAGTATACCAAGTACCAATGAAGCCTTGAAACTGCTTTGACAAAATCAATGACTCGATGTCTGTCCGAATTTCCCATGTAGCTGCACTCCCGGGATAGCAAGTGACGAAAATGAATTATGTCTAGACGGCATCTCAATAATTATTTATGAAACTATATACTGCAATGCAAATAGTAGGCTTTTGTGTAAATACTTGTTGGTCTCTTGATATTTTGATATATGGCTCGTGTGCGGCAAAACATTAGTGTAACACGCATTAAGCCGTCCTTTATTTGAATTTAGATCTGGTCTTTAAAGTTAAAACAGACAACAAAAATAACATCATAATTGCTTGATGACATTGGGTTATTCCATTGTTGAAAAAAGATAGATTGCAAAGCTTTTGATTTCCGAGGTTTTCCGAAGGCTTCCGAGATTACACGATTACATTCCCTATCTATTGGTAGTCCGATTGATCAAGAATCGATATCTAATTTTGAAATATAGTTACAGCTTGGATCATCCGAGATGATGATTTGGTCGAACATTAATGGAGAATTCTAAATGAACCGGATGATTCTTGAACGACTTCGCAAATGACATGCGCAGCTGTGTGAAAATCCACAAAACCACCAGAGATGTTCTTTTATACCGCAGACTCAAATATAAGCAACAATAACAGACACACTTGTGATTTCTCGCTTTTAATACGTCAGAGAATATGATACATGTAACAGAATCTAATGAAAATAGACTTCCGACACGATATTTCCTCACGTAAGATAATGCATATGTTTATCGAATTGAAACCGTGAATGTCGTCATCAAATGTTGTCATTTATAGCCGTAACACTGGTAAAGTTACATAAAGCACTCGAAAAGGTGTTAATGCCGATGAAAATATACAAAATTCTCGAGTGTAATAGCTTTGCATGAGTGTATAAATTTCTGTAAATGGCTTTCGCTGTGTTTACGAACAGCCACGTATACAGTTTGTTAATGGTCAAAATAGAAATCAGTTGATGACAACAGCTTTTATATAACTAAAAACCTCTAAAGAAAACGGTGTCTGAACAAGTCTAAGCATCGAAACGACCAATGGTATATTTGTCATAGGGTGTCTTCCCTGGAAAATTAGAAAGGTCAGAATAACAAAGTCAAATATTTGACAAAACAATTACCATTATGAAATTAGTTAGATTGTTTTATATCATTAGAATTGTTCCTGGAATTGCAATTTTAACCTTACATAATATTACATTATTACATAATATTACATGTAATACTACAACCTTTCATTCATGCAATTTCAATTTCAATATAAAATTGATAATTAAGGGGGTTTAATTTCTAAGGATATAATAACAGAATTATTGATAGTATTTTGTTAAAATGAATTCGAAATCAGACAAATTCAAAAAAGTGGCTTGGTGAATGACTTTGAAATGATAAATTCTTCCATAATTTTATCTGATACATTGTTTAAATAAGGCAAATACTAGTTTTCTATCAGGGGTTGAATACCTTAACAAAGGACTTTATGCTGTACAAAACTACAAGTACTCGTACAAGTAATGGGAGAGACACTAGCACACTACCTTTCCGATCGACACAGCTGCCCTAATTACGCTCTTATGAGTTATCATAATTCAATTCTGTCCCTCTCTAATGCAATTGGGTCTTCTCGTCTATTCTTGTCGCGAACATGATTCGATTTGCTTTTAATTAGCGGGACTGTAACATAAGCGGCTTTTTTCCTGGGTGTTTCTCGGTGCGGGGTGTCATCTCGAATGAAGTATTAATATTACAGGTTTACCTCCATGTTTTCAACATTGAGTTTAAATGTTTCTTCATTGAAAGGAAAATGATACGACGATTTAGTTTGACCTAGCATCCTTAATGACCTTAGCTATCGATGCGATATAAGATACCATTCATCCAGTAGTATGGAAAAGTTGAGTTCTTTGATACTACATAAGACTTTCATTTTATAGATTTACTGTTCGGTTACATACCTGTCAGAGAGATGGACTGATTAAACTATGTTTGATTATTAAAGAAATTCGTATAAAAAGGAATGTTCGTCGGAATTCTGATTCTTCTTCCTCCTGTAATTCGCATGACCGCAACAAGGCAGGTATAGTCACACAGTAGTCATAAAATGTACTAGTATATGTTTACATCCAAAGATAACAAAATAAATGATTTTTTTTTTGTTTTTTTTCTTTTCATAATTACATACTTTTAACACTCACTATACATTTGTCGCGTTTACATCAATTTGTACTTTATTTATGTTGCAGATGATGTACTTTGTACAAGTCTGAATAAACGTCTGGTCTGTTCTGTTCTTGAGAATAAGCTAAGCGCTCTGGACATGACTCCGACTCCAAAATTGTCAGCAAGTGGAGGGACAATTACTGCGTATTGATTCGATTTGATTTCAAAACTTACTAACCCATTTTGAATGGTGAAACCCTTTATCATTTATTTGAGTAAACATATTTTCATGTCCACTATAAACATCTTCATCTTCATAAAATTAAAATGCTGTATAAAATATTATTAACGAATGAGTTGTGATCTAAAACCTAGTTACAGTTCTCTCTTTCTGGTATATTATTTGCAATATAAGACATAACAATTAACCCTTTATTTACATTTGAGCTTTTTTAGTCTATAAAATCCTCATTGCGCTGATTTGCGCAGAAGACATTAACCAGAGTTCGCCAATGTAGTCGGTCCCTCGCCCATGTCAATACTTAACCCCAGCTCTAGTTTTCCTTCTTCATCTTTTTCTCAACTGACAAACACCAGGGTACTGTTTTACTAAACAGTTAACGGTTAATATTTCCGTAAGTCTAAAACAACAGTTCCTCTTATTTAAGTATTGGGATAAGCAATATTGCAAAGTAACACATCATTTAAATCGTCTCTTCGAGACCCTTCCAATGACGTGCCACATTGCAATATTGTACATATGTATTGTTAATCGTTTGGTAACACAAAATTTACTCACTGGGAGCGATGTTTTCTATCTGTTTCTTAGTTGTCTATAGTGGCCTCTGTAGCGGATTCGTAAGAGGAGTAAGTTGGCTAAGCAAATGGTCTAGCGCTTCCTTGTTTTGACATTTTGATAGATCGAAGCTTTTCAGACTAAGGTTAGATCGATATACAATTGCACGACTGCGATTTACGTGAGAGAGATGGTGGGTTTTGTATTTGTGTTTGTTTTTCCTTTCTTTTTTTTAAATGTAAAGCAAATTGAAATATCAAACATTTCTATGTTCCAAATTATTATAATATTTTGATAAAAAATATCATCAAAGGATACTATTTCGAAACAACTGTAACTTTTATCTGTGTTGTTTTCTTTGCGTTTAAGTGTTTCAGTCTACCACATCTTTCTCTCTTTTTTTTTTGCTTATTTGCTAACTGATTCATATCATCATGTTTGGTAGTATGAATTGTGTCTATGCTTGTCGACATTTAATATCTTTTAAATATAAATCGTAAAAACCTGCGTAAGATTATCCATTAATTTGCATACACGCCGATCTGGAAGTCATTGTCCATTAGCCTATTGAGAGCAAACGTTGCTAAAATATGAAGTCATCGGGTTTATCCAATGAAAACACCTTTAACGTAAAATGGAAGCCGCCATATTGTTTCTCGCGAGACTTCTTTCATTCTACTCTCGTTTCAAAATATAGATCTTAAATGTAAAATCTAAATAGTCATTAAATTTGATTTAGAAAAAAGATGGGTATCACAACGTATAGTTTCACTATTAAAAATGAGTTACCGATCGGAAATTATAAAATGATGTTCAAGACAGTAATGTACATTGAACTACTCAACGTGGATGAACAAAGGAAATGTGGTATTAGCCGGGGACGATTCACCCGAAATTGTGTAGCCTTACACTTACGAAGGAGGTTATTTTTCAACTTACGGAAATACCCGAGCAGTTACAATTGTATCCCAAGAGCAATATTAAAGTCATCAACTATCAGAATGTGTGTACCGTATAGTCCAATGCTGCGCGACACTGTTAACCCTTTACCAAACGCCAAATTTTTAATTGTCCCAAATTGAAAAGCTTGCAGAAGACATTTCAAAATGTGATGCAATGGAAAAATATCTTCTGATAGGGCAGGAAACATTGTGGGAAAAGGAAAAATTGCTCGTCACGAGCAATTTCTCCTTTCCCAACAATTTTAACCAGAATCGTCTGCATCAAACTGGTTAAATGTCGTTATTGGTTGGTAATTGGTTAGCCTGTTTCACAGAGCTACATTTTCCCAATCAATGGTAGAGTTTTTAATGGTGAAGTTACGACCTATCACGGCGTGTCGAAAGCATATCTTATTACCGCCAAGGAATTTAATTTAAAGAACTGAAAACGGCGAGTGATTCGGGTTATTCCTATAAGCGTCACATGACGTGAGCTTGAACCATTTTTTATTACCGACAAGGAATTTAATTTAAAGAACTGAAAACGGCGAGTGATTCGGGTTATTCCTATTAGCGTCACATGACGTGAGCTTGAACCCTTTTTTATTCGGAGAAAAAAAGTCCCAATTTTCATCGAATGTACTTAAGTAATATACTTATTGATTGCTTGCTTGTATGATTGGTCTATCGAATAATCACATTAATAAAACATGCCTTTCCAACCACTAATTAATTGGAATGTATCATAACTGTTTTGTATGCAAGAGTGAATAACCTTGTTATTTACGAATGTTTGACAACAAAACCTGTTGAAAAAACAGCCAACCTATCAAGATGTTGGTGTTGGGTTAATTCTTTACCACTTGCCGACGACATTTTTTTTTACTTGTAGCTGACGATTTTAGAAAAACTTTTGTGATATGTGAAAGAATGAAAAAAAGAGATTGTGGCAGGAGGGGAAATTACTTGTGAAAAGCAATTTCTCCTTTTGTCACAATGCTTTTTTAAAAGCTGTCTGCTGCAAGTCACAAAATTGTGGTGTTAGGTGGTAATGTGTTAAAGTGTTGATGGCCAGACTGACCTTTGCGGTGCTTCCAGAACGTGTCTGGGTGATTCTGGGCTATTATTCAAATGTCAACGCAGATATTTTTATGGGATACGGGGGCTAATAAACGGAACTTTTATAACGTCTTTCGCTGATTAAATCTTGAACTCTTTAGACTTTAAAGAGAGTTTGTGCTAAACAACAATAAAAGAACTTGAACACATCTTGTTTTCATGTTTTGTTTTTTGTTTTGTTTAAGATCCGCTTGTTTGTTTGTGTGGTTGCTCTTTTTCGCCGTTTTAACATTTTTGACCTAGTCCATTTGCGAATCACGTTCACTATAAGGACGCTATATACATTTTACGTCAATGAATATAAGCACAATGCACATCAGTACACCAGTCCAGAAAATCAACACATCAGTAGATGCTATCAACATAATTCAAAGTCGGCCTACCATTACTTTTTATCAACACATTTCAAAGTCAGTCTACCATTAAATCATATCAGCACCATTTAAATAGCAGTGCATCAGTCTAAAGTAAGAGCAAAAGTCAAAAGTCAGCACTTCAGCACAGTCTATCATCACATTTCGAATGGGGTCACATAGCTTGCAGCTATTCAAAACTATCAAATGGTACATGGTTTTGTATTTCTAGCCATCTTTGAAGCCTTACAGCTTATTTGACGAAACTCTCCGGCTAAGGCAGTAGAACCACGGACTTGAAAACAGATATATCGTTTAGTAAAGGCAAAATAGAAAGATTTACTCGTCCCTCATCACAACTTGGCTGTGTTCTTTTTGGAAAGGAGCAGCGCCACCATAAAGTTGAAATATACAGATAACTTGGACATATCCGGGACTTTGGTAGTAATATATTGAAACCATATTTCACGAGTTAGAAAATATAAATATAAAAAAGGAAACTTTGCCTCTCATAAGGCTGTACAACTTCTACAAGTTTAAAGACGACACATCTAGAGAATGATGAATTCTTCTACCTAAGGTCTATATGCCCAAACTAGGCAACGACATGATATAGAGAATGAGGAACCCTTCCGTTGTATCTGTAGGCTGCACCCAGGCGCTCGTTCGCTGGCCCCCTCGCTCGCACTCATGTTAGACTGTAAGCAAGGGGACCAGTGATCGACCACACACGATCATTTTGTTGCTTGAAAGTACCCACACTCTTATGTTCAATTGACACACGTTCTTATGCCCCGTGATAGCATAATAAAAATAAAGCTCTATTTCTCCTTGACTAGAAATAAATGAGACAAGGGGTTGGCTTTGATGCAAGTATACAACTCAACGGCTTGGTATCCAAGCGTAATGTCTCAGATCTGCAACAGATGTGCGACAGTTTCAGAGAACGTGTGTTTAAAGTGTCGTCGGTTCATTAGCGGAATTGACACTTTTCTCTCTCATTTCAATTCGAATTAGCGAGATCACCAAGAGAAGTCGAATCATTGGCAAAACCGAGGCAAAATGTGGGGCAATCTTTTAACGAATATTGTACCCTGACGAATTGATCGAATGATAGCTTTTTTTGGTGTACGTTCTGAGCCCCTGTAAGACCTTGCCGTAGAAGAAGAGCAAAACAAACATGTGAGCCTGCTGAGTTCTCTCTACAACTCAGGCAACTCGTTCACCTGGATCTATTTCAAATTAAATTAAATATCCCTAAAAGAGGTCTTGTATGGCCCAGTGGATAAGGCCGAAGAACTCGAGGTACCAAGTTCGAGCATCACCGGTACCTTTCGTAAACATAAACACAAATAGCAAATAATGGTCTTGGCTAGTATTTAAGGTAAGTTAAGTTAATGCAAATTTCCGAGACCGGTCTCATAGGGCCCCTCTTTACCAAATGGCGTATCAATAACTTTCAAGTTCTGCGTAAAGGATGCACACTGTCAAGTGTAATAGTGATGGTTAACATCGTTGATCCTCAAAAACATGTCGAAATTACCATCAGCAAATTACATTATACGACGCGCATATTCAAGACACGTTGATAATTGTATCGCGTTTCGATCTAAACTCACATTTAGTAGGAAGTAAGACAATTTCAGGTTTCCATTAAGGTACTTTGAGAGCACTGTTGTCTTTTATTGAATCTTTCATGGTTTGCTGACACAGCTATTTTGAAATGCACTTACTATCCATCTGAAGCGTTTGCACATGTGATCCAAATTAAGCGAATTGTTTTATTCTTGAATATGTTTTGCATTAGCATCGGTAATGTGCATCATTCTCTCTCAGTGTATGGGATAATCAATGAAACAATCAACAACAAAAGTAACAATATCAGTAGCAGCAGCAACAACACCGTCGCCAACCATATCTTTATGCGCGCTTTATACGTACCATGATATGTAAGAATTGTGCATCTTGACAACCCCTCATTGACACACATTTATTAAAATGCCATCAAGCAGTGTGTAAGTCATTTAGTAAGTATAATGTACGTGCTAACTTTGCTAAGTTCAAACACAAAAAATCTACATGCAAATGAATATATCAAAGAAAGTATTAACAAAAAAACATAAACCTCTTAAAGGAAGGTATTTTGTATGACACACCAGTTTTTATGAAGTGATAAAGAGTCGATGTAGTTACAGTCAAAACGTATGTCACTTATTAAAGTTAATGTTATACGACCGTTTGGAGTTGAGAGAATGTACGTAGATGAAAAGAATTAATCGGATTCCTACAGATATTGTCAAGAACTCCGCAGGACAAATCAATATGTCCAGGAAATAAGACTTGCTGACCGTTCAAGGCTGAACGGTTCAACCCTTTAGAATGCTGGGTAATTTTCTGAAAATATATGTTTGTGTCTTAGATTTTCAAAAGTCCTAAGATTCTAGTAAATTTTGATTTTGAAAGATACTCAGTGTAGCAAACAGGTTAACTCACGGGCCAGTCCCCAATTTATTTGGCGGCTGGCCTGGATTTAACCTGTTTACATAAGCATGAAGTCGGATCCAGTACACCTTTAATTGGAAGACTCGCTGTTCTCTGTTTGTAATCTTACGGTGTCAATGTCCAGTCATTAATAGTCTGTTCTGTTCTTTAATATTGAAACATCGTATACAAAATGTAACACATGAAACGTGATAAATGACATCAATTTCGTGAAGCGGTATCCAATTAAGAATTATCAACCATACGCTGTTCGATGAACAAGAAAAACATATCTACTATACTTTAACCCATTACCAAACAATAACTACATTTGACCACTTTGTTGCGGATGACTCTTGAAAACACTGTGGGGAAAGGAGATATTGCTCGTAACGAGCAATTCCTCTTTTTCCCGCAGTAATTTCTATTCTATCAGAAAACTACTTTTCATTTAAATCACATTTTGAAATGTCGTCTGCAAACTCTTTCAATTTGGGACAGTCGAAAATTTGGTGTTTGGTAAAGGTTTAAAAGAACGAGATACGACCGTCTTTGATCGAACGACGGTGTGAAAACACGTTGGCGTCCTCGAGCGAACTCCAGGCCTAAACGAGTTAATCAAAACGTCCAAATTGAATTAGCCATGCTACGCTATACAAAACAGACATATTGAAGCTGCAAGCCGCGTCATTTCCGAGCGTCGACATGCGATATCTGGGTAAAGGTCGTTTCGAACAAACCTGGACAATCTCTTTCTGTACACTCCTTTTGCAAAATTAACTTTTCCTTGTTTTTAAAAGTTGCTTATGTACAGATGTGAGAAAAGTTCAAAGGTAAAACTTCATTTCTTTGATACTGAACTATATCTGATTTGCTGTATGATACACACTGGAGAGAATGAATTGAAAGCATGAATTATTCGCTTTTTAACAAACACCTTTTAAATGTAGCAGGGCTTTTTTTTCTTGAAGCGGCAAGAGGCATAGACCTATTGGATTCTGGAAGTCTTTCGCTGAAATTGCTTTATTCGGAAAACAAAAGACCAGCATGAGTTTGAAATTCTGGGAAAACTGCATGATTTTTAAGAATTTTCTAATTTGGAAAGTCCCAATATAAATACGCAAAGGAGCCATATGTAACATTTACTATTTACTAAACACCAAACACAATAAACGTTTAGGGGTGGTGAGTGAAGGTTGGAGAGAGACGGTGCTCGTACAAATCAAGGGTGGTTGTTGCATGTCGATGTTCGAATATTGCATTATACCGACCCGACTTCAACCCATCGGTATAGAAATTGGCTGGTCTGTAACGTAATAATGTTTCAATCATGCCTTGAAATGATACTTCTTTTTATAGCAGCAAACTTTACCCTTAGAACGCTGGGTAATTTTCTAAAAAAAAATGATGTGACGCCTACTTTACAAAACCTTAAATATCTGCTTAATTTTGAAGAGGAAAGATACACACAGTAGCAGAGAAATTAGATCGCAGGTCATTCGCCAATTTAATTGGCTACCTGCCTGGATCAAACCTGTTTGCATGAGCATGAAGTCGGTCCCAGCACTTTAAGGGTTAAAAACCGAATTACAGGTTTTGTAGATTGGTTTAAATGTTGGGACTTCCTAAGTTTCATTTAAACTAAATATCGATTGTGAGAAAGGTTTTACAACTTTAATCACTCATAACTCTCAAGTTCTCAACTCATCTTTCTGGAAACATGTCCAATACTCGAGCCAAATATGGATAAACGAAAGGGCACAAAGTGGCCATGCTTTTCAAAGGATTTGAATTAATGGCCCTATTGTCTAAAAGGACACGTTTGTGAAGGTTGTTGTGCGAATACATTGCCTTAGAATTGTCAAAGATACAAGCATATCCATATAGAATGACATACCCTAAGGTTTCGTTATTTTTGCGGGACACAAAGGATACAAGAAACTGAACGGTTATACTCTTTGTTTGTTTTTAATTGTTTAACAATCTGTTCATTTAAAGATATTTACAGCATTCATTTGTATTATACGCAAAGTGTAATTAAAATGTTTTTAATGAGGTTTAATACTTGTTTTGAACAGTGCTTAGAGAGAAAATTGAGTGTTTTTTATAGGATAATGTGTCCAAATTAGCCATTCAAATCATCTGCCCTTAAACCAAGTAACACCGAGTAAGCACAAACACATACTTCAATCTTTCCATCCTGAAGTTCCCATGGTGGTTGTGCAAAGAAAAATCGTAATTTGAAACAGAGAGCAGGGAAATCGATTTACATTTACAAATTGGATTTTAAAATGACCCAACGTGTGGGAGAACTGTGGTTTTGTATGCGTGGGAAGGGGTGGCCGACAAAACAAGCTTTTAAGAATAAATGTCGGCCAGTTACAGAAAGGTATTTTGATTGCATGTAAAGAGTATTGCGAGTTTTAGCATGAAAAGGACAGGGTACCGTTTTACTAAGCAACTTATGGAAAATATTTGCGTCATAACTGACACCCATGAATAGTATCTTCAATGAAAGTACAATATTGCAATGTGACACGTCATTGGAAGCGTCTCGGAGAGATTATTCCAATGATGTGTTACTTTGCAATGTTGCTTTGCCAAATATTCAAATAAGAGGACTTGTTGTTTTAGACTTACGCAAATCTTAAGCGTAATCTGTTTAGTAAAACGGTACCTAGGAGAATTGGGGCGTTCCCTGACTATCGCAACATAAGCTCACTATTATTTACCACGATCTTGGTCTCTGACTCAACCTTTAGAATGCAGGTTAATTTTCCTAAAACAGATTGATGTGTCGTCTGCTTTCCAAAGCCTTAAATATTGGCTTCATTTTGATGAGGAAAGATACTTCAAGTAGCAAACAGGTAGATCACTGGCCAGCCGCCAATTTGCTTGGCGGATTGCCTGGATCTAGCCTGTTTGCATAAGCATGAAGTCGGTTCCAGAGCTGCAGGGTCTTATGAAACAGCCACAGGAGATTGTCATCCAATATACAAATGTAGATTTGTCACGGTTTCGAGTGTCAGTTATGGCCCATTTATAAAGTTATTTTCGATAAAAGGTCATGGTTGTTCTGTATAATGTTAATACAATTTTAAGTTTGCTTCTGTTCTAATGATCCACTTGACATTTAAACGTTATTGTCGAAAAATCTCTTTGGTGTCTACCATGTGGTATCTTTCTCTCTTTTTGCTTTGAGTGGGTCTTACATCATGTCAACAACTTTTCAGTTATTTGAAAATTTTGAAAGCTTTTTTGTCCTGCGCTCCACCACAACTAGGCCAAGATTCTGAGGGTCGTTTATAAGTTACATTCCAGCAGAGCCGTTGAAGGTCACAACTATTTCAATTCCAATCTTCATACCATGCCCATTTTAAAAAGGGACTAAACTTTTTGTGCAAATTGGCATTTATCTTACATACACATGAAACATGATTGAATGTAATGTAATTCTTTGCATGATTTCAGTTATTTAAACATATATTTCCTTTCTTCTATTGTTGTAGGATAAATAATGACCACAGTTTTGACTGTTCCACAAATACCCATGAAATAACTGTTTACCAACATGGATGTTGTATACCCTTATTGTATGTTATGTACTTAGGTCAAAATAAAGATTTGTTCTGTTCTGTTCTATTCTACAGTTTCGCATCCAAGAGTCGTTTATTGTTGCATGATAAATCATGACCACGGTTTAGACTGTTCTACAAATGCCCATAAAATAACTCTATATCAACATGTATACAGTTTGGCGTCCACAAGTCGTTTATTGATGTAAGATAAATGATGATTAATATGGAATTAATGAACCATTAGTTCTAGACGTCAGGTTAATTGCCGCGGATTCGATCAATGCGTCTTGCGTGGTCATGAGAACTCTGGGAAACGGCGAATCACGCAAGCTGACGTGACATTGCTCATTATTCATGATCATGACCGTATGTTGGTCGCTTTAACCCTTTACCAAACGCCAAAATTTCGACTGTCCCAAATTGAAAGAGTTTGCAGACGATATTTCAAAATGTGATGAAGTTGAAAAATAATCTTCTGATAGGACAGAAAACATTGTGGGAAAAGGAAAGATTGCTCGTTTCGAGAAATTTCTCCTTTCCCCACAATGTTTTCCAGAGTCGTCTGCAACATAGTGGTTAAATGTCGTTATTTTTATGGTTATGGATAAAGAAATGAGACATCTTGGAGTCGCAAAGTTACAAGATTTGTTTTTGATTAAAGAAAGCAGTCGTGGACTTTTCTTATCGTGGAAAAGGAAGGGATTTCAGATTCATACTCAGATCGTTAATTGCATTTCAGGCCTACGGCCCATACACAATAAACAACATATATACAAAAGATAGTATTTCTAAAAAGTGAGTTTAGTGTTCCATATATACATGTACGTAACAAACTGCGTTAAAATACAAGGAAATAAGCATGAATGAATGAGAAAATTAATGTTTTCCCTTTAACCAATTCAGTACTATTTTGAAATGTTAGCAGCACTTCTTAACTTCATTGGAAGTAAAGAAACAAAACAAAATACTTTCATATGCGACCCTCTTTATGTTTGACCATGAGAAGTCAATTTTATATAAACTGTGTCCTTGCTTATCAGGTCCAACCTAGTACTACCCTTTTGGGAATTTGAATTAGCATATAGTCGTTATGCTGTCCCCATTACCCATAATACCATGGAGGGAAGCCATTACTTCCATCGTTTTAGCTTGACTACAAAGAGCACTCAGCCTGTTTACTCTCTCAAATTCAGAACGAGCTCAGGTCATTGGATGTGATATCTGTCGCCAACACTAATTGGTTGTCTCAGATAAATCATTCACGAGTTGTCGTTACAACATGACTGGACACGGCACGACATTAACGGACAACAAATATACATATGTATAACGAACATCACTAGATTTGCCAGAACTAGGTACATGTAAGAGTTCAAGTGTGTTTTTGAAAAGAGACAATCTCACGAAACCACAGTGGCATCGTTCAGGATTGGACCATGGACCCCGAGTTTCAAGTCAACCATCTTAACCATCAGGGTACACAGACCTTCAAAAGTTCGTTTCTTTCAAATACACAACTAATAGACATTGAACAGAAATGTCGGAAAACGTTGCTAAAATAGCATCTACTCGGTTTAATGCAAATAGTTCCGGCCCAGTCGATGTATACCGAGAACGACCGAAGCCGACGAAAGAATGAATTTAAAAATGACGTATTATGGGTATTCTACCTTAAATCAGCAATATCGCCATTCAATTAGAATAGAGCGTCACCAGAATAGATGAGTTAGTGTCATGATTATTCATCCATAGGTTCACTGACTGCAGCGATATTAATGATAATTATACAGCTGGAATACTCGCTCTACTCAAGACCAACCTACAACCCATGCACACACACGGTGCATTGGCGATTATTCTCCGACCGCAAGCTGAACTCAAATAGGTGTGTGCTCACACCTTTTTCTCTGGATGACCTTTTTATACAAGTAGGTACGCGACTGTCACACGATATTACCATACATGTAAGTAAGCGTAACATGATACTGTTATTCGAGGCAGTTTATTCATATTGTACGTACTAAGGTGTGGAAGTTATCCATGTTCTCCATAGTATCCCTACTCTAACTGCTACAGATGTATTTAGAAAGTATTACGATGAAATGATAATGATTTATACGGTTGTTTCCAACGAATTCTACAAGAAAACGGATTTCATCACTTTTATCTCTTCAAACGTTGTTACTTTAGATCTGGCCCATTTAGAAATAACCATAAGAACTATGGGTTATAGAAAACCAATCTGAATATCGCATAACGATATTCGGTTTGAAAGGGATGGGTAATTAATCGATATTGAAACAATAGGTTATCGATTTAGCACAGTTTCGACCAGTTCTCAGTTAGTTTCGTCGTTCAATGGATCCTGCTCTTTTGGCTTTGACCTGACCTTTCTGTTCCTTTATCCAGGGTGAGAGAGGTGTGTCCTTAATTTGACAGCGGATACTATTATAGATTATAGGAGGTCCATTTAGTGTGAATTATTGGAAATGCTAGATTGCCATTGAACAAAGGTCATCTGGCATTGTATTCCTGACACTGACAGTATATCAAGTACATTCATATACTTATAGCATTAATGTAGAGCAATTATGGACATGCTGTTGGACTGCTTTGGAATAAAATGTATGAGACTTAATGTGTTAGTTTGATGTGACACGCAATCCAAACTGGTGCCAATTATCAAAGCAAAATATATTTACTTGGGAAATGGTTTCATGTACCACGGATAAATAGAGAATAGATGGTTGGTGTCGGGAATCGGAAATGTTATCGGGCAAGGCGTAGGAATATTATCCGGTGAGCCGAAGGCGAAACGGATAATATTCCGATGCCGAGCCCGATAACTTTTCCTATTCAAAGACACCAATCATCTATTCTATTTATCCTGTTACCTTTATCTATTCTTTCAAACAAACAAAATGTAAATAAAACACCAGAAAAACGGAAAAAACAAGTAGAGAATGATGTATACATGACGTCATATCGTTCTTATGACGTCATGATTAGTCGCGTGCATGTATTATATGGTTAGTGCCGGATATCACAAATGTTAAACGGCACCTAGTTATCGGTCCCGAAATAGTTTCATGTAGCACGGATAATTTGAGAATATGCAGGCATAACTCCTTATGTCTCTGATCAGTTTGTGTTATAATCGTCCTAGCTTCGCCAGATCCCTGCTAAACGTTGGAAACCATACACAGCCAAATAATGAACGAAGAAGTTCATGGATTCAAATCACAGCCGACATGTGTAAAGAATCCGTCCTGGTTTATCATATACATATTTTTGTCTTGTTGGTTCTTTTTATTTCATGTTAACCATTTTGCACTTTAATTGTGATACATGGTTCACCATAGATTAATGGACGACCCTTTATCAACTTCATATAAGGACAAGTATAACTAATAGTATTCCATTAGTTGGCCACATGATAACGTTCATTAGAATCCGAATACCGGGTGTTGAACCAATGCAGATGCACTTTAGATGGTCCGGAACGACTAGTTTTGTGTAGAATATGGAGTGACCCCGAACAGTTGGCCAACACCATAAGGTAGTGTACGCGCTAAATGTTGCAGACCAATAACACGGATTTCGTCATAACAGCATTTAAGGATGGTTATAAGTTCCCCTCACGACAAAACTATCATCCTGTCTAAACGACTGATGGACGCGTGTCACAGGACGATAGTGTTCTCTAAAGGTCATCTACGCTCCGATCTCTCATCCATATAATTAAGATTGCTCTTGTCAGGCTTCTGTCCTTTCCGCGTGTAGGCCTCTTTTTCCTTTATTCACTGTTGCGTATTCGCGGATCGTGTCTATACAATATCACGATATCAACAATAAACCCTTAATGTTGTATAGAATGTTGCTAAAAGCAGATGTGTTAATCAGTGTAAGTTTCAAAGTGCAAGAGCTATAACTGAGACTTTCAATAAGGCAACAGCAAACGATCAAACAGGTATCAACGAAGTAGATCTATGTTGTTACAAATTTGCATGAATTCCATTTTCGACTAAAGATGATGTTGCTTTTTGTTGTCAAGTTTGACTCTTTTCACAATGGATTATCAAGTATTAATATTCAGGTGCGTCCAAGCGTGACACTATGGTATAAATGTTAAGAACTTAAATACTTAATGCGGGACAATGGAGGCATTTTGGGATAGTAGGGACAATTTGGCACACGCGGGATGGTATGGAATAGTGGGGACAATGTTACACACTTAGAATTGTATGGGACAAATGGGAAAACTTGATACACTCGGGATAATATGGCACACTCAGGATGGTATGAAATAATTGGGACAACGTTACGTACTTAGAATTGTATGGGACAAATGGGAAAACTTGACACACTCGGGATAATATGGCACAGTAGGGATGGTATGGAATAATTGGGTCAACGTTTCACATTCGGAACAATGGGGGACAATCGGGATACATGCAATGATTTGGACAATATGGCATAATTGGGTCAATATGGGACAATTGTGACAATGTTGGACATTGTGGGTCAATCGAGAAAAACCCTGCATATATTAATATAGAATTACTTCCAAAAATCACTATTTACATTGTTATGAAGGATTCAGTTATAATACAAATCAAGTTTAAATTCCAACCCAATACCAAGGAGAAAGGGATAATTGTCAACTACGGCTCACAGCCTAAAAGGATGCATCGGTCGATCAACTTAAGTGCCCACTTTATAATTCTAGATTGAGACTCATAATACATGGTCTTGGTCAATATTAAACTAGGTCACGGTTGTTGGGTACTTGCTGGCCGATACTCAAATATTGACCACCGGAATTGAGGTTATTGATTACTGTTTCGAAATCATTCTCTGCTAAATTCATTATCTCTCTTTACGCTAACATCACTTTTTGCTGGAAAGGAAACGTAATTGACGAAAACTCTACCGAACAGATTGTTCCAGTACCATCACCGGATTACTGATTGTATTAGAAAAGGTTTAATTTGTTTTAACGTCGTTTGGATGGGCGATTGTAATTGTATAGGCGCAAAAATTGTCAAATTTAAACAAATAGCTTCACTCAAACATGCACAATACATCCTTACTTGATTATATTTGTTTAATCAATTTTCAACAACCTTTTCATCCAGTGATCACGGCCAATATGGGGACTAGGATAACATTCGGATGCATGAGTCATCACTAATGTTGGAAAAAACATTGTTTGACAACTTGCAGAGAACGCAAAAATTGTCAAATTTAAACAAATAGCTTCACTCAGACATGCACAATACATCCTTACTTGATTATATTTGTTTAATCAATGTTCAACAACCTTTTCATCCAGTGATCACGGCCAATATGGGGACTAGGATAACATTCGGATGCATGAGTCATCACTTATGTTGGAAAAGCCATTGTTTGACAACTTGCAGAGAACGCTGTACAAAAAGATACAGGTCTTGATCAAATGAAGTGCTGTATATGATACACAAGGATGTAACATCAAAGTAATCCGACTAAGAATAAGATTTAAAATGCCGTGTTATGGGTATTTTACTGTAGGTTTAGATATTTTTCCCATGCAAGGCTGTGGTTACGTCATTCTCGTACTATATGGGAACGTCACAGAAACGTCGACCATACCCTGGCAGTAACACGCTTTAGGTTATCGAGTTCATCCGCCATCTTGTTGGTAACCAATAAAAAGGAAATAAGCTGAACATCTCATGTTGTAATGTGCAATCACTACGGATCAAAGAGGTTCATGGTCCAATTCTTTTATCTTTAGTTTTAATACTGCTAACAAGTTATTATCAAGTCAACATAACCTACCAGAGGATCTCCTTCTTTCAAGGACAGTAAACAACGACGTATTTGTTGACATGGGTCTCAGTGATTGTCCCATGACGTCACGCCTCTATTTATGGTTAGGAACCAAGGCCGCACGTCTAAATTTAAGTGCTTCAACAGTTGACCAATAGTTCGAATGGCTGAACTTAAACCATCTTTTATCGTCAAGGAGATTCTGAATGATGTATAACAGGCGGGTTTCGTATGCTGATCCTTGATATTTAAACATGTTTTGAACATGAGCGCCCGTTGACTGCGATTTCTCTGCCGAGTGTAAGACATAGACACAGACACATTTTATTGACATAAGCTAATACAGCTTCTAGTCCAATCTGAACACATCGGGTTTATCCAATAGAAAACACCTCTGAAATAATAGGGATGACGCCATAATGTTTTGCGCGAGAATGACGTCACTTTCTTTCGTTTCTAAAAATAGATCTTGAATGTAAAATCCAAAAAGTCGTGGCGAGCAATTTCTCCAAAGCCCGCAATGTTTCCTATCCTATCTGAAGACTAATTTCCAATTTCATCACATTTTGAAATGTCGTCTGCAAACTCTTTCAATTTGGAACAGTCGAAAAGTTGGCGTTTGGTAGAAGGTTAACTTAACTGAGTCTGATTTTTGTAGCAAAGCCGATTTGTTTGTTAAAAGCTTCTTCATGTTTATCTTTTTATTCTGCGAAATATTCTCTCAAACATTTGCGAATTTATAAGATGGTTCCATTGGGACTACATTTCTCTCTCGTTTTTGGCACATGCCTTTATCTCTCAGAAAGCATAGTCTATCATCTGAGACAAGACATAAATCAAGCTGGAAAATAAAACGTGTAAATTCCTTGTAAAATGTAACTGAAGCGTATGAGGCTATTTTGATGAATCCTCGTGAAATCAAATTAATCAGGCTCCTGGACTTTTAGAGCTTTCATCCATTCCCTCATACGGGTTTGTTGGACGAGACCAAAATCTAAAGCATCACCACACGGGAATTTCAGTTGGTAAAACTATTCTGTCTTTAAAGATTCAGTGCCAAAACACATTTTGAAAGAAAATGAGGTATTTGCGTGTTTCCTCATATTGACCCATTGCATCCACCACAACATGTGTCAAAAGTCGAGTAAGTAAACGTAGAACATGACATTTGAAGAGCATTCTTTGAACATATTTAGTCCAAATTAATTATTCTTATATCGATTCTAGTAAAATAGTCTATTTAAAGGAATAAGTTTAAATATGTGACTAGATTGTCTATACTTTATAATTAGATATAGGCCGACACGTTTAATACTTAACCCTTTGAATGCTGGGTAATTTTTCATAAAAAAAGTCTTTTGTGTTATCTACTATTCAAAACTTCAAATATCTGCTTTATTTTAATGAGGATACTCAGAGTAGCAAACAGGTTAGATCAAAGGCAAGCCGCCAACCTGATTGCACAAGCATGAAGTCAGTTCAATCACTTTTAGGGTTAAACTATCTTATAAAATAGCATGTTTTAAATATTGAATGTGTCGATCTAAAGAGTTAGAAGCAAGGATGGTTGACTGACCTTTGAGATGAAGAAGAAATATACTCTCCACTACATGTGTTTATCGTAATATTTTCGACAATTATTTGTGGTCATAATAGTACCACAGCACTGCAGAAGAAGTATTTTTGCTTCAATACACTATGAGTGGCGGGTATAAAATTATCTCGAAAATCTGTTTATTGTAATAGAAAAAGTAGCACTGGAGTGAAATCACGTCGAGAAATGGTCTAAGTTTGTCAAATATGACAACAGGAAAAAACCCAAATTCATAGCGAATGTAACTCTTTTCCCCTTGGAGATCTGAACCCATTATCTCCTTATTTCTTAACGACTACGCCTTATCCATATACATCTGACATAGGCTGATAAATAAACTATATTTGTTGAGAGCCCACAGCTGACTCATCAAATAAAGTCGAAAACCGGTTATTCGAAATCGACGGGACCATCGGTCTTTTTTGGATAAGGCATGTTTTCGAACCATCCAATGAATTAACATTGTTATGACCTGTTTCTTAGGGGCAATCTGTTTTTTACTCCTCAAGTATGAGATCGTGTGTATCTTTCTTTTTTAATGCTCTTCGAATATGACGTGTGAATTATTGTGTAGTGGGTACTAACAGGACAGTTCAATTCTTAGAAATATAGAGTAATCAGAATTTTGATGAGGCCATAATGTTCTTTAATAAAACAAGAAAGAGAACGATCGGTACCTGGGTACCTTTTTACCAAACACTTTAAGGAAAACATTTGCGTAAGTCAAAACTGATAAACACGGTTAACATCTTAAAGGAAAACACAATATTGTTATATGACACGTCATTGGAAGCGTCTCGGAGAGACGATTCCAATGATGTGTTACTATGCAATATTGCTCAGCCAAATATTGAAATAAACGAGAATTTTATTTAATTTACGCAGTCTTGGTAAAACATGTTAAATAAACCGCTAAACCGGACGTTAAATTTGAAATGACAAGTCCAATGTTTTCAGTTAACACGTGTTGGAATAAATTGAACTCGACTGCAAGTAGTATTAAGATTTTCGAATCTTAACAACGCCAACCAGTAACACGTCTAAAGCATAAACGGTTCAGACCTATCGTAAATTGTATTACGTATTCCTTAATGCACGAACAATTTAATGGATCCAAATTGACAGCAGGCGACAGAGCAAGTATGATTAGAAGACATCCTTATGTTATATGGAAGAATTAGGGGTAGGGATGAAATCACTATTCGAGTATTTGGTAACCGCAAATCGAATATATTTGAATATTCGATTTATAAACTTGTTTAAGTGTCTGAATGCCTTCGTATCATAATAACGATACACGCACCTTTTATCTGTATACATCTCGCAAAAACATCCACACATTTCACCAAGTTTATATGTACATATTATGGGGGAAAAAAACATCATTAGCAATTCATCTTTTTGTCACGTAGATTTCTAACACTTCCATACCCAATGCGTCAGCCAGGTATCATTTAACAGGAGAAATAATATTTGTAATAGAAAGCTGATACGTTGTGAACTCTCCGATCAAGTGACACAGTCACATTGTATTAAACATACTAGTTGGCAACCCTTATTCATCAGTCAGTTGAATATAACAATGTTAAAACTGGCTAACTGTACAATCTGATATTCGGTTAGTAAAAAAAATGTTACCTTGTCTCTCGGCTGCCATACGTCCACATCCACGTTCATGCCCGTGGATTTGGAGTTGGACCTCACGGCCCGCCCTGTCGCAGCCATTCTGCTGACGGCTCAGGTATTTTGCGGGGATCAAACCAAGGTCGCTTGAATGTGTTACGGTCAGTTACACTCGTCCAAAAGTCGATAAGTTTACTCCATTATCGTATCGTTCGATTTTGCTTAAATAGTTCTCAATTCACTGAACAGTTGTTCAATTAAAAAACCAAACACTTTATTAAGATTCAAAAAGGAATAATAGCGAGTAATATTCGATAGCAAAACCTATCACTCTGTACATCACTAACACTAAACTATATCTTTGCAAGTAGTCGTTGAAAGATATCACATACACCTGTAACAAAAACAAAAACAAAGAAATCTCACAAGTACACAGTTATAAACGAAAGCAACACCAATCAAATTTTCCACCTAATAATGCAATATTCACGACACCCACAAAAGGCTAACATAGACCGTGCTTCGTTAATGGATCAACAAGGGAGAGAAACACACCATATCCCAAGCTTGGAAATACAACTATATGTTTCAGTCCCGCCTAGAGGCTGTATTCTATTTCCCCTTCCCCATGCAAATTAAACTGTTGGATCGGACGAGTAATCCTCCACTATGAGGCGACTGCCGCTTGGAATCAATGCAGACGACAAATTCTGACAAGTCTCGGAGTAACGATTTTCTATTGTCGTCCATTTTCCCTTCGGTACGGAGGGCTCATTTCAAATGGGTGTATCCATAATTTAAACCGTATTGTGGTACGAAAAGAAGCATGGCGGTGCAATAGTTTAACAGTTACTTCAGTTTGTTATTATCATGTATGGACAAGTCTTACAATGCATTAAAGGTTCTTATATCCCGAAAAGAGAAAATTTGAAAGTCGGAATAACATGTTGTTGACACAATTTAGTTTTTGTAGTGTTGTTTGATATATATAAGTAAAAGTAGCTAGTGCAAGCATCATAAATTCATGAAGCGTCAATTTATCTTATAATGTACTGTTTTAATGCGGTAGATCTCAAAATCGATGTCACACTTTTGGATTAAAATATATGAAAATTCACTGTATACACTTTATAGAACTAAAACGATGTGATTTCAGTTTTATGCTTTAATACGCATCATATAACAGTACTATACAGCTGTTGTGCAGTTTTAAAGAAATTAACTTTCAACTTCCAAATTTCTTCACATTTGTAAAAAAGCACATTTAAAGCACAAGCGATTTAAAGAGTCACTGTGACAGATCGAGAAAAATCTAATGACAAGCATGCATTTCTTTTGTCACAATATTTCTTAAAAAGTATCTTTCATTTGTTGGCAAATCTTATGAGTGTCTTTGTTTCTGATTTTGATTAGGGCCAGTTACAATCCTTAAACGAGTTGGATAACAAAAACTTTACAGTTAAACTTGCCATCCCTTATATTATTAGCCTTTTGAGTGTTGATCGTTTATGGAAACAATTTCTGTAAAAGGAGACCAGATTCCGACTTGAACAATTCTATATTAATCCATCAAGTCACCATGAATGCTCGTTTGATTAAATAGAATCCTTATACAATTTAGTTTCCCTGTAAACCCTCTATAAAAAGAGACAAGTTTCTATCCTAATCTACCGGTATGATTCACACTTTGACAAAAACGATTTTTTTTGTAATTGAATATCGCGTGTTTAAAAAAAGAACTGTTTCTATTTCGAGTCTTTCTGGCGAATCATTCCCTATAAATTCACAGGAATGTTTATGCTGGGCCATTTCTCTATGCTCTATGCTGATTTCAATTCAACCATTGTGTTCAACTTAAAAACAAGATTGAACCGCCTTGACACTACCCTGTCAAAGGAGTCCTTAATGCCGCTCATATTGTTTGGAACGCGATGACATTTAAATATGAGTCCTATATACATCTCAATCGAAATGTCACAAAGCTCTGATGTGTGAACCTCACTATTCTTAAACAAATTAGGTGTTTTTATTTTTATTTTTCATCGCTACACCAGTTTTACTGTGACATTGTGATATATGACTCATGCAGGTTTCATTCATATGAATAATTGACCTATTGTTGTTAGATTGTTGTTCAAGAAATCTGCTTAACTTTCTTGTGGAAAGATACCCAGAGTAGCAAATAGGTTAGATCACTGGCCAGCCGCTATTTTACTTGAAGGTTGGCCTTGATCTAACCTGTTTGCATAAGCATGAAGTTGGTTCCAGCACTACAATGGTTTAACCCTTTCCCAAACAATAACGACAGTTGACTACTTTGTTGCAGACGACTTTGGAAAACATTGTGGGAAAAGGATAAATTGCTCGTGACGAGCAGTTTTTCCTTTTGCCACAAGGTTTTCTACTTTATCAGAAGATTACTTCCCAATTTCATCATATTTTGATATGTCGTCTGCAAACTCTTTCAATTCGGGACAGTCGAAAATTTGTTGTTCGGGAAAGGGTTAACTAATATAGATGCATAAGCGGACACAGCACACGTGTTATATTTCCTCTTAATTCTTAAATTTGTATTGACAGTCATATTTTTCCAACAAGTCTCAGAGCAAGGGATTTTATTTGTCGTTCCCTAATTACATCGGTGTAACAGGGTGCATTAAAAAGCGTATTTAATCTTTAAACGATGGGAAAAATAAATATATCCCGGTGGATACGTTGCTATAATCCTAACGACTCCTACAAGAATCAAGGGACGAAAATCTGTATAACCTACTGATATGGTGTGTTAAAGTCAAAAGCTGGCTCTGTGTAAGGCCCTAGTCAAGGGTATGTAATATGCAATGCTACCATGCAATCTAGGGGAGGTTACCTGGATGGTCATTTGAAGTCAAAGGAATGTCATGAATATAAACCCTACACACCACAGGGAGGGGAATTGAGTTTCCCATCAGACCCATCAAACAATTATGGGGACGAAACCTGTTTGCTTATTTGAAAACCTGTTGACCACTCATACAAACAAGGGGAGTTAAGCTGTATGCTCCTAAAACAATGAAGGGGAGGTTACCTGTCCGGTGAAGTCAATGTTAAATACTCCTAATGGCCCATATAACAACCAAGGGGAGGTAAACAGTATGATATGTCGACGTATTTGGGTTGTAATGGATGGTATTGTTAATGGGATGTAACATGTCCTGTTCAATGAAGTATAGGGAATGTAGCCCTTATGGTTTGTTGAAGTCAAGGTTAAATAATGTGTATACATGATCCCTATTTCAATCAAGAGAATGTCACATGAACATTATGTTGAAATAAAATTATAGTAATGTAGATGGCCCTTCATACAATCAGTGGGATGTAACGTTTTATGGTCCACTGAAGTCAAGGGGAAGTTATCCTTATTGACCACTCATCACAAAAAGGGGGGGGGACACCTGTATAACCACCATTCATTCAAGTGTATATAACAAGTATTGTTAGTTGAAGTAAAGGGAAGTAACCTGTATGATCAATCAAAGAAATAAAAGAGAGGTAAACTGCAACGTATGATGAAGCGAATTGTGGTAATGTGTTTTCCCCTCATACAACCAATATGGATGCAACATGTATGATCAATTAAAGTCAATGGAAGGTATTCTTTTGACCAGTCATAACGACATCGGATGGTTGTGTTAGTATGGTTCCCGCAATACTACAATAATGGTGAGGGGCAGGTTTTCCAGACTGGGCTACCTGTATGATTCTTATAAAATCAAGGGGAGGTAACATCTTTGGTCCCGATAACATTCCGAGCTCTGTGAGTTGAAATAATTGGATGATGCTTGACTAAGTCAACCTAATTTGGTTTAACCCTTTACTAATTGAAAGAGTTTGCAGACGACATTTCAAAATGGGACGAAATTGAAACATAATTTTCTGATGGTTGATAAAACATGGTGTGAAAAAGGAAAAGTTGCTCGTCAGGAGCAATTTCTCCTTTCCCCACAACGGTTTTCAGAGTCGTCTGTGAGAAAATGTTTTTTTATGTCGTTATTGTATGTTAGTGGGTTAAACTGGTTCTTTATTTAAAAGATGATTTAATTACCTTTATTCCAAATCTTGCACGAGACGCTCTCTACCAAACTGTCTCCATGCGTCAGCGTAAAATTTATAAATAATTTCGGACAAAAAGAAATAAATTGGCTCCTTTTAGAAGACCAATATTGGTTACTTCGGCTGAGACAACTTGTATATTCCAATGCCTTCGTATTGATTATTGCATTGAACAGTTGGTCCTGACTGCAGAGAAATAACCAGCCCTTCCAACAGATTACTGTGCTGCCAAACTCTAAGTTCACATTGTTTCCACTTCCGATATCTTTGGTGCAGGTGCTAGCAGTGGTTGTAAATGTAGCATTGGGTCCTGGTGCAGTTTTATTAAATAACCTAACCACTTACCAAACGCCAAATTTTCGACTGTCCTAAATTGAAAGAGTTTGCAGACGATATTTCAAAATATTCTGATATGGCAGAAAATATTGCGGGAAAATGGGAACTTGCTCATCATGAATTTATTAGCAATTTCTCCTTTTCCCAAAATGTTTTTCAGAGTCGTCTGCAAAAAGCTGGTTAGAAGTCGTTATTATTTGGTAAAGGGTTAAGGAAAATATATGCGTTAGTCAAAACTGATTGATAAACATGGATTGTATCTAGAATGAAAGTGCAATAGTGCAATGTGACACACTATTGGAAGCGATTCCAATGATGAGTTACTTTGCACTTATGCTTCGCCCATTATTGAAATAAGAGGGAAAGTTTCTTTTTTAACTTACGCAAATTTTACGCATAAAATGTTTAGTAAAACGTTACTCGACCAGTGCGTATACACGACACCGGTGCGGGGTATAGACACGGACCAGGGTACCGTTTTACTAAACGATTTACGGAAAATATTTGCGCAAGTCAAAACTGATACACATGGATAGTAACTTAAACGAAAACACAATATTGCAATGTGACACGTCATTGGAAGCGTATGGAGAGACGATTCCAATGATGTGTTACTTTGCAATATTGCTCAGCCAAATATTGAAATAAGAGGGAGTGTTGTTTTAGACTTACGCAAATTTTAAGCATAAACTGTTTAGTAAAACGGCACCCAGGACCCCAGGCTATGATTGACGATGCTCATAACAAATCTTGATCACTAGTGCTTATGTTGATTGTTTTTTATTTTTTGCTGCTGACACGGTTATTATTGTCACACACTTTGGTAAAACAGCATCTGACCAGTTACTAGATTAACTAACCCAAACATTTGGAAACTTCTGAATCGGATGGCTGGTTGCTGATATCATATTACAATGAATGCCGTTATTTGACAAAACATGATAACTGGCAGGAAATCAGCCACACGCAGGAAATCAGCCACACTTCTGAAGCCATGGATGCGGAAGTGTTAAATGTTTATACTGAATATCATTGTATGCATTAATATACTATTGTAATCCATGCGTATTGTACGCATATATACATTATATTATCGTGATATATGTGTATTTCGGCGAAATTTGCATTTGATTTAGTTATCTAACTACACAGAGGCCCACTATTACCAATGTGTTATAAATGTAATCGCAAAGCCCCTTTTGGTGTCCGTTCAAATCAATCTAATAGTAGATTCAAACTTGTTGGCCGATATTTGTTCCTATGTCGACCGGCCCAAAGACCTAATAAACAGGTCTTTGACCGGCCCTTCCGGGCTTTTTTTATTCCTAAATATAAACGATAAGAGATACAATATGATTAAACTGAACAATTGATGATATGATGTAAAGCAAATAAAATAATTAAACAAAAGATATTACACCCCCATCAGAAGCGAACAACTCATATAGTATACACGTTACATGAACGTTTTACAATGTATCCGCTTTCTAAAGACAATGTTATATCTAAAACGTCGTTGATCGTCGCTGTTTAAACCATCAAAAACCCTAATGTCCTTTATGTTGTTGAATATGGTACAACATTATGTCTTACCAACCCCTGCCAAAGACCGTTAAATTATTAAAGCCTGTTTCCTCAGACAACTCGATTAAAGACCGATTGGTTCCGATTAGGGACAATTTAGTCCGAATGAAGGCCCATTTATTCCGGTTAACCCTTTACCAAACGCCAAGTTTCCGACTGTCCCAAATTGAAAGAGTTTGCATGCGACATTTCAAAAAGTGATGAAATTGAAAAATAATTTTCTGAAAGGACAGAAAACAATGTGGGAAAAGGAAAGCTTGCTCGTCACGAGCAATTTCTCCTTTTCCCACATTGTTTTCCAGAGTCGCCTGCAACAGATTGGTTTAATGTCCTTATTGGATGACAATGGGTTAAAGACCGATTAACTCCAAATGAAGACAGATTTTGCTCAGGTCAAAGACAAGTTTACTTCAAATGAAGACCGAGTGATTCCGGTTAAACGACCGATCCCTTGAAGATGAAGACGAATTAATACTAGAGCAGCTAATTCCTGTTTAGATATCGACACCACTGTTGAATCTTGATCACGTGTTTTTGAAAACGAAACAGCTCACCCAGTCTTTTATATACATGTATTCAGTTTTACAGAGGCTAAAACGATACATAAAATGCCCTACATATATGTAAACTATCGCTGTATCTTAATTGTGTTATGTTAACATAAAAATGAAAACAAGTCTTTTATTACCTACCTGTATACAGGAAAGCTACGCAGTTGCAAGTGTAAGGAGGGGACAATGTGAAAAGTATAAACACTCATAGCAGGGGAACTGGGTACAAACTAGTCAGCAAAGCTAAAATCTGCTTTGATTATCTTATACATTGGGTTTTTCAGATCTATTTTAAAACCATGGCTTCAACGGATATGATGACAACACAGATCTGTAAAAATCATAAGACTGGTGTCTTACTAGGCTCAACATCCTTATTAACCATCGCATTAAGTAACGTACTGTCATGGAGGGGTCAAAGATTTAAAAGAAAAAAACTGTATTACTTCTATTTCTGATTAAATGGCCAAGTTACATTTTCGAAGCCTTATTCTTTACATCGAGACCTTAGAAAAACGCAATTTTTTTTGGAAAAATCACTCAATTTTATTCCAATTAAAACGGTGACTTAGGTCAATATTTCATAGAAACAAGAGTATAATTGTTATTTGAATTGGGTCTTCCTTATTCCTATACTAAGCTTTCAAGTTGTTGGCTATACATGCTCTAAAATCTATTCGGTAGAAATTTAACAATACAAAATCTAATTACAATGGTAAGGTAAATAGAATGCTTTTTTGAAATGAGATGTTTAACAAATGAAATAATTCATATTATGATATAAACCCATTTTCTTCAGTTGCAACAGATGATTTTTATACGAACGAGCAATACAATCTGCCATTACGATTTTGAATTTTTACATATACGAAAACAGTTACTGGGAATTCATTCAAAGGTACTATTTAGTCATTCCAATAAGATAAAAGAACACGTATATGTAGTCCAAATGACCCAGACGCAGATATTTCATTCTAGACAGTTACATATTCGATCATCCGAGTTAACGTATAGACGATCGTTTTAAAGCCAAGAATAGAACAAATGGTGCTTGTCCACAGAAGAGAATATTTGAAAGTAAAACACAGTTTCTAAATTGTTGTTAAATATACGTACTAAAAGTAGCTTTTGTTGTAAAAGCACGATAAATACATAGAGCGACAATCTATCTCAAAAGAGATGTCATGTTTTTGGATGAAAAAACATGTTAATTCATTGTAAACACGCTTTAAAGAATTAAAAACGATCTAATTTTGCACCCAAAGACTATTCTTCTGTGCGTATCATATTACAGTACAGCTGCTGTGCAGTTTTTAAATATATTGAAGTGTATTGAATATTTACTTCCAAACTTCTTCACATCTTTGATTAAGCACCTTTAACTAAATACTTTTTAAGGCAAATGACAGTGCAGTGAACCGTCCGATTAATTGAAAATATGGAGATGTGAATCTGTCGAGATGACCTATATATTTTTCCGAGGGAAACGACCACATTCTCCACATACACTACGCCATGATGGATGATGTCAACGGCACCTGCCGGGGGAGGATGGTCACGTGATTATTCCCCAATCGAGGCTGATAAGAATCCGTGACAGGAATCGATTCGTCCGGCGTCATTCCTTCTATAACAAAAGTTCCTAGATTAACCCGTGCCCATATGGGAATATGCGACGGGTCAAATTCGAAAAAAGTAGCAGACGACAAAAAATTTTGTGAGAAAACCCAGATAAATAAAAAGATAAATTGTTCACATTTTAACCAAACGTTTGTAAGGAGTGAATCAATAATGTAGTTCTGTTTAACTATAGATCTTTGTCGTCATTATATCAGTAATTACACTTTTTTTTTCAATTATTTTTGAGAAGAAAGTTTCAATCTGTGAGATTGTAGTTTTAACCGGTTTTTGAAACTTTTTCTTTACATTTGCAGCCTCAAAGCTCGACCGAAAGGACCATCTTCCACCATGGACATATCATGTCTCAAAGGAGAGGAAACAATTGTAAAAGAAGAAAATGAATGTGATCATCATCCCAAAAGTTTAGGTTACGCTGAACACCTAATTTTCTACCAGACTGACCTCAGCATGATGGACAGTGTCATTGACTCGTTTTTTGTCACCTGCGAGAAGTTATTGTCCCCCGAGAGACGTGCGGTTTGTAACCAGCGACCCCTGTATAGAGACTATATTGGTACATGAGGCTATAGGCAAATCAGTACATATTCTTTTTGATATTCAAGAAAGAGCTAATTTTCATTCCCTTACAGAGCAAAAGCTAACTTTATTGTTATAATTAGCTTATTGCATTTAAAGTGAAGGGTGGAATTATACATATAAGATTATTAGACCTATAAATATACATGTTAACGTATGTATATATTAGAAATATACATATACGCCTTCAAACACATACATACACACTAATTGGCAAACCAGATATACTTGTAAAATACATTTATAAAATATGTAGGCATACATATACGCACCTTCATAAAATCATAGAAATATTCATAAAGTCTTGCAAACTAGTAACTGAAATAGAACATGGAACAAAATGTATAAGTTAGAGTTTCTAAAAGACAGATCACACATTGAAGAGGGGGTGTCCTCATATCTGATTCACTGAAAGGGTCCAAAACCAAATTCAGTTAAAGTTCATTGATGTATCATACAAAGAAAAAATTTACTTTCCGATAGAAACTATTGGGACGAAGGCTGGCATTGCGTGGCCCGAGCAAGTTCTTTTTCTTTTACCTGCTGGTTTCTTGAACAAGTATGCTGTAAGAAAGAAAAGCAAACAGTTTATGAGGCGTTTTTCTCGAACTATGGTACGTCATGGAGGACAGAGGTTCTGTGGATTGTTTTAAAAAACGAGCAATTGGAAATATTTGTGTAAGTCAAAACTCATAAAAATAAGCATTACCCTAAAAAAAAGTACACGATTGAAATTTGACACACCATTGGAAGCGTCTCGAAGAGACGTTGCAACATTGCTTATCGATAATTTGAAATGAGAGGAAAAGTTGTTTTGAACTTCTTCAAATTTTTAGCATGAAATATTTAGTAAAATGGTACCAATGGGTAGACCGTCGGTGTCGTGACATGAGGTATGGTTCGTCGGTTTGATTCATTCTCCAGGGTTTGGCGCAAGTACTTGAATCCCCGAGGAAAACTCGAGAGTGATGATTCTAAGTTGTGAGAGTTTGCTATACAATCCATGTAAGATACGTTTTGAAGTTACATCTAGATCCAGGTTAGTCGGAAAAATGACCCTTTTCTTGACACGGGTCTGGATTTCCAAGTTTCCCGCGGAAAGATAAAGAATGTCTTTGCTACATGCGAGGATGCAGTGTTCGTTTTACCCACGCATTATCTCGAACCTGTTTCCTTAGATACAAAAGGTGAACATGTTCTCTATGAACCATCTTGGTGCTGGGCTTAGTTGTCATGTGAGGGCTTGGTCCGTGCTTTTTATAACTTTAAAGATATTTAAGTTGAAAAATGTATAGGCACAGAAACTAGTCGTTAAATCGAATATCTCACTGATTGAGAAATTAAAGGTAATATACTCCGGTTGAGTTTAGTTCGTATTATCACAATTTGTAATATTAGAATCATCTTAAAACTAACGTCATTTGCAACATCTGGGTATAATGCATTGTATCATAAATCATAAAAATGTTTTCAAGTGACAACATAGATCTATAAAGTTACACAAGACTAGATTATCTATACATTTACCCCCTTTCATAATCGTCTGATTGAAGCATAGCATATATATGTTGCAGATAAAGTAAGATGTGTTAACGGTTCATTTCTTAAACAACGATCTAAATTTAAATTGTCTATTGGGAAGTAGCGGTATGTTTAGATACTGACAATTATGTGAGACTCATAACCGTTTGAATATACAAACACGTATCTTATTTCCGCTATGCAGAATCATCGAAATAGGCAGAAATCTGCCATCAAATCACTGAAAGGCATGGAACAGTGTTGCACTTTTTTAAAATGAAAATATCGATAGTCAGCAATTTGCGAATAAAGAAAATAAAAATGTTCTTTAGATGAGTGACGAGGATTAAATAGAATACCGAATGAACTTGCAGAGAGCACAATATGTGAGATAGTCCCTTTGAAAAATCTTGTAGAAAGTAAATATATGTAACGCCTTTTTGCCAACACTTCTTACTTATCGTTAACAGTTCTCCTCTTGTGTTGCGTGGGGTATGACTGGGCATTGCTGATTACATCGATTCACGTATGGCCAATCATTTATCTTTGCCTTCACTTCAAACAGGTCTTTATATTCCATATAAGGTAGGATGGGTTGATCTAATACCGAACAATAACAACAATTGACCAGTTTGTTGCAGACCAATCTGGAAAACATTTTGGGAAAAGAAGAAATTGCTCTTAACGAGCAATTTCTCATTTTCTCACAATGTTTTCTGTCCTATCAGAAAATTATTTTTCAATTTCATCACATTTTGATATGTCGTCTGCAAACTCTCATAATTTGGGACAGTTGAAAATACGGCGTTTGGTAAAGCGTTTACTTCAAACAGGTCATTATATTCCATATAAGGTATAATGGGTTAATGGTTCAAAATTACAGGCTATATAACAGGAGCTGGAAATTGTCCACTACGAGACACAAATCAATGCTTTGTGAATATGAAAGAAAACGCCTGGTCGATGTATTCTCTGGAAGTTCCCGCTCTTCACGTCATTTTATTACCAACACACCTTTAATCAAATATAGTAATAACAAACGGTGCTTGGACAAATGCGGGCAGATTCATTCTCTTTTCGAAGTCGTAGTTGGTAGTAATTGTTTAAGACAAGATGGATGATACCTTTTCCACAAAATCCTCAAAGTGAATTCCCTTAATTGGATTTATCACTGCCACCACAAATGACACATTCCCATAGGGCCATCTGCTAAGAAACGAATTGGCGTTTAAAGATGGCGGCGAAATCCATCCATCTGTGCTCTAGTTGTAAAGCAAACGGGTGTTTATCAACTTTACTAGTCAGAAATTAAAACAAGGATATATTATTATTGAATTAAATACTAAAGTCGGTAAAAACTTGTGAAAGAAAGCATCTTTTAAATTTCATCTCAATCTGGATAAAAATGTTGTGGTGGATGTGATCGATATAGCGAAGCAAGGGGAGATAGTTGATCTGAATCTGTCCTTACTCAGGCTCCAATACAATGTCTTGTTCAAGAAGACGAACAATCATTAACATCTGGTCCTGGTACCATGTAAGGAGATTTGGTCTTCGAAGGCGTGCTGAAAAAATGTTCTTTTCATCTGCATGAAGGAACAGAGAACTCCTGACCAAGCCCGGGTCCCGGTCAATGCGTATACCCCGAATTAGCCTGATGCGCGGTGTATGCATGGGACGGGATCCCCAGTCTGTGCCAAACTCTGCGGAGGATTACTTTTCATTGCTTCTCTGCAGTACAGTACAAACTCCGCGCATGATTCCTTCCCTTTGCTTCTCTGCGGTACCATAACGGGAAGGGAGGTCACAGCGTAGAAGAATGTGATATTGTATGCCAAGGATTAGCTCCCTTCTAAACAACCGCATGTCGTTGCAACGTACGTATACAAACTGTATATATACTTTCACATACATATTCTATATATCTAATCATTACTAATTCAATTGAATTCGATTAGTTATCATACAATAATGGAGGCATGTGTTACATCCCTATATTCCGAACCAACGATGGCGTTTGCTAAATAAACAAATATAAGACGACGCAACATTTCACATGGTTCTAAAATCGTGACGTTCCCGCTGTTTCTATAAATGTACAACGAACGAACGAACGAACGAACGAACATTTTATTTAAGTGACATGTGTTATGTACAAACAACATATGATATACAAACAATTTAACAACACCCGGCCACGTTGGGCCTATAGGTCACTTTACAAAGTTTTAAACAAAAGTAAATAAGTTGAATATTCAACATACATATATGTACAAGACAGTGCATGGGAAGGACGAGATTAAGGAATAGAAATGTAAAAACTAATTATAGATGATTGATTTGCGTCTTTGGAAGGCATTATAAATATATCTTGCTGTGTATATGTAAGCATGATTCCTCTAAGAACAGGTCCGGCATAGATGAAATGCACACACCTTCTCCTTCTGGTTTCGGTTGAAATAAGATGGCCCTCGACTTGTCTCCGCTTTCAGAAGATTAGTAAACTTGTTGCATCGGTCGGTGGGCTTAAACATGCTCCCCACTAGAGGTCTATAATATTATTTTCAAGCTGCAGATTGTTTTTTAACCCTTTTAGTGGTGGAACCGACTTCATGCTTATTTCAAACAAGTTGGATCCAGGTCAGCCGCCAAGTAAATTGTAAGATCTGGTTTGACGTAGACGAAATCTCAAAGTAGTGTAATCAGAACACATCAATCTATACAGATTTACGGAAACAACATTTAAATATACATGTTTGTAGTAAATAAAGTTTACGTCTTTTTAAAGCATACATTCACATACACATGCATACATGTATTTTTGCTTCCACTGCTTACAATGTACATATATCTACGCTTGTGCACATTTTCGCAAGCGCACACATTGAAAGTCTAAAACTCTTGGAGGATATGCTCATTCAGTGAGACATGGATATGTCTGAAGTGTTTGCACGGTCTTTAACCACAAGACAAAGATACCTCGTGGTCAAATTTGAGAGAAAAATGGCCACCGAACCCTCGCTTTGGGGTTTCAATCAGGAACACTTTCCTTATTACTTGTTTCTCATCGGATAATGCCTGTCATATGGCCAGTCGGAAACGGTTTCGGCGAGTAATAACATGGCCTTATAACCGTGATCATTCATGGAGTGTTTCGCGATTTACGGGTCAGAAAAGCGCAAAACACTCCGTGAATATCTCGGTTATTAGGCCACTAGAGAAAATGTGTTAATACTCGCTGAAACCGCTCCCAAATGGCCGTGTGATTGGCTTCATTCGATAAAAAAGACAAGTAAGTTATAAGAAAGATGTACCTGTTTGAAAACCTGAAGTCGGGGTTCGGCGGCCATTTTATCTCAAACTGACAACTTGACCCCTCCCCTCCATCCCTCCCCTCCATTGTAAGTTATTGCCTGATTGCCTAATTTCTTTTTTCATAGACATTGTCTCCATCATTGCAGAGGATATCACAACGCCATTCAAATGTTCTCCATTAAAGGTGCTTGTTCAAACATGAGACATGTCTTAAAAGTCAAAATAAAATGTCGTCGAAACAAAGCAGTTTCTGTATTGCGGTATAACATTCAATGAAAAATAGCTATTGAACACAAAGTTGATTCAGATTATGTCACTATATATCAGTATGTACAGACGTTATGTGGTGAATTTTAAAACCGCTGCAATGCTTTTAGATCTGCATACAGGTTTGTCCTTGTACATATGCTCTAAACACTTTAAGGGTATTAGTCTACAATGAGCACATTTTCATTGAATACGCTAAAAGAATGACGTATTTGTATAGGTATGATATTCTAATGAACTAATCCCTGAAGAACGGATGTCGTTTGAGGTCAGTGTGAATTAATATATACGATTCTGTATGTAAAACTGAATAAATGGTTCATGAATCTTTTAATATTGCTATTTATATTTATATTCCGTTATTGAAACTCACAGGGGCAGTCGAAGATTTTGCGCACGCCCAGATCGCGTTTTGTAAACAACAATGTCTCATTTTTGGGTCTCTCTTTTTGTATACTTGGCCTAAAGACTGTCGGCTATAGATGTCATGAAATATGCTACTCTGGGTCTATGGTATGCCTACAACAAAGTTATCTCCAAATACAACTGTACAGAGAAATGAAGCGATATGTATGTCCATACACATTATTTAAAACCCTGGATGTTAAATGTTTTTTTACCATCTAAACTGACTCTCACTCGGATTCCTTCTATTTGTCCATGGTGGATCTATGTTCAAATTCATTGGACTGGTTATCCAACAATTTCAATACAACGGTGCTGTCGGTCTTTAATTGGACCAGTCTGCGTTGTCCGAGTATCTGGGCTTTGTAAACGGCATGTGTTGGGAGTTGGGACATCTCCATGATGATTTCGACACAAGAAAATCACCTTCAACTCGCGACGAAACCTTCTATTTAGGAAGGTGAATATATAGAAATTTGCATTAAAAGAAAGCAACGTTAACACTTCATAACAGGCCGTAACTGTGCGATTGAATTTCAAATCGTGCAAATGAAACAAGTCTTTTTTTTTAATTAATTTGGAGGTAAACGAGAAAAATGGCGTAGGGCAACTCCGGTATCAGAAAGCACACAACGATGGCGATAACGATTTTTGAAACTCTTCTATTCTCCTGCGCCATCTGGTCGTTTCCCCCATCAAATCGATTGTAGAGAATGTGATAAACAAAAAGGCCAGTGGTTAAGGTAAGCACAATACACGGAATAAGGTGCATCAACATCAGCGTCGCCATCAAGTGAGCGCAACTTTTGGTACATGGCTTCTCAACCTGCCATGTGCACTTCCGGCTTACAATAGTCCTGTTCGTCAGATGGTAAATATGCAGTATTGGTGCCAAAATAAAAACTCCCACGCAAACGAGAATGTGGGTATTTTTTGAAAACCATGTCTTGGCTGCAAAAGGAAACTTCACACAGGCAAATCTCTGTATTCCTAGATACACTGTTAGCCATATCGACATCGTGTGAAATACCCTCGAGAAATACAATGAGGAGAGCATCTTGAAAATACAAAGTTCCTTTCTAAAGAAATAAACGTCCAAATCATCAGGATATGTACTTGGGTGCCATCTCGTACTTTCATAAACCATAATGTACGATGGTCACATAACCAGACCTGTCAACGAATCTGTAATTGCTATGGCAACGAGTAACATATTTGTTGCGTTTCGGAGAGGCTTTCGTGTGAGGACAATCGACACGACCAGATTGGCTATGACAGTCATTACCACGAGAATAACCAATAGGTAAAGGTGGATAACTTTCTCGAACGCGAAAGCAGGATATATCAAATCGCCGGATTTGTAGGGAAAATATTTCTTTGTAGTCGTAGTCAGGTTACTAGCGTTCGTGAATTGACCATGTCAATGACCATTGGTCCTCATATTGTTCATCTTTAGATCTTGAATTCACCACAACCGACTTGATGTAGTTGACGTATCGTGCATTCAACAAGATAGGCTTGAGCGTTGTCATATAAGTTGATAAACGAAGAAATGCGTGTCATTTAGAAATGTAGAGGTCACGCCTAGGCTGATTACAAACATATTTGGTTCAAACCGCATAGAGATTTGTCCTGTAAAACACAAAGAAAACACACTTAAAACATGCATGAGAAGACAAACCAATCAATACCAAATATACATACTCTAAACGTAACATGTTCCTGTGGAAACACTTTGGAAGTTGGACTTTCAATAGTTCAAAGAATTACTATCTAGGCTACAAGTTAAAAGGTCAAATTTACGAAAGAATTTCATATTAAAAACAACGTCAGCAGAATGTCCGGCGTATTTGTGGTTGGTGTGTCCAATTAGAAATCAAACAAGTACATTAGAACCATAACATACATAATATAAATCAATTTGTTAAATACGGATTCTTTTTAAAACTTGCCCATCATTTTCTTGTCAAACTTTCTTGAAAACAAAGTTCCGCCCCTCATATCTAAAAACAGCGATATTCATTTAAAGATACGTCGAGAAACTACACACGTAAATCAAGTCACCTCCGGTAAGCTGTGGGGTAATGCAATACATACAAAATTCATCCATGCTTTGGATTAAGGGCAACGAAAGATTTCGCATTTTCCACATGATTCTTAAGCTCTATCCAAACCACTGTCGTGTAGTGTGCCATTCCCGTTCAGTTATCCTCCAATATATCACAAACCTTGAGTTATTCACTTCCTTCAAAATGTATCAACAAATTCGATGGGTTTCGAAAGTAGTACAAGTCAGTGTTCTTTTTGTCGAGTAGATACGCACCCAAATGAAATATTGTACATTATGCCATTACAAAACGAAGTGTGACCAATGACAACCATTCCACAACTGAAACTAAATTGTTACTACTGACAATTTAAAGGTTGACAAAATGTCATACGATTATGCTAACCAATTTATCTAATTGGTAACAAGATACATTGATTGACTTTAACTCTTATAGTGCTGGAACAGACTTCATGCTTATGCAAACAGGTTGTATCCAGACCAAACGTCAAGTAAATTGGCGGCTGGCCTGTGATCTGACCTGCTTGTGTCTCTGAGTATCTTTCCTCATTAGAATTAAACAGATATTTAATGTTTTGGAAAGCAGACGACACAAAAATATGTTTTAGAAAAGTACCCAGCATTTTAATGGATAACACTTATGTTAGATTTGTAATACGAGAAAGGGACCTTTCTATATGATGATGAGCAATCACCATACGTATTTGTAAATGTCAATGGAGATAGGACTGGCAACTCTAAAAAGGACTTTCTCAAATCTAATCTTTTTTTTTCAAACGAAAGATCTTCCAGAAAAGAATGACATCACACATACATTAAGTGACGGAACATTAAATTATCGAAGCACCTTTCATCTCCTTGAATAAATATGTATTGGAGGTATTGCAAAATTAAGGTTGCATATTAAGTTAACTGTTTAACCCTTTACAAAATGCAAAATGTTCGACTGTCCTAAATTGAAAGAGTTTGCAGACGACATTCCAAAATGTGATGAAATTGAAACATAATCTTCAGAAAACATGGTGGGGAAAGGAGAAATCTCTCGTTAAGAGCAATTTCTCCCTTTTCCATCATGTTTTTCAGAGTCGTATTCAACAAACTGGTCAAATGTCGTTATTGTTTGGTAATGGGTTAAACGGCTCAATTTGTACCTAGGTACCAGAGATAATATAAACATTGGCAGCAGTTCCATGTTGACGACCATTGAGTTCTTTTGTTGATCCCTGACGTAGTATCATCTAACCGTGGAGTGCCCTGACGGATAGTACAGTTCCTTGCTTAGTAGACATACAATCGAGTCGCAATTATACAAACACGTGTTATCCGAAAAACATGCCGTATCCGAATTAGCGTCCAAGTCCAATTGATTCCTTGATAACTGGGATAAGAAACGGTTGCCATTAAGAATTTTTTCCATTTTCAGAATTATTCTTCACCATGTTCGAAAAAAGATCTGTAGTCTCTTCGACATCCAATAACCGGATTTGATTGTAGTTTTATGTTATCCAGGTAGCATGTGTGATAATGCTCCAGACTGATCCCTTGTACATTGATCGAAAAAAAAGGATGCAATATGAATAAAGGCGTGTTGAAAATAGTATTCAACATAAGCTAATCAGAAATACATTTTGTTCATGTATTCATATATTTGCCTACGGACGAATAGGGGTTATGCATGTATATGTCTCATTTGTTAGTCTTTGTTCCTGCCAGTTTAAAGCATATAGATTAAATAATTGTTTGGTTTGAATATTCGTTGTGTTTAGGTATAGCTTTCAAATGTCTACAAGTTTCAAGTCAGACTCTTTATCTGCTTTCTGTTCTACGTACGTCTTTACGCTTTCTCAGTAAGCAGGTGCATTTGGACCATGCTAAAATATAAAACATAAGTGTTATAGAACAGTTTATTTAACTATTTAACAATAAGCTATAAGGTATTTCAACCATTTTTGCAAAAAATTGTGATCATCATTTAACAAACAAACATGTTAAGACAGTCTTTAAATAACCTACCCATCAACAGAAAAATTGAATGCTGACATGTGCGTTACCAGGGGAATGCATTAAGAAAACATTACTCATTTACATATGTATGTATTCTTAACATCTAAATGTTACGTTATCCTGATAGAGTAGTACACATCTGTGAACGTTTTCTTTTAATTTAAGTCGTAATACAACTTTTTGAAATTAAAATATGTGTCTTTCTTTAACAATCTAAAAAACCACAATTATTTCTATCATGAAAATCTGTTAAGAGCAAGATTCTTAGTTAAGACAATATTCTGATAAATTGCATTTTATAAACATTTTGGGTTTAAATTAATAAAAGATAGACATATTTTTAGAAATTATCTCACAAAGGGATTAAATTGAATTGTCACTTATATTTAGAGCGATAATTATATACCATGGTAAAAAGTAACGGACATGTCACAAACTGCTTTTTCATATTAAGAAATCATTGGTTCGATAATATATCAAATATGGCACATACGTGCATTTTTAGAGTTTCATATCAATATAATATCAGAATCTAACATAACTTCATCATTCAACGACATTCATAAATGATAATATTTTGGTTTGACACAAAACTTCTTTGAAATTGACACAGTTTCACGTTATGTATAAGAATATGTAGTCAATGAAAGCTTTGGACATACTAAAATCCTATAAATCATCGTGCCATGGAATGTAAGAATATCATGATTGTTAGTGGTTCAGTTTAAATGACATCTTAACGTGTTATATACAATGGAAGTGTGTTGTTCTTAAATTTGAAATGTCCGTTACCAAACATCTATAAGATAAAATGCATATCTTCACATGAAGCAAACAATTTATAATATCATAATCAAGTATTAAAAAGTGTAACAAAACAAGTCAAACAGCTTAACTATTGAACTGGCGAATATTTCTAAACATTAAACTAGGTCTCTGTTACTTAAAGTAACGATCATGTCTACAGTAACAGTCATGTAATTGTTTTCATTGGTGGTCAAACATCTCCTCAACCAGTTTCATATCAGAGGGTAGAATTTGAAGCATCCGCTTTGATTTACCAACTGTCGTCGGTTGTGTAAATTTACATAGTATTTGATCGTGGTCAACCCAAATGATGTCCGGCCTAGGTGGCCACTGAAAGGCCTTCTTCTTGTGTTCAAGGAATGATATTTCCACAGTATTGTCCTCATAGTCTATATCCAATACCTTTCCAACATACCATTTGTCAAGATATTTGGCTGCAACATAATCAGTTTCTTTAACATTGACAAGCTCAGGATTCTTATTACTACCATTGCGTTCATCTTGCGTCTGCATAGGCGACGTGCTAGGGTCTTCATTTACAGTGATCTCATCCATCCATGTTTTACATGATGTTTCAGGATTTATACACTCTTGGCAATAACAACTTGTGTAACGAATTGCGATCATAGAGTTGCCTTTCCCCTTCACAGCATGTACTTTCATTGTACCTCGTACTGGTTTCAGTTTCAACTGTGAGAGTGCCTTAGCCTTCTCTTGACATTTTGCAGTCTCAACAAATACAAATCTCACATTGTTCATGGTGCAGAATTCTGACTGAGTCCATGCGTAAAAGTCATCCGAATCCTGAATACACACCTTTCCCGATTTTACAGCGTTGTCTGCCTTTCTTTTGACGGTACCACCGAGACCGTCACAGGGGCCTTTGCCGTGCCCGGCCTCCCAATAATTCCATGTTGCGCTAATATTGTAAGTCATTTTGTGGTTCGCAACTGCATTGAAGATGACTTTGTTTCGATATTGGGAGGTAGGGCTATCTGTCCAATAGTGAATATGCTCCATCTGTGGGTTCAATGATAGCAGATCAGGGATCAACTTCTCGACAAAGGTAAGAACAGTTGAAGAAGCATGAGACATTTCGTCAGAAATGTATACGAAACTCTTGTGTAGCAATTCACTTGGGTTTAATTTGAAATACACCACTATCGGATGTAATGTAACAGTCGTTTGGTTCCAGTAAGCTGACTGGATCTCCTCTACCGACTTGCAGCCGTAATTTTCACTGAAATCCATGTGGACGATGCAATGATTTTCAGGTAAGTTCTCTTTTAAAGTTTTCATCTGGCTGTATTGTGTTTTGATTCTAGACACGTGTTCTTCAAACTCACTGCTTTGCTTTGTAACGTGCTCAACAAACTCTTTCTTTGTCATATTAGAGTTGACTACTTTCATTACTGACTTCTTCTGTCCTTTAAACTCCGTTTGAACTCGTTTCCATTGACTTACTACAGTAATGTTATCTTCATGGACTTTGTCTTCAATGTCTTTAATTAGTTCTGTTCTGTTCTCTAACATCGTTTCTCCATTTAAAGAGGTATTGAAATGTTGTCGCTTTACAGCCTTCAGAGTAAGTGACATGTTCTGATGTTTTGTGCATAAACACGTGTCTCTTGTTATGAGAGACGTGAGGATAATATGTCGGGGCCGAATCCTGCAAAACGAAGAGAGCGACAGCTTGGTACTTGGGTTTTCGCTGATAAACTTTCGGTAGAGTGTTTGCAAATAATCTGTCAGAACCCTCTTCTGTATCTGTGTACCTGCTTTAGTCTTAACGGCGTCAGCTTTTCCTGGCATATTTCTCGAGTTGTCATCGCGCTCAAAGAATGCAATAACTTTTTCTCTATGCTTTGCTATTTCTCGTGTGCGTTTGTTGTGCGGTAGGTCAACATTCTTATTCGTTATCTTCGACAGAGTGTTTCTACACATTCCAGTTCTACCTGCAAATTTTCTAAGTGTCCTGTATTTCCTAAGGACACTTCCAACAACTAGATTTTTCAGAAGCCTTTTTGTTTTCAATGGTGCTTTCTTGGACGATGACTTTATTTCATCACAAACTGCATTGGCAAATATTAATTCTTTTCTTACTGTTGATTCTTGATCGGGGGTTAACTTCATTCCTGTCATGAGCTTTCGGGCTTTAGATCTTGGTGTTGTAGGGCTTCTACATGCTTTTCGTTTCTCTCTTTGAATTGCTCTAGCAGTACTTCTGTACTTTCTTTTTAAGTTATCATAGTTTTCCCTCAAAGCTTTCATTTCCTTCTTTGTCTTTTGCAATTCTCTCGATACCCTTAATCTCGGTCCATTTGATCTGTTCGGAAAGTTAATTCTAACCACCATTCTGTTCTGACTTTCTGACTGACTTTCATAGCCACTTGTGCTTGGCTGTTCAACATTATTTGGTTCAATACCTTGTTCAATAATGTGCGCTGCCACTTCTCTTTTTGCTACTCTATACTTCTTTAAGTAGGCTCTGTTTTTCTTATTACGAATAGATCTTTGTTTTCTTGACAGCTGACTGTTTGGCACATAGGTATTTCGACGTCTGTCACGTTCTTTTTTGAGGTAAGTATTATTATCTTTGTCTTTCAACCTTTGTCTATAGGCTTTTTGTATTTCTGCCCTTGATTTGGCCATTTCTACAATAGTAAATGAAAAAAGTGATTAAAATAAGACGTTGGCAAGTCATTGACATGTTCGTTACTTTACATGACATGTCCGTTACCGATGGTTTGTGTATGGTGTTTAATAATTTAAATTTAAAACAATACTAGCGGGTAGCTTAAAATGATCTCCATTCGAAATTTCTATACAACAAACTGATATATTGAGAGTATGTATCGCTTGTATGCAAATAAATGCCTGAACGAAACTAAAAATTGCATTTCTATACAGCTAGATAATATGCACTATTTTCGATTTTAAATATTAAGGTGTAAAATATGCATATATACGATTAAATATGTGTAAAATGGTGACATACTTTACTATTTAACACATTTCACAAATAAAATGTATTTTAAAGTCAGTTTTGATAGAGAACCGTACCGACAAATTAATTATAAAAACGTGACATGTTCGATACCATCTGGTAACGGACATGTCTTAGTTGAAAACGCCTTTTGTATAAACATGTTAATGTCTATGACTTGAAATGATATCATAACATATGATCAACAGTGTTTTCAATTGTTGCATTATAAAGCAAACACAATAAAACATGTATTAATAATAAAATAAATGTCTGCAAAAAATAACCTACCTCCGAAAATCCAAGTTCAAATTCCTGTTCCAATGCCACATGAAACTGTATTAATCGTCATATTTCAATACGTCACGTAATACGCAATACCATCAAAATCAATGACGTCATTGGCAAATTGGAGTATGGCGAGTATGGAAAGCCAGTTGTAAATTTCTGTAAGTTTTGGAAAATATCTAACGAACATGTCAGTAACGGAATCTTTCAATTTGTTGTCAAAAAGGCATTAAATGATTATTATTTGGCATATATGCATATGTTGTCTTGCCTTTTAATAGTATTTAAGCACTTCTTCAATACAAAAACAACTAATATACATGCAGTTTTATATTTGTGCATAATCTTTAGGTAACGGACATGTCAAAATTATGTTAATTGTACCGCTTAGCTTCGTTCTGATATTATTTGTCTTTTTAAACATAATTCTTAAAAAAAAACGATGATATTTATCTACAGTGAAGACATTTTACTCTTACGTAAGACATATTGTGGTATGATTAAGATCGTTTCTAGCTTTATCAAACAATCTCAATGATTGGTAACGAACATGTCGTTCACAACAAGCAAGTTAAAATCGGAAGATAACTGCTCATTTGTCAAGTGATTAACCAAAAACATTGGGTTTTCCGAGTATTTAGCATGTTGCTACAGTTTGGCTCTTTAAATGTAAAGCAATTCGTTTGGCAGTAAAAAATAAAACAACACATGCTGCAGATATAAATTTAATCATCTTCAACGGCGACAGTAACGAACATGTCAAATATGTCAATTAAGTCACAATTATCAAATGCAGGTCCAAACGAATTATTTTTTTGAACTAGGACATCAACAACTGGCAGGATCCTATCATCAAAATAGAATAACTTCATCTATTGTCATTTATATTTGAACACAAACAGTCAGCGACGCAAATGCACCTGCTTACTGAGAAAGCGTGCTATCTAAATGTGATTAATGTCAAAGTCTGTCTTTTTGTTTGCCTGTCTGGCCATTCCGTATACCGTTTATCGTCCGACAAGCCACAAGTCTTTCCATCTGATAAATGATATACTTGCCCAATAACTGTGTATTTTGGAAGTATTTCGGTGTCATTGATCGATTTCAGAACTCGCATATTCCATAGATTTGTTTTTACATTGACAACATCGTTCGGCATCAATTTATTAAGGTAAAACTTTATTTAAACTGATTCTACGCTGTCTAGTGACGTCGTTATGTTATACAAGTTAGACTACAGACCGGTTCCCATTCTAGGTTAAATCTTTGCATGGCTCGTAAAATAATTTTCTGTCGCAGTGGTGCAAACAGTTCCTTCAGTCCTTTGAATTTTAGTAAATTCAGGAGTTATGGTTCTTTACATAACCGAAAGTGTAAACAAGGTTATTCGTTTTATCCGTCACAAAAAAGAAATGTTATCTCAATAATTAGAAAGAAAGTAAAAGAAAGTAGTGTATTTTCGTCCAAAATGTGTGATTTAACCTTTCATTCTTTTTTTTACGGTGAAAAAAGAAACCGGAAGTAATAGTGTCACTCATTCAGTGCGAGCCTGTTGTTCAATCAGACCATCCTGTGAATTCTGTCAAACAAAAATGTTGAATCGGTAATGAAACAAACTCCTGATCTGTTAAGTTTTCAGAGATGGTTACTCGAAGTAAGAAAAGGATCGTTGGGAAAATACTTTGGGGTCCAAGGAAGGGACACGTGAAAGAAAATGGACAGGTAAAAATAGCGAAGGATTTAAATGAAATGTCTTGCGTTTTCCGCTCTCCAATGTTTGTAAATATATGTGATCATTATGGTTAACTAGGATACTTAGACATAGCTTAGATTGATTCTGTTTGTACATTATACATACATGTTTAATGAATTTATTGCAGGTTTGAAACTGCTTGTGATGTCGTTATATATCTCACACGATTTTGCTTTGAAAAATTAGTTTGAATAAGATACGAAATTGATGACATAACGACCATGACTTTTCCCAAATGCTTGAACATTATTTCATACTATGACTCAATAAACAATGTAAGATACCGAAATATTATACCATCATAAGCATGTTGTATCATTCAACAAGAGAAAATGACACTGTATGAACTTCATTTAAATCCACTCGGTGATTTTGTGTCAGAACGCTCGAAATCATACGGGTATATTGCCAATACAATCAATATGAAAGGATTAGTTCTTGATTATGATCAGTTCTTATTAAATGGTTATTGTCAGGTATATAGCTCATAAAGGAACCCAATGTAATATTTTTCAAACCCACTATTGCATGGGTTAATCATTATGGCTCCTGACGACTACTTTATAATTAGGCTGCAGTGTAGTATTTTCTAGGCCTCTGAACTTAGTCACAAAATATTTTTGGACCGCCTTACTAAGCATAAAGAATTCTGAAGTGACTTAGAACCAAACTGTTTCCTTTTTTCTGAATTGACAGAGAAAAAACTGTTTTAATTATTGTATGCTTTTGAATAGTTCATAAAGAATTTCAATTTGATATTTCTTATTGAATCTCCCTTTTTCCACCTCTTTTCAGTATAAATGGGTAAATATTATTGTATAATCTGGGGAAAGGGGATTAGGGTTTTTTTCTTCATTTTATAACCAATAGATTGCATGATGACTGCGAGGTTATCAAGCTTTTAGCCAATAAGGACACAATCTTGAATTTATAACTGATACACATTTAAAACTCCTCACCTAAATGCAAATTTGTGACTAGTCAGGATTGAAAGCAATACCAAATGACAAAGGTAATATGAAAAAGTTGATGGTGTCCATGATATTAGGAATAAATCATTGTGACAGAAGGATGACTTGCCAAGGGTGGCAAAATCTGATTTTGATTTATTGTTTGTATATATCCAATCTTTTTCTGTACTGTCCATGTACAGTGAAGCCTCGTTTATCCGGACCCAGATAATCCAAATGTCTCGCAATCCAAACGAAATTGTAAGGGAACGGAATTATTTGACAGTTCAACTTTTGAAAACATTGTGGGAAAAGGAGAAATTGTTTGTGACGAGCAATTTCTCCTTTTCCCACAATGTTTTCTGCCATATCAGAAAATTATTTTTGAGACGGTCGACGATTTGGCGTTTGCTAAAGTGTTATAAGTATACACATGTATACAGACCGTTTATGTCTTAATGTGTATAAGAACATGCGCTACTTCATTAGTCCGGATGAATCGGTAATTCGGACATTTTGTTGCGAACGGACATGTTTGGATTAACGAGAAATCACTGTATTGTAATGGTTACATGGTGAGTGTCTGTAAGAAATCACATGTCCGTGAAGGGTTTTGGATAAGCTGAGCAATACAGACATTGATTTTGCCACCCTTGGGAGCAATATCTCTTTTTGTCACAGTGGTTTTTATTTGGTCTCCGGTAACAGATACCTGAAAGTGGGATGTTATCGTTAAACACAGTACCACCTAATGCCACATTTTTTATTCTTGCAGCAGACAACTTTCAAAAGGTATTGTGGCAAAAGGAGAAATTGCTTGAGACAAACAATTTCTCCATTTACCACAATGCTTTTTTCAATCTTTTTTTCAATATATTCACATAATCACAACAGCAGAACTGAAAGGTTATTCACATGTTTACAAAGCATTTTTCTAGGTTGTCTGCTTCAAATAAAAAAAGTAAAAGATCTGCAGGTGGTAAAGAGTTCATCATTCAAGGGTCTGATGGATCTCATTAATTTTATATTAGGCCTAAAAAAATGAATTGTTTGTTTAGGGTAACTTTCGAAATCGGTTTTTTTTTTAATTTTTTTTTTTTCAAATTTGATCTTCACTTTTATGTGCATATTTCTTTTTAAAGAGAATAGTTCAAGAGTACATAGAACTGTCTTCTGACACAGACCAGCATCCATCAAAACGCATTTTCATAATTTGTCAATTTTAAGGGCTGACAGAAGACACAAATAAACGTAATTTGTCAGATGTTCTCAGTACATTCAACTCGTAAACTGGCCTGTCAGAAATGCGCAAGAAGTTTCAAATTGATATGTTAGAAATACGGTGCAAATTGATTTTTTTCTTCCAATGGTCAAATGAAATCTTTAGGATAGGCAGGTTTGGTTAGGTAAGGTCGGGTTACGCTAAACAAACAACTTTTTTTAAGGCATTATCAGACACCAGGACTGTTTGCTTATTTGTAGAACATTGGCATGGTGCAAGCAATATAACCATTTCGTCTTGTGTAAAAAAAAATCACATAAGAATGTGAAATTGGAGTTTAGTTGTCAGAAGGAAGGGAATGGACCATTTATTCTAGCATGAATTGAATCGTTCGTTGTTTAATTACTGAATGCATACTTATATATTACCTGGTGCACAGTAAATGGCCCAATTAACTCAACTATGATGTACACGCCTATTTAAATGCATTGTTGGTAGCGGTACATCTTGATTGTGCTTATGAATCTCTATTTACTTAACCAATAAGGTACTCACACATATTTTTCTAGCTTATATAATCACAGGAGCTAAGTGAAGTTTTCAAAAAGCATACATATCATCTTGCAAATTGATTTATATTTACCTCTGGAACAAAAGATTGTAGTTTTCAACCTTACCTAGCCATCCAGACCAAATCCAGGAATAGGTTTTCCCTCTAGACTTCAACCCATTACCTTTTATAGATATTGAAAATTATCACTTGTTTAATTTGAAAGCAATACAAGATAGTAAAAACTAGCATGACAGATATGGCAAATTATCTCAGTTTGGTATGTGAGAATGCTACTACTGTACTTATAAAAGGATTTTGAGTACATGTAGTTTATTTCCATCACTACATTTCATTCATTAGTATTTGATTTTGTAACTCAAGTGTTGTAAATTCTTTTGAACTTTGGGATGAAAAGGGGTGGCAAACTGTTGATATTGCCCATATTGTCCAAAAAAAAAGGGCAAGTGAAATTTTACTGAAATTTACTACATAACCATTACATGGACAAGTATAGAGAAAGATAACTGTATTGACAGACAAATGAATGAAAGTGAGATTTTGCCACCCCGAGAGGATTTTATAATCTAACCTATCATATGGTATTGTTCCAATTCAAAAGCAAAACTGTTCAAGATGACAATAACTATTGAAGACTACATAGAAGTGCTTGTCTTTCTTTAACCCATTACCAAACAATTACGACATTTAACCACTTTGTTGCAGCGACTCTGGAAAACATTGTGGAAAAGGAGAAATTGCTCGTAATGAGCAATTTTTCCTTTTTCCACAATGTTTTCTATTACAGCAGAAGAGTACTTTCCACTTTTACCACATTTTGAAATGTCGTCTGCAACTCTTTCAATTTGGGACAGTCGAAAATTTGTTGTTTCGTAAAGGGTTAATTTCCAATGAGATGATATGGCAATCATTGTGACTCTCACTCTCTTCCCCTATCTATGGCTCAATGTATTTCGATTCTAGGAAGTCCAAACCCTTTACCAAATGCTAAATTTAAGACTGTCCCAGATTGAAAGAGTTTGGATACAACATTTCAAAATGTGATGAAATTGAAAAATAATCTCCTGATAGGGCAGAACACATTTTTGAAAAAGGAGAAACTGCTCATTAAGAGCAATTTCTCCAACAATGTTTTCTAGAGTTGTTTGCAAAACTGGTCAAATGTCTGTATTGTTTGGTAATGGGTTAAGCAAATTTATGCAAACCACAGAACCTGTAACCCTTTATTGCATAATTATATACTTATTCAACCAGGTTTGCAAAAGAATGAAATAAAGTAACCATTGCTTTAGGAGGAGCAATTGTGTAGGTCAAATAATTGAACCCTTTTGTAAAATTGCTTTCAGTCCAATTTTGTTATTTTTATGCTTTATAATTATTGTTGTCAGCCTTTGCTTATAACTGGGACCACTGAGAAAATCCCATTTCGGAGAATGGGTTGATGAAATCTCAATTATTTGTGCTTTTATTTGTAGTAAAAATTACTCACTCATAACTGCACTCAGGGCTCATTGCTTAATACTTGTCAATCTATTACTAAAGAGATCTGGAGATCTTTGGCTAAGCCCTGAATACCTTCATCCTATTAAGGTCTTAAGGCTTATTTAAAGATGGTCTAATACACCCTTAATGTCTTATTTTGACTATAATTATGCTAGTTTAATCACACCAAGGATGAAAGATAGAAGAAATTGATATGTCAAGACAAAGTATTGTATTGAACTCTTTGTATTAGCCCTTATATTGCTGGGTATTTTTCTAAAAATAGATTTGTTTCATCTGCTTTCCAAAACCTTAAAAATCTGCTCAATTATGATGAGAAAATACTCAGAGTAGCAAACAGGTTAGATCACAGACCAGCCGCCAACTGGCCTTTTATCTAACCTGTTTGCATAAGCATGAAGTCGTTTCCAGCACTATCAGTGTTAAAGGAATGTATCATGTTGTAAAAAGTGATATTTCATTCAAAATCTTTACATGTTTTAAATTAGCTTTGAATTCTATATGGATGAATAAGGTTAGAAATCCAACATACTTCCCATACATATCGCATTTTCCCAATTTGTAGTACAGATTTATTTGATGAAGTAAGTAACTTCGATGAAGTATGTTATCAAACCGTTTTACAATTTGTTTTGAAACATAACCATCAGGGTTGTCTTAAAAAGCCTGCCGGCCAATTTGACTGCTTTAAATGACTTTTTAATCAGCTCGAATAACAATAAACATGATAGCTGGTCATTAGTAACATTCAATTTTTGTTGGATGTTGGCTTCATTGACCTCCTAAAATCTAAATTTGGCCTCTTGCTCCAAATGTTGATGACAACCCTGAGCCATCTTTCTTATTTGGAATTAAGAATGGTGGAATATAGGATTGTATGATAATGCATGCTCTCTTTCTTATTCTTATCCCATTGCCAAACAATAATGAGATTTGACCAGTTAGTTGCAGACATCTCTGGAAAACATTGTGGGAAAAGGAGTAATTGCTCTTAACGAGCAATTTCCCCTTTTCCCACAATGTTTTCTAACCTCTCAAAAGCTTGTTTTTTCAATTCCATCACATTTTGAAATGTTGTCTGCAAACTCTTTCAATTTGGGAAAGTTGAAAATTCAAATATTGGCATTTTCTAAAGGGTTAATGGTTCCATCTGCATCCCACATGCAGTGCAGCCCTGGTTTGGATGGGGAGTCATTATAAGCCAAGCACTGAGGACTTCCACAAAACTGAAAATAAGCGACTTCATGAAACCCCATAATAGGCTTCATACAGTAACTGACCAAATAATCACCTGTTATGCTATTCGAATTCTCTTCAATTCTGGGCAATGCTATCGATTTTTCCACAGCAAAGGATTTGTCAAAGACTTATCAAGCTTATGTCTTGTGAGGTATGTGATCCCCTATGTTAACCCTTACAATGCTGGATAATTTTCTAGATACAGATTTTTGTGTCGTCTGGTTTCCAAAACCTTAAATATCTGCTTAAATTTGATTAAGAAAGATACTCACAGTAGCACACAGGTTGGGTCACAGGTTAGCCGCCAATTTTCTTGGAGGCTGGCCTGGATTTAACCTGTCAGCATAAGCATGGAAATGGTTCCAGCACTATAAGGGTTAATTTGTGTCTGTGATAATGTTTATAATATCACACTGGCTTGACTTATTCTTACTATTAGAATAAGAAAATGCCTTGTGGTTTTCAGAGACAACATATAATTCATAATTAGTTATGGCCAGTGCATAAGAATCTGCAAAATATTTGAAGGAGACAACTTGAGAATTTATGATGAATGTTCCTTCTGATAATTTACAATTAGAAATGTCATTACCTCTTGAGTGTATTGTGAGACAATAAAAAGTAAACTTTGTGCAGCTTTAATTAAAATCTTGGTTAAGTAACAAAAACTTTTCTCATGATTGTCAGTTTGTTCTTCACTATTACCTATGTGTTGTTGATGGTTGTTTTATTCTATTTCAACCCCTTAGTATGCTGGATGATTTTCTAACAATAGATTTTTGTGTCATCTGCTTTCGGAAACCTTAGATATCTGCTTAATTTGTTGAGGAAAGACACTCAGATTAGCAAACATGTTCCATCACAGGTCAGCTGCCAATTTATTTGGCAGCTGGCCTGGATCTAACCTTTTTGCATAAGCATTAAGTTGGTTCATGTTCTTTTAAGGGTTTATATAGATTATCATGACATTTCTTGTTACCAAATCAGTACACAGTACAAAGCATTACTTTGAACAGGCTTTTCCAGCAGCAAAACTGTCATTAATTGTTACCTAAAATACCATTGAAGCCAAATATGTAATTTGAATTGCCTGTTTTACCATGAACAACAAATTGTTGGGGAAAGCATACAAAACACTTCAGTGTCCGTCCTCTTTATCACATCACCCCCATATGTAAAATTTGACTGATCCAAATTGAAAGCAACAGCAGACGATGATATAGCAAGAAAAATACATGTTCTAAATGATTTTTAGTACTATAGGAAGGTTTGTAACTAAAGGATTACCTTCCCATCATGGGAAATGAATCCAGTTGTCTCAGTGGTTTCGATACTGTTCTGCTAGATATGTGCATGGTCCAGTGATGTATAATGGAGTTAACACATTACCACCTTAATTATGCCACATTTTGGTGTCTTGCAGCAATTGTGAAGCAATTTCTCCTATTGTCACAGTACTTTTTTTAAATCTCTTCACATATCACATCAGAAGAACTGGTAGGTTTTTCATATGTTTACAAAGCTTTCCTATAGGTGTCTGCTTCAAGTTAAAAATATGTTTTCTGCATGTGGTAAAGAGTTAATGGTTATCCATCTGAAAAGATAAGTTTTGTGAAGAGTTAAGTTTGCTTTTGTTAGAATGTTTTCTTTTCCACTTTATCTTGAAAATGTCTTCTTTCATCGCTCATGATTGTAAGATTTTGTTGTCAATATGAACCTGTCTTCATGATATGGTAACAGCTTACAATTTTAGATTGTGAAGTAGTGTAACACCTTGTATATATTTGAAATGCATTACTGACATGTTATTTGTGCTATCATTATTCTTGCAGTGCTTGAAAACACTCATTAATGCAAAGGAATGGGTGGTTCAGTTCCTGGTATGTGTTATTTGAACTTTCAAATTTTGACAGATGGAAGCCTTCAAAGATTTTAAGCACCTTACTAGAATACCTTTACAAATAAGATTTCTCACTTGTTATAAATTTGCAAGTGGTGTATTGAAAACACTTGCTAACCATATGGTTCGATGCATGTCCTTTACAAATTTGAATCCTTTTTGGATAATATTGCATTATACCTTGATTATGAGAAGTGTGTTTGTTCATGGGGTATTGAAAGGGAAACTCTTAACAGAAAAATATTATTTTGACATTCATTGAGGAAATGATTGATCAAAATGAATACTCTCATGGGATAAAGACTAGTAAAAGAAATTCAAGTCTAAGATCATGAATAATTGACTTTAATATCCATTTTAGATATGTTTGAAGAAATGTTTATTCAGCATTAGGAACATCATTAGGAAATTACAAAATCCTTTGATTGTTCTTTAACATAAAAGCTGGAGACTTTATAAACTTAATGAAAATATTTACTCTATGATAACTTAAGCAAGGCTAACTAGTTTGAATTTTACAATATATTATTCGCTTAATTGTGCTTAAAACTTTGAAGTGTCTTTCATGAGGGTGAAACACATAGATGGTTCATTGTAGATTATTATAATTATGTTCTGCTTTTGGTTCTTGCTTTAAACCTTGATCAAAGTTTGAGTTGTTTAACTATGGAGGGATCTTTGTGTTTTTGGTATAATTCCCTTAAGATGAGCCCTGTACAATTCCACTCAAAAATATTTAAAAACTGATTTATGAAATTCAAGAAGTTTTTTTTTGAATGAAATTCAAGAACATGTTCATCCACATCAAGTACATGTTGTTTACGAGCATGTTCTTAAAATTTTGAACAAGTTAAGATCAGCTTATTCCCCATGAATGGCTGTTGAACATTTATGAATGTTATGAAGTTCATGAGAAAATTCTTGAATCTTTTGCAGAGATTGTTGCCATTAAGATTAATTCACTGGCAAAGTCATGAATGCAACATTTTTGAGTCAAGATCTCTAGAAATCTTTTTTAAATGAAAACAAAGCCATTTGTGATAGGAAAACGTTTGTTCAAATGTCAGCATTAGGAACAAATATGTGTACTGCACATGCTTTTTTAGGAAATCAAAGTCAGTAGATAGTGATATACACATATATATATATATATATAATTATTATACTTCTAAGATTATTTGAAAATTTTAGATTGGTTAATGTTTGCTTTCAAGATGAAGTACATTGTAATAATCAAGAAACCACAATAAAATCATGAACTATAAAGGTGTGTTGAATCTGGCATTATCTTGGTGCGTTTGACTGATGCAAGTCCTTAATGGCAAGAAAATAAATTGCTTTTAGTTTGCGAGTCACAAAGAAAACATTATAGTTTTTGCCTTTTCTTATTTTGCTGTCTGCTGTTACTTTCAATTCAGACCAAAAACAAATCCCAATAAGGGTAATGGATACATCTGCATCTTATCCTATAAACATTGCATTCAATTTTCATGCACTACAACTACAGTTACTGGTCTTAGGCATGTATATGTTATCTGCAAATATTATTTATACACTCTTTCAGCTGACATAGATCACTTTTATATAGTTAATTAAGGTGTATTGGTTTTTTTTTATCCCTTTTATGAATTCATTTTTAAACTTACTCATCTGTGGTAATTTAGAAGTGCTTCTTTTATATTTGATTTCCTAAATTTATTTCTAGGTTTTTTCTTTTATGTGGATCCAAATTAGATGGAAAATGGCAATCATTTAAGAATAAATAATCATGATCCTAATTTTTAGCTTAAATTTTTTTTTATGCAGATTTGAATTAAATACTTCTGCAGCTGAATGGTACATTTGATAGTTAACCCTTACACCCTAGTGCTGGAACCAACTTTATGCTTATAATGCAAACAAGTTAGATCCTGACCAGCCCCTGAATTAATTGGCAGCTTGCATGTGAACTAACCTGTTTGCTACTCTGAATATCTTTTCTTGTCAAAATTAAGCAGATATTTAATGTTTTTGAAAGCAGATAACACAAAAATCTATTTTTAGAAAATTACCCAGCATTGTAAGTGTTAATAATTTCTGGTTTTAACCCTTTTCCAAATATGGACATACATGACAGTTCCAAATGATATGTTGGCAAATTCCTGCCCAATGGCTGTCAGTTTTCTTTTTTATTCAATAGAATCTATTTAGAACTTTCAATTGATAAAGTTGTTGGGTTTTCAGTTTCTTCCACTGGCTTAATTTACTTTGGAAGGTCTTTGGTATTTCGATGGGTATTTTCATGTTCAAAATGGGTGAAATACTAATATTTGTTATCGTGAAATTAAGTCAAAGCCTGTCTTCCTGTTATCCTATGGTTCTACAGTTTAGTTCTTGTTGATTTACAATATATGACTTTTTGAAAAAGATAAAGAAGTTACCCACTGAAATACCACTCATATCTAGACTTTAAAGAGGAAATTCTCATTAGAACTCACAACATAGGATTTGTAGAAGTAGTAAAGTATGAAACGTCCCCTTGGCCTCCAAAAATAAGCCTAGTAGTAAAAGTACAGTACTAAATTAAATCACATAGTCCCTCTAAGTTTGGGTATTGCGACGGTATTTTGACTTTCATGAAAGGCAGTCTCTCAGGGTTTTCCTTAAGAGGCGGCTGCAGGCCAATTTGACCGTCTCAAATGCTTTCTGGCCGGCTCAAATTCGCCAGATTGTTAAAAATAAATGAACGGTACTTGAAAAGAGGAAAAATGCATATTCAGCCCACTCGCCCTCGGACACTCTAGCCTCCTAAACAGTTCTTCTCGCCCTCTAATCCAATTCTAAAGGTGAACCCTGGTCTCTTATGCGACTTAATATGGAAGGTATAATGGTCCTGCTTTGCTAGACAAGTCTTTATAGGCAGTTAAATTGGGTCTTCCTCCATATTTACTAGTAACTGTTGGGCATCATAATATAACAATGTTGACAGTGTTAATCTTATTTGATTTAAAAACAAAAGAAAAAAGGAAACGCCCCCTTATATTGTGATACGATACTTTTTTTCAGTCAACAGACGGTGCCCAGCCGAGTGTATATCATGCGCTTATTGTGATATTTCTGGAGTTCTTTGCCTGGGGGCTCCTAACCAACCCCATGATTACGGTGAGCCAAGAGTTTTCTGTTATCTATCATTTTGAATTGTTGATGAAATGAATGATAAACCTTAAGGTAGAATACCCATAATCTGTCATTTTAAAACTTAATTCTTTCATTGGATTACTTTGATCATTCTGGGTAAACATGGGTTGTGTCACATACTATTTGATATATAGCCTATAGTTCTGGCACTGGCCAATGTATCCGAGAAAGACTGAAGTAGTCAAACGAAAGAAAGAGTTTCAAGATGGGAACTAATGGGTATTCTACCTTAACTTCAAACTTAATTTATACAATGGAATGACATACAATAATGATTAAGCTTTCCCATGTTCAAGGAAACCATTTTTTTCAAGAGAGGTAGTCTATAGAAATGCATATGGTTTCTCACAGCAAGACACAGGTTTTTTGTTCAGTTATGATAAATGTCTTCTTCCATTGTTAAAAAGTAGGTCTAAAATACTGTTTAGACATTGAAAAGTGCATCCAGGAATGTTGTATGTGTTAGAGAATACTCTTTATTACTTGTTCAGAACAATCTTTAGTCAGCAAAATTGAAACTAATAACTGAAGTGACACAAATACCCTTAATGAATTGCATAATTTAGTAATTTACGTTGCAAAAATAAGAGAATAAACTTGTGATCAATAGGCAAATTTGCCTATATCAAATGTTTTTAAACTTCTATAGCTAACATAGTTAATTTTGTCATGAGCAACCACTCTTAAACAGTGTGTGAAAAGTTATGTAGACTACAGCTATCTTAATATATGTAGCAAATCATTCAGCAAGCCCCTTCAAGGGCTTTCTTAACCCTTTCCCAAACAATAACATCAGTTGACTACTTTGTTGCTGACGACTTAGGAAAACATTGTGGGAAAAGGAGAAATTGCTCTTAAAGAGCAATTTTTCCTTTTCCCACAAGGTTTTCTGCTCTTACTGAAGAACATTGTTCAATTCCATCACATTTTGAAATGTCGTCTACAAACTCTTTCAATTTGGGACAGTTGAAAATGCGTTGTTTGGGAAAGGGTTAAAGGAGAGCTTCTGTATTAAGCCATTAGCTGTCTAATATCCCTTGGTTTTGTATCCTTTTACTGTGGTCACTTAATTAAGACAAGATTGACTTATAGTGTTAATTCGTTTATATACAGTAAATGTTACATCCCTTGCTGCAGCCATTTTGGTTGATTTAAACTTATAATTTGTCAAAGAAGTTAGTATAACTAACATTATATCATCTTTTCAGGTTCTGAATGACACATTTCCACATCACACATTTCTGATGAATGGCTTGATTCAAGGGGTTAAGGTAAGAACAAAAAATTGCCATGAGCATGCTGATTAAATTTGATGTATGTGGACAATATCCATTCATAAATCTAGGTTTTTTGACAGACAATAAATAAATGATGGATTTGAATTAATGTAAGTATTACAGAACTTATGATAACTGCTTGGGTAACTTCTTAAGGTTACAAAATCAACAGATCAATGGATGTTTCTGAATAAAAAAAAAAAAGGAAAACTTGCATTCAATTCTTGCTAGTTGGATTATAAATCCATCAGAGGAACCTGCTTACGCATTTCATTATATAGGATATTTTAACTGGCCTGCATTAAAGTGGTTACTTAAACCATCATCTTTAGAAGTGCAAATATAAGTATGTAAGAAGTAAAAAGATAAACAGTAATAGGTATCAATGAATTGTATTCATAAGTGCATGAAATAATGATTTGTAGGTATTAGAAGACTAAAGGAAATCTACCATGTTTTTGAAAGACTTACTATAGCCTTACATTAAACCCACATTTTGAAAACTGTTAATTGCCAGATACTGTGTTGTCAATGTGTGGTTATATATTTTTGGGTATTTATTTCGATTAACATTAGCAATTTTGCTGTATATCTTTGTCTGCAACAGAAACATGTGATTGAGCTGACCTTTTGTGCAGAATTGGGCTTTTGTGGATCTTAAACTTTTGTCTTTAGATCTTAGATGTACAGATTCTGTTTGATTTGAACTTCCATGTGGCTGTGCTTTTTTTTTTTTTTTTTCATAATGATGAGCAAATAGTGTTCTTCTTTAACAGGATTTGCATTTCCTTTCCTTTCCAGGGAATTTTATCCTTTCTGAGTGCCCCTTTGATAGGTGCCTTGTCAGATGTCTGGGGAAGGAAGCCATTCTTATTACTTACAGTATCATTCACTTGTGCTCCAATACCCTTAATGAAGATAAGTCCTATGTAAGTATCTATGGCATAGTACAGTGAAGCCTAGTTTATCCTGACCCCAATTATCCAGATGTCTCGCAATCCGAACGAAATTGTAAGGGAACGGAATTATTTGACCAGTTTGTTGCATACGACTTTTGAAAACATTGTGGGTAAAGGAGAAATTGCTCGTGACGAGCAATTTCTCCTTTTCCTACAATGTTTTCTGTCATATCAGAAGATTATCTTTGAATTCATCACGTTTTCATGCCGTCTGAAAACTCTTTCAATTTGGGACGGTCGACAATTTGGCGTTTGCTAAAGGGTTATAAGTATACATGTGCATACAGACCGTTTATGTCTTAATGTGTATAAGAACATGCTCTGCTTCATTAGTCCGGATTATTCGGTAAACTGGACATTTTGTTGGGAACGGACATGTTCGGATTAACGAGACATCACTGTATTTACACTAAACAAGGCAAAATTTAATGCATGCCTGATGCTTTCTGAATATATTCAGCATTTAAAACACATACAACTTAATAAGTCTTTATTTCTGTTATTTGAGACTAGGACTGCCTTACCAATGGCTTTCAAAAGATATTTATGACAAATTCAATGCAACTGTTGACAACTGGATTCTGCTAGATTTAAATCTGATAATGTCATAAGTAGAGTTTATAATAAGTTCTCTCTTACTTTTTTTATAGCAAAATTGATTTTAGATAACATTTCAAGCCAGATGACTTTGGTTATGACAAGTACAATCATGCATCCAAGCCATTTTATGCAAAGCTTGCGTCTATTCAATGTTGTTTTCTTTTAAATAGTGTATGTTACAGTGCCTTATTGCAAAACTGCTAAGTTTATTATATGGCACAATTATCTAATTAATAATCAGGAAAGGTTGACACAGTGTACAGACTTGTATGTCTCACATGCATACTCAAACTTTGACATTCTTGATAATAGAAAACAAAGTATGCAAACAAATAAGGAAATATTACATGTAGAGTCTAATAAAGTAATTTAATAAAGTAATTTAGAAACACTGTAAGTATTGTTTATAGAATGATGTACATCATTTATTACTTATGTTCATATGACTTATGGATATATTAGATAATATTGATGCACAGAAAGGGTGGATTTATTTTAGTATATGTAGTTTGTAGTTTCTTGGATATATCTTAAATTTGTATGACCTTTTATCTTTTTACATATAAAAATTAAGGGTTCAAATCAATACTATAGTAAGTGCTTCATGTTAAAGCACTTACTATAATCTTGCATGGAACCCTCTATATGCAGTTGGTGTAATCTATACCCCATTTGTTTGTAGGTGGTATTTCACTATGATATCCATGTCTGGTGTGTTTGCTGTCACCTTTAGTGTTGTATTCGCTTATGTTGCTGATGTTACTACAGAAGAAGATAGGAGTCAAGCCTATGGACTGGTAATTAGTTGTTTATATTACATTTTTGGCAAGGATTTATAGTTTTAATGAAAAAAAAAAAAATCTCATAGTTCTCACTTCGAAATAGTTCACAGTAAGAATTATGAAAATGCTTTGTTCTCTGTTCTTTGCCCCTCTGTGTAGTAGAACAGGCCTCAAAAACCATTTTGCTTTAACAACTTACTTAATATCAGATATTAATGGTAAATTAGTCCTTTAAATGTTGGCTATCCTAATTAAACATTTTTTGTAAATCCATTAACTATTCGAAGGCTTCATTTAAACCCTATGCATGTCAGTCACAAAGGAAAGTGCTAAACGTCTGGCATTTGGCCCTTGTATGATATTGCTTTCTGTTTTAAGCCTTTAGAATTATTACTGTTATGATAAATGTAAACTCGGGGGTCCTGCATGGCCCAGTGGTTAAGGTTGCGGACTTGGCACTCAGGGGTTCCAAGTTTTAGCCCCACTGACAACTTTGGCTTAGTAGGAGTGTCCTTTGGTTTCAGAGTCCTGGCCTAGTACTGGTGGATTCAGGAAACCCGTAATATAACTGAAAATTTATGTAACATTGTTGAACACCATACAAATCAAATCATCGAAAGTGACTTATTGGCCAATAGAGTTGAGTGTAATGAATTGTGTTATGGGAATCATTTGGCTAAATCTGTACCTCTGACACTATAATAAAGGATTGACTTACTTATTGCACAAGACTTGGTATTTATGAATACATTTTTTATTTTATTCCAGGTTTCTGCAACATTTGCTGCGAGTCTAGTCACCAGTCCGGCCATTGGGGCCTACTTAGGAACTGTTTATAGTGAAAATTTCACAGTTTGGCTCGCCACAGCTATAGCTCTCTTAGACATGTTATATATTTTGTTATTTATACCCGAGTCTTTACCGGAGAAAGTTCGACCTTCCTCGTGGGGTTCCCCAATTTCCTGGGACAAAGTAGATCCATTTTCAGTAAGTATGAATTTGTCTACAGATCTTTTCCTCATTTTATGTAGTGGTTTTGTTTTAAGGTTCCATATCACTATTGTCAAACTATGCTTTTCATTTTCTTCCATATACATGCTTGTTGTAGCCCTATTGAGCCTTTATAAGATAAGGTCCCTCATCACCAACTTTCTAGTTATTGAAAATGAAACGGAAAAAGAAACCTCCATGGCCTTCTAATTAGATTGCAGGGGCCCGTTTTACTAAACAACTTACGGAAAATGTTTGCGTAAGTCATAATTGATAAACATGGATAGTATCTTCAATGAAAGTACAATGTTGCAATGTGGCACTTCATTGGAAGCGTCTCGGAGAGACGATTCCAATGATGTGTCACTTTGCAATATTGCTTTGTCCAATATTGAAATAAGAGGAATTGTTGTTTTAGACTTACGCAAATCTTAAGCGTAAACTGTTTAGTAAAACGGTACCCTGAACATTAAATCACAAGACCCTTCTCCAGTTGGGTTCAAATCCCTGTGACAGCATTAGAAATTTCAAGATAAACAGTCTCCTGACCGACCTTCCCATTGCTAATGGTTCCATCCGGCTTAACCAGCCCTTATGGGAAGTCGAGCTTGGGGTCTTCCACCATCTTTATGAGTCAGGCATTGTGGAATGTAACCTTAATACACTGGAGTCCTGTTATAATGTTTAACACCCCGCCCCACTCACAAAACGATATAATTATAACACAGAACTGCTTTGAAATTATACTGCTAGCCTTTTTTCTTTCACAGTTTGCACGTTTGACAAAAAGACCGTGTTTATATGCATTTATTCAAAACAAAGCTTTATACATTTGTTGTTGCAACATGGGGCTTGCATTAAGTGGAGGGCTCTAAACTGCATCACAGGACTTGCAGATGGGAGAGATTGGTTTGTAAAAATTACAGTGGTATTGTCATATGGCAAAAACTGTTGTTATTTCTTAAAGCGTAATGCAGCAGTTACAGTGTTAATCATGTTTTTCTTGCCATATCATAAAGCAAACATTGCTTCTAATACTGTCCTTAGTTCTATCCCATTTTATACGTTTGGTTGGTGCGAGTGGCCTTTAGCAAGTCACTTCAGAGCCCAAGCCTAGTACTGGTGGATCCAGGAAAGACATTACAAAACTGAAAAATTTTGTTGACGCAGTGTTTAAAACCACATACTCTCAAGTTTCTAATACTGGGACTCTATATTTGTTACCTGCTGTTACCTGACCTGCCACAAAAGTCTGTCCTTTGTAGCCCAATGGTTAAAGTGTGTGTTTTAAAAGTCAGAAATTCTTGGTCAATCCCAATAGCTATGTGTGATTTTGTAGAAGTGTCCCAAAGACACTTCAGAGCCCTAGTCTAGTATTGGTGATTCAAAGAAAGCTGTAACATAACTAAAATTAGTTTGTATGACCTTAAACCTCATATAAACAAACATTAGATCGCATATGGGTAATCCATTTTACATTTTATCTAATTTTTCAGGCCTTGAGACGGGTGGGTGGAGACCACCTCATCTTAATGCTGTCTGTCACAGTTTTCTTATCTTACCTTCCCGAGGCCGGGGAGTACTCATGCTTTTTTGTTTATTTAAGATTAGTAAGTATCACTCAGACATAGCCAAAAACCACAGGATCATGACAATATAATGCCTGCACTTTTTATCATCTATTTTTACGAATTTGGTGCCCACTAATCTAACTTCAATGTTAACATTTGAGTAACATCTGAAATAACATGTAGTGCTCGTATTAACAAGTGGCAGTCATGTGAAACACATAAAGGTACTGTCATTTTTCCAAAATTAATAATGTAAACATTTAAGATGGAGAATTTCTCGGGTTTTATTGGTTCCTGACGTTTCTCGGCTGACCTTGTTTTACCGCTAATTCTAAACAAACCTTTTCTTATTCACTGTTTTAAAAGCATCTTATGAACGTGCTACCATCTCAATTCCTCTTTAAAGGAAATTTAAAGTCCTTTTTAAGATAATTTTCAATTATTCTAGAACTTTCACAATTTTAGTGCATATGAGCGCAAGTGTGGCTTTAAATTTTCTTAACGGCATTCATAGATGAGCAATAACAGTTTCTTTACAAAGGGGGATAACTAATATTCACTTCTATGTAACATTGTTGTGAAAATGTCTTTCATCTCCTTTGTGAAGATGCATGATTTGCATTTCGCTGCAACAAATGTCATGTTTTCCACCATCCTTCTTTTTTATTCTTATTGTTATAATAACAATAAACCCATTGGTACAAGTAATTCATATTTTCTCTCCTAGATATATGAAACTCTAATTTATTAACTTATTCTTTCCTTGCAGATAATGGGTTTTACGAAAGAAAAAGTAGCTGTATTTATTGCCATTGTAGGGGTTTTATCAGTTATAGCACAGGTACTTTGCTTTCTTTACCTTTAGTAATTATTTCCAACAATCTTAGTTATTGTGATTTATTATAACTCGTTACCACCTGCAGACGACATATTTTTTACTTGAGGCAGACAAGAAAAGCTTTGTAAGCATGTGAAAAATCTTTCAGTTCTGCTGTTGTGATATGTGATTGAAAAGCATTGTGGCAAAGGGGAAATTGCTTGTGACAAGCAATTTCCTATTTTGCCACAATGCTTTTTTGAATGTCGTCTGCTGCAAGATGCAGAAATGTGTCATTAGATGGTGGTGTGTTAATTAGTAAGTTGAGATGGTTCTTTGGCCTAATTGTGAGATTAATGACCTTGAAATCACAAAGCCTTTTCCTGCATTGGTTCAAATTGTGAAAGCAGTAAATGTGTATATTTTCATTGCTTACTTACAAAATGCCAATTTTCTTCCAGTATGGGCAGTTTCTTATGCCAGTTCAAGTCATCTTCCATCTTAAATGTGCAGGGCATGGCTTTATTATTGTCAATTTCACAGGAGTATCTTTGACAAGACACATCTGAGTCCTAATCTAGCTTTGATGAATCCCTAGAAAGCCATCCTACAACTACCAGGGTAGTCTATCTTGTGTTCACAACTTGTACTGGCCATATAAAGGGGTGGCATAATGAACTTAGCTTATTCGGAAATACTTAGCTTATCCAGTCAATATAAGTGATACTTTTTGCAGAAAGTGATGATTTCTTTTCTATTTAGTAATGAAGAATTTTGATTTTTTTTTACCCCCCTTTTATTTTTTTACCTTGCAAGGTATCATGTCTGATGCAAGACAGCAACAATTTATTCTCTGTATCTCTTCTTTTCAGACCATCATCCTAGCACTACTCATGAAATATTTAGGCCATAAAGAAGCTATTGTCTTTGGGTTGACATTTGAAGTGATACAATTGGCGTGCTACGGGTTTGGCTCACAAGAATGGTAAATAAATGTTTATGTTTGCCTTTTAATACATTTACAGCAGATGGTTAAAGAAATCTCTGAGGCAAAAAGAAAAATTGCAGTTATCAAGTGCTCTTTTCTTTTTTCTCTTTTTGTCACAATGGTTTCTTTTTGTATTACTATACTTATATGTCTGACAATTTCAGATGAATGCAAATAAAAGATATTTGAATTGAATTGACAGTAAAAGCCAATTCCAAGATAGCACTTATTTATTTAAGATTGATTGCGATGAAGTTTGAAGCTTTTATGAATACATTTACAAACACTGCTTCCTTGATGCTAGGTCGTACTTTCACGGATTTGTGGGCTAGTCCAAGCATGTTCACATTGCCGGTACCGGGGAATGTACCTTAGGCCCTCGGTACAAGAGTCTGATGCTCCACCACTGTCACCTACTGTAGGTCCATGTCAGGAAAGGATGGTACTCTTTTGACTTGAGTGAAAAGCGCAATACAAGTGTACAACTATTGACATCAGTGTTCAACAAAACAAACCAATTAAACCTTATAGTGCTGGAAGCAACTTCATGCTTATGTAAACAGATTAGATCCAGGCCAACCCCCAAGTAAATTGACGGCTAGTCTGTGATCTAACCTGTTCGCTACTTTGGGTATCTTTCCTCTTCAAAATTAAGCAGATATTTAAGGTTTGGGGAAGCACACAACATAAAAAACCTATTTTTAGAAAATTACCAAGCATTGCCAGGGTTAACCCTTTACCAAACAGCAAATTTTGGACTCGCGAAAATTGGAAGAGTTTGCAGAAGACATTCCAAAATGTGATGAAATTAGAAAATAATTTTCTGATAGGGCAGAAAACATTTTGGGAAAAGGAAAAATTTCTTGTTACCAGCAATTTCTCCTCTTCCCCCAATGTTTTCCAGAGTGATCTGCAACAAAGTAGTTAAATGTCGTTATTGTTTTGTATTGTGTTAAACAAGCCAACTTTATGTTTCAGGATTATGTGGGTAGCAGGAGGGATCGCCTCCATGTCAAGTATCACTTATCCTGCTATAAGTTCGTTTGTGTCCGCACACGCGGAGGCAGATGAGCAAGGTATGTACAAGTTTATCATTTACTTCGGTACTTCTGGTCTTCCTTGTTTGTCCTTTACTCTTTTACCTTAATTTAAATATTGTTTACTTCATTATTTTTACTTGTTGGTCCAAAGTGAGCTCATCTAACCTTTTACCTCATTATAATTTATATCACCCTTGTGGTCTGATTAAGCTTCTTGTATTGTTACTGGTTGTTAGGAAGGAATAAAAATATTGCTTAAATACTATAGACAGGTTTCAAACCATTCTTTTGTACACATGCATTAAGAACATTTTCTACAGTTTTATTAAAAAATAATCCTTTCATGAAATTTTCTGAATTTCTGATATGCTATTTTAAATTTTATTGTGAATTCAAAAATGAAAAGAAAATTGCAGGTTGATGAGTTACTTTTCTTGTAAAATAACAATTTCCATGGTTACCGTTTTTGGCAAAAATGTCAAAATGACCATATCATCTTCAAAGGTAATAAAATAATTTCTGGAAGGTTTATTAACACAAAAAAAATGAATTCATAAATTCAATACTTTATAATTCAATGTCATTTTAAACATTTTAAATTATTACAAGCTGAACGATTTTTGTAATCCAAATCAGTTTTTCAAATTTTTGCTTTCGACAAAAAACAATGAAAATGGATATGTATATTACAAATAAATGAAGAGATTAGAAATTCCTTTCATAGAATTTTCTTATTATTCAGTATGTGAAGTAAAATTCAATCTTGAAAAATGAAATGCCCAAAAAAGTGATATGTTGACGAGTTAGTTTTTCTGTAAAATGACAGTTTCCATGGTAACCGTTTTTGAAAAACATTTATGAAAACGACTAAAATCACTTTAAACTTGAAAAATAAAAGCTCAGGGCTTTATTTGTATGAGAAATATACAATAATGTTAATAAACTTTTATAAATATATGGATTATATGATTATTATTTGAATAAAATTACATACATTAAATTTCATCAGAATAAAAACGTTGATCCGACTACTATGCAAATACCTCTATGGAAACAGATTATTATCTCCCTTGGATTCGCAGATGAAGTGCGCAGAAAAAACTACCGAGAACCATGCAGAGTAAAACGTAAAAAAAAAACATTGTTACCATGACATATAGGGGCGTTTGGATTACCATTAGAGCCAGTCTCCTGACTGACTTACAGAGAACCAATGGATCTACCTGGCTTAAACAACCTTTATGGTGATTAATTTGTAAATAGAGCTGTGTTAATGGTTTAGTGTGTTTAACCCTTTACCAAACCCCAAATTTTGTACTGTCCAAAATAAAAGAGTTTGCAGACAACATTTCAAAATGTGATGAAATTGAAAACCTTCTGATAGGGCGGAAAGCATTGTTGCAAAAGGAGAACTTACTTTTCAGAGCTATCTGCAACAAACTGGTCAAATATTGTAATTGTTTGGTAATGGGTTACTTAAGTCTAAATGCCACTGCAACAAACTTTGCAGTAATTGTATTTAAATGTATATTAAATCAATCTATCAAAGACCACTACATAAACCCCCCTGAAATTATGTATGTTTTATTTCGTCCAGGTGTGGCGCAGGGTGTGGTGACGGGTATACGAGGGTTGTGTAACGGCCTGGGACCTGCGCTGTACGGTTTTATATTCTACCTGTTCCATGTGAACCTCAATGAAACTACAGACGCGGACAAAACTGTCTCAACCACTCAAATTAATCAAACACTTACAGAGAGATACTCTTCAACAGAGGTAACGGAAATTCTGATCAGTTTGGGAGTTTATTGCAAAATGATCAAGATCTTGATTTTTTCTTCCAAGATGAAATGACTTGCCCTTTTTGTCAGGTTTATAATTAGAAAGAGAATTTTCTCTTATTAGATTGATTTAAGGAATTAGCCGAAAGGAAATCTTTGTATTGCTCCTGTTAATGGTTTTTAACCTTATTGTTCAAAACTTATGAAAATGTATACCACTGATGCTTCAAAATTGAGGGACAAAGTTAACTCTTATGTATGATATTCTTTTAGTAGTTGAAATAGAATGCAGCTTCTGAATCAATTTGGACTAAAGCAGATGTTGCATGTACCCATGAGTACTTTTTACTTTGCCACAATAATTTCTTGGAAATCCTGAGCAGGGGTTGATTGATTAACAAGTTAAGTTTTAACATGGAATTAGGTTGTAACGATAATCACAATGTAACATAATGGTCAACTACTTGATTTTCCCTGTGTGTGAAACATTGTCACCACATTTTACATATATTTAGTGGTGTGTTATAATCAACTGTTTGTGTATAGTAACATATTGCATCACAGCATTGATGTGGTTGTGTGATCTTTGAATCTGTCTCCTAGTGGTTAGAGAACAGAACTCAAAATCACATTGCCCCTCTCCACATGGTTTCAAATATCAGTGGAGGAGTTGGATTTTCATATCAGGTGGTCTCCTGTCTGAATTATAGCATATGGATGGTTTTACCTGGCTTGACCTGTCCTTATGGACAATTGAGTATGGGGTCTTCCTCCATCAATAAGAGTTCGACATTGCAACGTAACTGAAACAATATGATCTCCAAACTTCTAATACATTATGGAAAGATGTTGATTCTTGACAACTATTATTTCAGTCTGCAATTCCCGGACCACCATTTGCCTTTGGCACTGTATTAGTCATTATAGCCATGCTTGTGGCAGTCAACATACCAGAAAATCCTAAAAAGAAGTCATCTAAGTCATCACAACTACACCAGGGAAAATTAGAGCAAGGTAAGCCAAATATTACATAGGAAGTGGAATGGGGAACGGATTAAAGTTTAAACTTATATCAATTGAGATGGAAGCTTAAAGCTTATTAGCCCATTACCAAACAATAACGACATTGGACAGACAACTCTGGAAAACATTAATGGAAAAGGAGAAATTGCCTGTAACAAGCAATTCCTCCTTTTCCCACAATGTTTTCTGAGCTATCTGAAGCTAACTTTCAAATTTCATCACATTTTGAAATGTTGTTTGCAAACTCTTTAAATTTGGAACAGTCGAAAATTTGGCGATTAGTAAAGGGTTAAATTCACTCTCTATGACTGCTTCTTTGAAACGACACCAGTACTTGTGCAAATTTGTGGTTAGTCCCTGTAATTTTTACCTCCCCTAAGGCTGAACAGATTAATTTTGGGTCTTGACCAAAGAAAAAAACTTGTATACACCCGTGAAAGTCTGCCATTTTGAGATGGGTAACCAAATATGCATGGGTCATTTGCCAAGAATAAAGTAAAAGATTCGGTCTCAGGGAGGCTGCAATCAATGGCTAGACCTACTCATGTCTGTTTTATCCTTGAGCCATTATTGGATTATTTTGACTTGTGAATTGTGATGTTTGCATAATTTACACAACTTATACTTTAAAAACAATTATGCATCAAATGACATCCTCCTAAATGTGGCATTGTTTTCCTTCTGTTTTTCAGAATACAAAATCCAACTGTTGCATCATTCAGCTGTTGAACAAATAATGTTCATTATTTCTCATTATCTGTTTCATGCACTACAATTTGGGTCCCTTATTCTTATAAAGGAATGTAGTACATGTGATGTCAGAGTCAACTTTTGAACATTATTTTGCTTCCAAGAAAACACAGTATTTGGACCAAGGGTGCGTCAGCACCTTAGTCCATTGAATTTACATACCACTTTTTGAGGGACGGTACTTTATCGATACACAAACAGCGGTCTAACCCCAATTACTCATTAAACATCCGTATTCACTGTGCGGACTAATACCTTCTTGGAACAAGAAATGTAGTCCAGATTTACTCGCTTTGTTTTGCTCTATATTATGACTGTTGCCTCATGGGAAATCGTAAAATGTCGAGATGTTAGAAAAATAGACTATCGTTCAGTCTCTGATCACAGAAATAATAATTATAGTAATTGTGGTAAAAGGAGCAGCTGTTTTCCTGGAGGTGTTGCCCAAAGTCATTTTCAAATGTATCCTCAATCATCTTGCTTTAAACGCACCTTAGTCCTTCAGCATTTAAACACACCTTAGTCCTTCAGCGCTATCAGCGCTTTGATTAAATAAGCTTTTAATTTCCTTTTTTAATGAGGGTTCCTACAGACCTACAAAAAAATCTTAACTTTGTGTTCATATTAAAAGTGATGTCATGTTGCCTTCTATTCGGACCTGTCTCAAAATTCTATATACAGTGAACCCTCGTTTATCCGAACATGTCCGTTCCCAACAAAATGTCCGGTTTACCGAATAATCCGGACTAACGAAGCAGAGCATGTTCTTATTTACATTAAGACATAAACGGTCTGTATGAGCGGTGTATACTTATAACTCTTAAGCAAACGCCAAATTGTCGACCGTCCCAAATTGAAAGAGTTTGCAGAAGACATATCAAAACGTGATGAAATTCAAAGATAATCTTCTGACATGGCAGAAAACATTGTGGGAAAAGGAGAAATTGCTCGTCACGAGCAATTTCTCCTTTACCCACAATGTTTTCAAAAGTCGTCTGCAATAAACTGGTCCAATAATTCTGTTCCCTTACAATTTTGTTCGGATTGCGAGACATCCGGATAATCGGGGTCCGGATAAACGAGGGTTCACTGTACTAGGGATGAGGTTAAGCTTGTGTAACCTCCTAATGTTATCTAATGTTGCCTTCTATTGGGACCTGTCTCAAAATTCTATATACTAGGGATGAGCTTAAGCTTGTGTAACCTCCTAATGTTATCTAATGTTGCCTTCTATTGGGACCTGTCTCAAAATTCTATATACTAGGGATGAGGTTAAGCTTGTGTAACCTCCTAATGTTATCTAATGTTGCCTTCTATTGGGACCTGTCTCAAAATTCTATATACTAGGGATGAGGTTAAGCTTGTGTAACCTCCTAATGTTATCTAATGTTGCCTTCTATTGGGACCTGTCTCAAAATTCTATATACTAGGGATGAGGTTAAGCTTGTGTAACCTCCTAATGTTATCTAATGTTGCCTTCTATTCGGACCTGTCTCAAAATTCTATATACTAGGGATGAGGTTAAGCTTGTGTAACCTCCTAATGTTATCTTATGTTGCCTTCTATTGGGACCTGTCTCAAAATTCTATATACTAGGGATGAGGTTAAGCTTGTGTAACCTCCTAATGTTATCTAATGTTGCCTTCTATTGGGACCTGTCTCAAAATTCTATATACTAGGGATGAGGTTAAGCTTGTGTAACCTCCTAATGTTATCTAATGTTGCCTTCTATTGGGACCTGTCTCAAAATTCTATATACTAGGGATGAGCTTAAGCTTGTGTAACCTCCTAATGTTATCTAATGTTGCCTTCTATTGGGACCTGTCTCAAAATTCTATATACTAGGGATGAGGTTAAGCTTGTGTAACCTCCTAATGTTATCTAATGTTGCCTTCTACTGGGACCTGTCTCAAAATTCTATATACTAGGGATGAGGTTAAGTTTGTGTAACCTCCTAATGTTATCTTATGTTGCCTTCTATTGGGACCTGTCTCAAAATTCTATATACTAGGGATGAGGTTAAGTTTGTGTAACCTCCTAATGTTATCTTATGTTGCCTTCTATTCGGACCTGTCTCAAAATTCTATATACTAGGGATGAGGTTAAGCTTGTGTAACCTCCTAATGTTATCTAATGTTGCCTTCTATTGGGACCTGTCTCAAAATTCTATATACTAGGGATGATGTTAAGCTTGTGTAACCTCCTAATGTTATCTAATGTTGCTTTTACTTTGGACCAATTACACAATTCTATAAATAGGGATAAACCCACATACTTTTCCCATTTCAGGTTTAAAGAAGACAGATGAAGCCGGTGTCCCGTTAATGACTGGTGAAAATGAGCAGATCTTGTAAACCGTTCAAACTACATACTCTATCTGTGTTAAACTTACGATGGCTGGTTACTATTATAGTAACTAAACTGTATCCTGTTAACAGTATATACTATGCCGGTTACCAGTCTGGTATACTGTGCGACTCAGGAAACTGCTTGGCAGGCCTATTTACCGGTGCCCGGAAACATGAGAAACGTATAATGTTGATGTTAACACATGGACATCTATAGTTGTTGTTATGTATGCAACTTTGGTAGCTGTCATTTCCTGCAGTATTGTTAACCCTTAAAATGCTTGGTAATGTTCTAAAAATAGATTTTTGTATTGTCTGCTTTCGAAAACCTTAAATATCTGCTTCATTTTAATGAGGAAAGATACTCAGAGTAGCAAAAAGGTTAGATAACAGGCCAGCCGCCAATTTACTTGGCGGCTGTCCTGGATCTCACCTATTTGCATAAGCATTAAGTCGGTCCATGCGCTATAAGGGTTAATTGCCGACACTGTATAGAAGTGTTGTTTTCAAGACTATAGTAAATCCTTTACACAAGAGAAATACTTAACTTTACTTGTACACTAAACCCCTGTTATGATGGAAAAGATCAGTATGTGCACTGAACTCTTGTTATGAGGGAAGAGATAAGGAGCTTGTCATATGTCTCTATCTTTGTTTATGTAAATGAGATTTATGTTAGGAAATAGATTACGTTACTTTGTTCATTTCTGGTGCCAAATTTGTGTAAATGTGTCTTGAAGAAGTAAAGCTGCCATAGCTGTAGACTCTTATGTGCTGTAACTACAGTTGAAATGGGTTTGTTGTTATAACCTTTTAGCAAGAAGTTGTTTTATTTAAAGTTTCAATATACATGTAGTTATTGGTGTTGACGTGCTGCTCCCTTTGACTTTGATTGGGTTTGTTGGAAGACGTTCAAACATAATTGACTGGGTTTCTAAATTCACCATTGTATTTCATCAAAATGGCATTTTTATGGAAAACAGTCTGATATTGATTTTAATCCAAGTTGTATCAATGGATAAAAAAAGTATACAAAGGAATAGATTCTTAAACAGTTGTATCCAAAAAAGGACTGTACAAGTACATGAACTGACAAGTTTGTTTCCCCATTTGTTAATAGTATTTCAATACAAAAAATTTGTTTGATATTGAGGGTTCAGTGGAAGAAGATAGTAAGTGCTTCATGTTTTATGAAGATTTTTTTTCTAGTATTACATTAGACTATCAGTTTACTCTTTGGATTACTTGATTAAAAGCCCCTGATTCTTTGATAATGACATGTGTGATAAAGGCATGTTATGTTGAATTTGTAATAGGATAAAATACTGAATGAAACCAGATTACTAATCATAACTTTATTTGTGTTAATCAAATGTTGTTGATATAGGTATTGTCCATGATTTGTTATGTTTGACTGATGTTGTCTTTTGGCAGAACGTAGAGCAATCTTTAAGATCAGATAGCATCTCTCAAAGTTTGCATTTAGACTTGAATGTTTCATGCTTTCTCTTTCCTTTAATGGGAATGCCGATGGTTCTACCCACCTTAACCAGCCCCTATGGGCAGTTGAGTATGGGGTCTTCCTCCATCATTAAGAGTCGGGCATCGCTACATAACTGAAATAATGTTGATGTGATGTAAAACCCATATAAAAAAAAAAAAATCCTTTAATGGTTTCGATAATTGTCCTTTGTGCGTTAGTTTTAATGAGAGTAAGTTGAGTTGTTGATCAAAACAGCAATGATTTTTCAGATACTAAACTATGATTTCTGAATAAAAGTCTGAGAGTCCTGCATGACCAAATGAGCAAGGTGGCAGTCGCAGAGCTTTGGAGTTTTGGGTTTGAGCTCCGTTTGCAAGACACTTCAAAGCTCTATCCTTGTACTGGTGTATCCAGGAAAGCTATTGCTTAAATGAAACATTTTCGTCACAGTGTTACACTCAATATAAACAAACAAATTTCTTGAGTCTGAATGTTTTCTTAGTTCTATCCGAGGTGCCTTATATCTGTACTAGGCAACTCATGATTTTAGATACCCTTATTGGCATTAAAAGTGTTGAGTTTAGTTATGTAAATTATAGCTTTTAAACAGTAAATTGAGTATCTCTGAAAGCATGTTTCTAAAACAGTGGAGTTTTATAGATGTACATTTCAAGGGTTCAGTGCAATTCTGTAGCAAGTGCTTCACGTTTGTGAAGCACTTGCTATAGTCTTGCGTTGAACCCTCAATTTCTTTGTTGCTGTGCAACAAAAAAGGTTATATCTTTTTCATTAAAATAAAGGCTGTAAAGACCATGGTTTATTGCACTGAAACAGGTCTTGAATGACCAAATGGTTAAGTTGGTAGTTTTATAACTCAGGAGTCCCATGTTTTAGCCCCCTCTGGTTTTGATTGGAGTGTCCTTTAGCGAGACACTTCAGAGATGAATCCAGGAAAGCTGTAACATAATTTAGATAGTGTTGATATGGCATTAAACCCCAAATAAATGTTGCCCTGAAGAAATGCTACAGACTATCTATTTTGTGTAGTTATTTCTTCAGTTTGTTAGTTTTGATGTTGTAGGTTGTTTGACTTGTGGCTTCCACTGCGCTGTGCTTTTGATTCTAATAATGGTGCAAAGTTAGATGTGATAATGTTTTGCTTTTTTGTCGTACTCTTATGTAACAGTGTCATGTATGTATTAAGTCTGTTAACACTGAGAAGGGGTATCTCAGCCATTCATCGTATGGGATGTTTAGATGGTTCTATGTTGAAAGTAATATAACAAACACCACAACACATAACATGTCAAGGGTTCAGTGTCATGCTATTGTATAAGTTCTTCACATTTGTGAAGCACTTATTATAGTCTTGCATTGAACTTTTGACTTGTGATGAATGGAAAACGATATTTTAAGTAAAAGTGTTTGTTTGAAGTGTATTCTATGTGTGTATATGATAAAGACCTAAAAATGATTTTTTACAAATCTAAGGAAATTTGAAAGTTTATTTCTGAAAAGTGTGTTTACAGTGAACTTACCCGAGTTTTAATCCAAAAATGTGACATTGCTTTTGAGATCTACAACATACAGACTGAACTTACTTAAATAAATTGACGCTTCCTGAATTAATTGTGATTCCAAAAGCTACTTTGAATTGTATATCAACAATTCAAAAACTATTGTTTCAATGACAAATTCCTGACTTTCAAATTTGCTTTTCTATAGACAAGCTCCTTTAAAGGCACATAAAAGGAGATTAATACTATATCAAACTATATTATCTGGTAAATTTTGGACCGATTCAAATAGTTATCAATAGAAAACACCATCAGCACAACTTAAATGTGAAAGTTAACCAGAAATAACCAAGATTAGCAAGTTTTATAATTCAGATTTCCTAATTCTTCACCTCTGACCTTGACAGTTGATACACACATTTTTGAACCGACCAATCAAAATTCGTTATTTTGAATATGTAAACAAACAGGTTGTTGATAAACACGATTGAATTGGAGACAACTTATTTCAAGCACAAAATAACTTATTTTAAATGAGACTATTTGATATTGTCTCAATGCATTCCTAAACTAAGTCTCATTACTTTTATGAACATAATAAAAGAACTCCATATAATTTTTCAGTAATTTATTTGTACTCCTCTCCTTTGATGTGCCTTTAAACCCATTACCAAATGATAACAACATTTACCACTTTTGTGCTGACAACTCTGGAAAACACTGTGGGAAAAGGAGAAATTGCACATAATGTTTTCTACTCTTTGGAAGATTATTTTCCAATTTCATCTCATTTCGAAATGTCATCTGCTAACTCTTTGAATTTGGGACAGTTGAAAATTTGTCGTTTGGTAAAGGGTTAAGTTCCATGAGAATGATTAATCTGTCTTCCATTGTACTGCACTTTGATGTGTCTGCTTCAAAAATATATTAGAAACCTTTAGGGACAAGGGGAACAACTCTCCCTTATGCCATAGTAAAAATGTGTTGGTATATATATTTTTTTTTTCATTTGCAATGTTGTTTGCTGGTGCTTCAATCTGGACCAGTTACAAACTTACCGTTTTACTAAATGACACAGGGGAAATACTTGTGTATGTCAAAATTGGTTAAGATTGATAGTATATGGAAATAATCTTAAATGAAAGTACAATATTGCTGTGTGTTGGATCGTTATTGACCAGATGGCATTAGTTATTGGCAATGTAATATTTGGTTCTAGCGATGCTGCCTGTTTTTTTTTTCATATACTGCGTATGTCAAAACATTTGTGTATGATTGTTAATGTTATTAAAATTTATTTTTTTGTGAGATTACTAGTTCCATAGATAAGGGGGAAGGGTATTCTTTGCTGTGTTATGAGAACAAACAATCACTTTGTTGAAAGAAGGATCTTCCTTTTTTAAATATTGAGTAAAAATTCTGACTCAGACAAGGAAGATATATATTTTTTTACTTTATTGGCTAGAACCCTTGTGATTTAAGAAGAAATCATTCATCAATTTGGATTTTTTTTAAAAAAAATCTCAATTTTTTTTGTAATAGCCGGATATTTTGGAGTAAACTGTTAAAACTCATATTCTCAACAATGGGCAATTGTCAATAAAGTGGACAGAACATTGTCAGCTTTGGTCATTAGAAATCCCCTTATCTTTGGTTCAATATCATACTTTTTGCTCAATAAGACTCTTGTTGGTATATACAGTGGGTTTATAGAAATCAGAATTTGGGAAACTGGTGTGATGTAAGCCAATCTTTTCAACAAGATTGATTTTATTTCTGAGGGGGAGAAAAGATGAAATCATAAGGGTCCTGATGTTGCCCAGCGGCTATGAACTCCGGGGTCCCGGGTTCAAGCCCCACTGGCACCTCTGTCTTTGTTGGATTGACCTTTGGCAAATCACTTCAGAGGCCTAGCCTAGTACTGGTGGATCTAGGAAAGCAGTTACATAACTCAAAAATTGTTGATGCGGTTCTAAACATCATATAAAAAGATGAAATCATGGTGAGAAAAAAATCTATGTGCGTATTGTATATATTTTGTGGTACAAGGCTATTTTATTTTCCTGAGCTCTAGTCCTGTACTGATTTTTATCCCATTATTACATTGATATTTTGTTATTTCTTTTTTGCGTTAATGTCTTCACCTATATGTATCAAACTCTTACTTAAATCCTTACTTAACTGCTTTTACTGCATAAAACCTTTGAAGAAACTAATGTGACAAAAGGATAGATTTCTCCTAAAGGGCAATGTTTACTCTTATTTTACTAATTCCCATCCATAATCATCAAGATATTGTCATTTTAATTACCTGCTGTATTCATTTTTTTTTGTCTTCTGCTATTGCTTTGAATTTGGACAAGTCCCAAATTTGCATTCAGGAAATTGGTCAATCAGTTGTACTTAACATAACCATTGCTTTTCATAAGGAACAGGGGCCCGTTTTACTAAACAACTTACGGAAAATTTTACGGAAAATGTTTGCGTAAGTCATAATTGATTAACATGGATAATATCTTCAATGAAAGTACAATATTGCAATGTGACACGTCATTGGAAGCGTCTCGGAGAGACGATTCCAATGATGTGTTACTTTGCAATATTGCTTTGCCAAATATTGAAATAAAAGGACTTGGTGTTTTAGACTTACGCAAATCTTAAGCGTAAACTGTTTAGTAAAACGGGCCCCTGGTCTGGAATATTAGAGATCTACTAGAATAGCTTTTCTAAGTTGTGTGAGAAATTGCTCAAACTTCATCTACCTAAGATTTCATTTCTTCAGCAGATGAATTTCGTCTTTTTTCATTTCAATTTCAAATTTCTTCTGCAAATTCTTTCAATTAAGGGTGGTCCTGCGTGAGACACATGTGACTGCCTTAACCCATTACCACACAATAATGACATTTTACCACTCTGTTGCAGATGACACTGGAAAACATTGTGGGAATTTTATCCTTTTCCCACAATGCTTTCTGCCCTATGAGAAGATTGCTTTTCAATTTCATCACATTTTGAAATGTCGTCTGCAAGCTCTTTCAATTTGGGGCAGTCAAAAATTTGACGTTTGGTAAAGGGTTTAAGGATCATATGTTGATGGCTTTAGTTTCTTGTTTAATAGATAGAGATGATTGAGAAAGCTGGCAGGATACATGTAGACCAGTACCTAGAGCATTGCCACAGCATGGGGAGGTTCTGTGTTAAAGTCTGGCTGTGTGTTTTTGTCACATTGGTTACATTGGTGCCCAACATAAAAGAACGATGAGAGCTACCACAGTATATACCTAGTTTAAACTTGTTTATTTTACATTGATTTTGACGGAAGCTTTAAGCTTGCTAAGTTTACTCTCGACTGTTTCCTGGATACTTAACTAGTACTCGCACCAATTTTTTTTTGGTTAGCGCTGGCATTTTTCACCTTACCTAACGGTGTCAAACTTGGCACCCTCAGTACAAGCGGCTGCCACACTACCACTGCAGTCATCCATGCAAAAGATACTTGATATAAATTGCACAAACAAGCCATGTACATTGTACCACAGAAATTCAGAACTTATTTAAATTGTGTGAGGTTAATATGTCATTGGGCTTCATTTACCGGCATACTGAATGTATTAGCTGGCCTGAAAGCTCTTAAGATAGAATATTTACACAGTATGCATAGGTCTTATGTCCAAGTCCCATTCTGGCTGTGACTTACGGTATGGATGTATGTTTTTTTCTTCTGTTTCTTACATATGTGTATTTCTTTTCAAGATGGTTTATAGGGTTATGAATAAATGTAAGTTTCTTTGTTGAAATATTGCCATCATCAAGGACAAATTTTCTCATATGCAACTAGTGGTTCTACTTTAAGATAATCGTGTGTGTATCTGTTTTAGTAAGATAGTACATGTGCCACTGTCAGAGTGATCATTTCTACTTTAGTGATTCAGTGAAGGAATCTTCCCATTTTAGTTTGACTCTGGCAGTATGATTCTTAAGCAGGTTCATAAATGTTATGAAAAAAGGTTACTTAAATGGGCTTGTTCACAGAAGAGAAAATAAGAAAGTCCGAGTAAAATTTCATTGAACCAATACAGCTAATGTATTTTTGTTTGACATACAATTAAAAGCAGTTTTTAAAATAAAAATTAGTTAAGGAAGCGTCAATTTATCTAAGTACCTACAGTTTACATGAGGTAGAACTCAAACATGAAGTCAGTGTGATATTAGTACACTGTAAACATACTTTACATGATTAATTATTCAGTATCATTTAATAGAACAGCTCTTGTGCAGTTGGTAATGAATTGATTTTTAATATCCAACTTTGCTCATATCTGTGAACAAGCACTTTTAATGTGACTTACTGGTATATGTAGAATTGTACTCATACACTGTGTCTTATGACACATATATAATGGCATAGAATGTGGAAGTTTAATACTAGATTCATGAAGATGAAAGCAAATGTTAATATCAGATATATGTTTATTATGATAGTAGACCTGTCTCTTCCTCCCAACTATTTAAGTATTACTCAGCCTTGAGCATTTCTTCTCACCAGCATCAAAGACGATGCTAGTGTTCATGTTATGAAACTATGTGTAGTCATTACCCCCAATTCATATACATGTATATTATATTTGGCCATCAGCCATTGGAAAGTATACACAGATCGACATAAAAGTATTGTCTAGAATTATTATTGGCAAATCAATAAAAAGTGTTGTTTTTTAGCTATATAGCATATTATCCTAATGCTTTATAAGATACGTTTAAAGGTTGGTTCAAATTTGTATTCATAGAGAAATTAACGATTTTTTGTTATTCTATTACGTTGGCACAGACGTCGTAAACCTATCCTTAAAATTGCAAATCTATTCGTGAACTGTCTTTTTTCATAAGTTTTAGCTAAACATGTAGATTGCTCTCTTTTATGAAATACTTCCTATACTGTACAGTTTGCCATAGATCTGTCTTTATAGCCTTTAACCCCATCGGCATCGATATCAAGTATGTACGTAACACTAGCACTTGAATGTGTATAAATACTTTTTTTTTCAATATTTGATAATGAAGTACCTTCTAAAAATTTTCTTTCACCTAAAACAATACATGATAACAAATAAATAATTTTCCTACATATATTTTATATATGGTACGCTAGGTTCCGGTACAGTGGTATGCTTAGGCTAAAAAATGGTATGCTACGGCAATGGTACGATTAGTGCATCATCCGTTTTAAATGAAATAATCATGATTTGACTTTAAATCCCCTTTTCCTTGTCTTTGATAGCAATGTATCCACACAACAAGCCCTCAGTGAGGGATGCGTTTTGTTTTGAGATGGTTTAGACTGTGCATGTGAAGCTCTATGACCACCAGCCTAGAGGTTGTTGATTCTTTTGCATCTTTAACTAGATAATCATAAGTCTGGGAGTCCTGGCCCATGCGTATACCCCGCACTAGCGCATTGTTGGGGGGGAAATGAAAATTTGAATATAAAAATGTTGATTTTTCTCAGATAGAAAGCAAACAACAATGATTGCCTTTTAAAAAGAAATCTAGAGTGCTTTCAGAAAAAAAGATATTGTATTTTCAGAAAAAATGTATTAAATGTAAATAGCTGTAGATGTTAAAAAGTGTGAATTTGTTTGTGATAATATTATTTCACATTTAGCATGTGTAATGCTTGTTTTTAATTTGTAATTATGTAATAATAAATTTATCAAATAATTTTAAATTCATGCCTGTTTCAGTGTTCTTTTTCGTTTCCTGTTTGATTTGGAATATGTATGGATACATTACATTGCGTTCAATAGTTTTCCTTATATACTGCAGGGTACTTCAAGAGATTGCCCTCATTAAAACATTTCCACCTAACGCCACATCTTTGTGTCTTGCAGCAGACCACTTTCAAAAAGCATTGTGGCAAATGGAGAAATTGCTTGTCCCAGCCAATTTCTCCTTTTGCCACAATACATTTAATTCTATTCACATATCACAACAGCATTACTGAAAAGGTTTTCACATGTTTTCAAAGCTTTTCTAAAGTCGTCTGCTTAAAGTAAAACATGCCGTCTGCAGGTAGTAAAGAGTTAAATCAAACAAGAGACAGTTTTACTCTATGCTGGAATTGATTCTACTTTAATTATATATCAGATAATGAGGTTTAAAACTGCTGTGGAATTAGATGGTTATAAGCTATTTAGATTTTATGGGATTATTCATTATTTAAATACTATTTGATTTTAGTGTGGAATCCATAAAATATTACACTAGTTACAATTTTAGCCTGTAAATAACTCGATATACTTTTATCTACATCCTAATGTGTGCTATACGACCTTAGCTGTCGACATAACTTTAAACCCAATTCATTCATCATTTTATCATTTCATTTAACGATTCATTCGTTGGTCTAGTTGTTTGGGTACAGAACTTGAAATCACAGGCTAAATGAGCATAAACGAAAATTGAGACGTGGTATTTATCCCAAACTCACCCCCTTTCTTAAAAGAACGTTTAGGCATTTAAGATGCGTGGGTTCCAATACTGGTGACGTCAATTTGATTTTCATGAGAATCAGTCTCCCGACTGACTTACGGAGTGCCGATGGTTCACCCCGGCTGGACAAGCCCTTTTTTGACAGTTGAATATGGGGTTTTCCTCTAGCATTTAGAGCAGGGCATTGTACTATAACTGGAATAATGTTGGTCTCTGGTACAAAGGTTACCGGGTTCGATCCCTTTTAGCGGCGAGTTGAAATTGGCAAGAGTATCCCCAAAATCGGCACTAGCACTGGTTGATAGCAAGCAGTTATCGAGAGTATATTCAATATGCTTCAAGCTTCCGAAAGAAGCGATGTAGTATAAATAAGCTTAAATCACAAAACGAGGAAATGGAACTTTTCCGTTAGTCACTCATTCACTTTGTTTATTAAACATGTTTTCTGCAGATGTGATTAAATGAGTATATTTGAGCGAATGGGCCTATAGTTATGTTGGCAATATTTAATTATATGTATTTCATTCTTGTATTTATGTTTACTTAATTGTGTCAACAAGGTACCTAATGGGCTTATAAGCCTTAGGGAATTATGTAAATAACACTTTCAAAAACTTATGTATCGTTGGGCAGGGCCTCGAAACGTTGTTTGGGAAAATGGATTTACTCATCGAGTCTCCACAGTTGATCTATCCCATTTCCTCCAAAGAAGTAACTCGGCCGGTCCAAACTGTAACTGAAAAATCTACGTCTGGATCATTCGGACTATATAAGAGGGGGTGGTGCAATAGCGACTGCACTAGTAATGGCAAACGTCGGAGATGGAGATGATAGATCATTAGCTCCGGACTTCTTCCTGTTTCACCGCTCATCATTTAGTTGTTGATTGTCGACGAGTAGAGTGCGACATTTTGGCGAATGAATGGTCGATTACCGCCCAAATATCATGTATAAATGAGTCGTTGCCGCAAAGGTTGTTTGTTGTAAACGGCTTTTTGTAAACGTAGAAAATCGTATGGGATTTTGTGTGACAGTAGGTCAGAATACATAATTTGGTATTTTTCATGGTATTGGTACACACCATTGTGGCAAAGGCGAAATATCTCCCTTGAAGTAAAATCAAAAATAGATAATTGGTGGTTGGTGTTTTGAATCGGATATGTTATCGGGTAAAGGAAAGGAATATCATTCGATGAGCGGAAGCAAATCGTATAATAATTCAATGCTGATACCGATAACCATTCCTATTCAAAGACACCAACCACCTATTCTTATTATCCCGGAACCTATATAGGGATAGGATGTGCATCTGTTTCGTTATGTTGGATATTATACAGCAAATGAAACTGGATGAACTCCTTTTGTTGTGCAGTTGCCTGTATGTTAAAGAAAACCGTACTCTTATGCATTGTTCTTATCAACTCCCGTTCCCTTCTATTCTGCGCTATGTGTGTCAATCTAAGACGTTGCTTGATGATCTGTTCTATGAAAAAAAAATCCATACACTTGATTGTGTTCAGTTCTACGCATACAATATAATACCCTCGCTTGTTGTTCTGTTTCATGCGTATAGACCCATTCCCTTCGTTGGTGTTCTGTTTTATGCGTATATGTCCATACCCTTAGTTGGTGTACATTACTATGGAAATAGATCAATACCATTGCTTGGTGTTCTGTTCCATGCGTGTAGATCCAAGGCCTTGTTTTTGTTCTGATCTATGCATACAGAACAATGTCATTGTTTGTTCTGTTCCATGGGTGTATATCCATGCCCTTGCTTGTTGTTCTGTTCTATGCTAATTGATCAACGTTCTTGCTTGTAGTTTTGTTTTATGCATACAAAACAATGTCATTGCTTAGTATTCTGGCTCGTGGGAGCAGATCCATAGCTTGCTTGATGTTCTGTTCCATGCGTTTGGATCCACTTCCTTCGTTGGTGTTGTGTTCGATGCGTGTAGATCAATGCCCTTGGTTGTACTCGGTTTTATGCGTGTAGATTCATTCGCTTCGTTGGTGTTCTGTTCCATGCGTGTAGATCTACGTCATTGCCTGTTGTTCTGTTCCACGCGTGCATATATGTCTTTGATTGTTGTTTTGTTCCATGCGTGTAGATAAATGTTCTTAGTTAATGTTCCGTTCCACGAGTTTAGTTACACGTCCTTGTTTGGTGTTCTGTTCCATGCATGTAGATCCATTTCTTTGCTTGGTGTTCTATTCTAAACGTTTAGATCGATGTCATTTCTTGGTGTTCTGTTCATGCCTGTAGAAACAAGTCCTTGATTGGTGTTCTGTTTTATGCATTTAGATCCATGTCCTTGATTGTATTTTGTTCTATGCACATATGTCCATGTTCTTACTTGTTGTCCTTTTCTATGCGTAGAGATCCAGTCACTTGATTGGTGTTCTGTTCTTTGCGTGTAGATCAATAGTATGTTCAGTGTTCTATCCCTTGGTGATCAATGTCTTGCTAGGTATTATGTCCTATGTGCGTAGATCCACGCCCTTACATGAAGTCTTGTTTTATGCGTGTAGATTTATTTCCTTGTTGGTTGTCCTATTCTTTCCGTGTACATCTATGTTCTAGTTAGATGTTCTGTTCCAAGCCCGTGCTTGGAGGTCCTTTTCTATAAATGTAGAGTATTTTCCTTGCTTGTTGTTCTGTTCCGTGCGTGTAGATCAATATAATGTTCAGTGTTCTATTCTATGCTGATCAATGTTTTGCTAGGTGTTATGTCCTATGTGCGTAGATCCACGCCCTTACATGAAGTCCTGTTTTATGCGTGTATATTCATTTCCTTGTTAGTTGTCCTATTCTTTCCGTGTAGATCTATTTTCTAGTTAGATGTTCTGCTCCGTTCGTGTAAATCAATGCCCGTGCTTGGAGGTCCTTTTCTATATATGTAGATTAACATCCTTGCTTGTTGTTCTTTTCCGTGCGTGTAGATACATGTCCTTAGTCGGTGTTCTGTTTCCTGCTTATAGATGTTGCCTGTTTTATAGACTGTATATCCATGCCGTTGAATTGTGTGCGTCAGACGAGGTTGGCTACATCTTGGCATTCACCGCGTGCCTTAATAGGTTTATAAAACACCAAGGCATACGCAGTGGACGCTAATTTAGAGCCATTGAAAATCGGAATCCAATTGTTCGCCATTCTCATGGGATCCTTATGCTGTTCCGCCGACCCTCTCCACAACGTATCGGTAAATTGCGAATGTGTCCGTATCCATTTCGAGTAATATGGTGAAATGAGATTTTGTTAACGTCGTTCTATGCTGAAATGGAAAAGTTCATGTGAAGAATTACACGCAAAACGATATTTGGATCGACGCATGCGCAGGAACTCGGCAAATTCCGGAATCCGGAATTTGCCGAGTTCCTGCGCATGCGTCGATGCTTAGTGATGATGCGTTTTCTGACCCAATCGTATGCTGTGTACAGTTTGTGTAATACATACGCACAGGACAGGACCCCAGGCTAAGTGATGTCTGTACATTAGGGTAAGGATGAAATTCGAGTAAACAACAAATCAATACAGCGGTCATCGGCTTAAAGCTTTCTGTCAAAATAAAACTGATTGATCACGCGTGGAGTATCCTTAAGTCAGCTGTTTGCAGATCTTTGACAGGTCCTAATTGAATGCATAAGCAGGAGGCGATTGTAAAAAATACTCGAAGACAGATTTTGTGAAGAACCGGGAAAATTATAGTTACTTAGGAATAAATTGATTGTCGCGAACAATTCTTGTATTGTCATGGTTGCATCTCAACCTTTAACCTACAAATGAAGTTGCTCAACTTGATTGATTTGATAAATGGCATACATGATTGATAAACTACATAAGTTCCGTCTTTTTGGAGGAAAATATGATGAAAAATCCGTCTCTTAACAATAGCCATTTCGATTTGTCTATTGATGATTTCAAATTTGGCAGGCACTTTTCGATTTCGGTGCAAATAATGGCGCAACCAATACCTTAAACATAGAAAATATGTTAATATTTTATTTCTAACTTTACGAACATGGACATTAACACGAAGATGAATAATGCATTCCCTTAAACCAGACAATGCCATTTTAAAATGTGTGACCGATCTAAATATAATAAATTTATACGCCAAGAAAACCTAACAACAACACAAGAGCAAACAAACATTTCATTATTGAATGGAATAGAAGCTATTCTGACAAAAAGGTAGAGTGCTTATAGCAATTAAGTTATCCATTTACTGTAATCCGTAGTTTTGCAGCACATGCAACAAGAGTGGAGTTTTATGTGGTAGGGTCAAAAGCCCATTTTCCAATTCCGGATAAAAACGCATCAGCGGACAAACGAGAATCTGAACAATGCGCATGTTTCACGTGGGCGTCTGAATACGGTGCAAGCATCATCATCGAAATTGGAGGAGAGAGAGAGAGATTAACTCTTTACCAAGCACCAAATTGTCGACTGTCCCGAATTGAAAGAGTTTGCAGACGACATTTTGAAATGTGATGAAACTGGAAAATAATATTCTGATAGTGGAGAAAACATTGTGGGGAAAGGAAAAATTGCTCGTTTCGAGCAATTTTTCCTTTTCCCACAATGTTTTCAAGACTCGCCTGGAACAAAGTGGTTATATGGGTTAAATTATCGAATCACCGACAACTTAGTATTCCCTTTGGTCCCACAGAAGCATCTCCAACGCATTTCATGAAATGTTTTTTTTTATCTTCTCAAAATTGCAGCAAAACATTGGGGTGAAATACAAAGAAAGGCGCATTACCTCACTAGGTGATCCGTGTTGGTTTCGAACGGCCTCCTTCCCACATAGTCCCACGTTAAACAGTCGGATATGCGAGGGGTGCACTGCTTTCTTTTGTCTATGGCCCCGCCCTAGTCTCCCATCTCCCCCCAAAAAGAGTTATTCCGATAGCTCCATCTAAATATTCTCTGTATCGGGGCAAAGAGATAAATCGATTGGAGAATGCCTTATTTGGAGATTCTCTCTGGAAGGATTTTTTTCTCTGCACCCTAGCCGCGTACTTCAAACGTGTGCCTCATATAACCTACGAAAAGTGTTAGTGGCGAATATGCTGATCCGGTACAGTGATTCTCGGATCAATCGCAAAAAATATCGTAACATAGATTACTACTTTACGGATTTCAGATGAAAATTATATATTTCGCTTGCAGCTATAAAGCCACGTTCTAAAACAGACTATTCTCATACGTACAAGTACTTACCGATCCATGACGGCTGTTACGCTTATTTCCTGGCGTACAAACTTTCATCGGTTCTCCACTTTTCCACATGGCGCGGCTTCATCTCTGGAAATGTTCCAACCACTGGGAAATCCGAGCGAAGACGGCAGCCTAATCCAGTATTCACAACACTTTGCAGTCCGAAAAATTCGATAGCAAGTCTCCCAGAGGAATTTTCCCAATATTGCTGTAAAACACTGCTGTAAAATGAGCCGCGTCGCGGATTAATAGTACAACCTGGTACTGACAAAACAGTATACCCATAACCCATTACCAAACGACAAATTTTCGACTGTCCCAAATTGAAAGAGTTTGCAGACGAAATTTCAAAATGTGATGAAATTTGAAAAATAACCTTCTGATATAGCAGAAAATATATTGGGTAATGGAGACATTGCATGCCTGCAGCAAACTTGTCAAATGTTGTTATTGTTTGGTGTTGGGTTGACTTTTTTACGCTTCTGGTAGCTTTTACATGGCACCACCACGATTCTTCTATGAGGGATTATGGCTTTAATAGTCAAGTGTTTAGTTTTTAACTAGTATCCATAAAGGAAAAAGAAATTGAGGCATGAGCTTGCATTGTATTTTGATAATATTTTAATTCCTTTCATATGAATCATTGTTCATGCAGGTTATAACCAATATATATACAAAGCCATTGATCAATTTAATCGTTTTATGTTTTTAACACCGACATGATATTAACATTGAGTAAAGCTCCACACTAAAAACTAACTTTATTTTTGAACCACTGTGCCTTTAAGCCAGTTGGTGATTTGCATAGCGTGGACCGTTTTAGAGCTTTTCGCTAACGATACGTGTAAAAAAATCACTATCGTTAAATACGAGGTGACACTTTAACAAATGAAACGGGATATGATGCACTTTTATTATCTGCATCAACAACCTTATGGGTTTAATCTGATATGTGGCTCTAAAACAAATCGACACCGTTAATTTTTTAAACATGTAAGGGGCTTATGGGTGGATAAGTCGTCACTGTCTGACAACTATTATACCTCAACCATTTTACTGAAGAAGGTTCGACCATATAGCTTAGAATTTATGTATTTTCCTACGAGTATGATTTGCGTTAACGATGAATTTCCATACGATTTAGCTTGGTATTGACGGTATATTTTGAAACGATTTAGCTTGGTTATAACGATGTATTTCCCTTCGATTTAGCTTGGCAGTGATGATGTATTTCCCTACGATTTAGCTTGGCATTGACGATGTATTTCTCTACGATTAAGCTCGATATTGTTTGTTTTTCCTTACGGTTTAGTTTGGCATTGCTAATATGTTTCAAAACACTTTATCTTTGCATTGAAGATATATTTCCCTACGCTTTTTGTGGCATTGTCGATGTACTTCCCTATTACGATTTAGCTTTGACATTGACGATGTATTTCACTCCAGAGCTCGATATAAGTTTTTTGGATTTTTTTTTTTTTAAAAGTTTTTATTTACATAATTCCATAAGGCTTATAAGCCCATTAGGTACATTGTTAACATAATTCAATGAACATAAATACGAGAATGAAATACATGAAATACATGAAATTAAATATTGCCAACATGACGATTTACAATGAGAATGAAATAAGAATGTGAATATTACAAGAATATTCCACAAATACAAACATTGACAAACAAACGCCTATAAATGTTCATACAAACAGATTTATATAAACAATATATCTTGTTCCACCATTACAATATAAATAAACGTAAAGGCACATAACTCTCATACCGCAGCTTAATTCGTACTCTATCAAGCTAAATCCGCGGAGTTTGAAAAGGATATCATTATGCTGTTTTGCGGAAATTTCACGATTTACGAATTGATACGGCGTTGTGCTTTTCAAAACCATTCGTACCACGGGAAATAAATGGTCAACTCGTTTAAACAATCAAATGTGTTAAAGATGCTCGTTCACAGAAGAGAAATAAAATGTTGATGAAACATTGCCGTTAAAGTAATGTTCTTTGATACAATTAAAACTCCATATTGGAAGCATGAACACTTCAAGAAGCGTCATTTTGTCTAAGTATGTAAAGATCATATGCAGTAGATCGCAAAACCAATGTATTAAGATACATATTAATTCCCTGTATACACATTTTAAAAATCGAACTATCATTCTTCTCTTTTTCAAAATCTTTTTCTACGTATCATGTAACGTTAAAGCTGTTATGCACATTTAAAGAAACTATTTCTTAACATTTTCAAATGTTCTCACATTTATGGACCAAAACCTTCAATGTCACTTTTAAAGTACAAAGTAACATTTTAGCAACTTCCAAGCGTAAAACACAATAAAGGTTGGAACGGTATCTTGAAATACCATTGTTATTTTCATAGTGTCAATAGCGCTGTGATAGTACTGATTCTTTCTGACCTATTCCAGGGTCATTCCAATATCACGACATCATAGAAAAGTAGATCAAACTTACCTGAACAGCTCCAGTTAAAAGCAGACTTCACTCTCACCGTTTTTTCATACGTTCTTGTCTACGAGATTTCGTTTTTTCACTGTGAGAATGAACCTATGAAAAAGAGCATATACTTTGTTAGATACATATTTTTCTGAATTGTTAAACATGACTCCAGCCATGTCTAGATCCCAGTTTCCATATGTGCATGATTGTTTCTATAACTGTACATGAATACAGGCTTTGGCGTACATATGAAGTGAGTATAGCAAGGAAGTATGTCTATCTTATATCAAGGAATTCATACGCGAGTATTCTTTGATAAGTCGGTAGCGCGTTCTTTTGCAGGACAGAAATATAAGATCATTGCTTACAAAATAATAAAAACTTAAGAGTGCTGTATCTGCGATACACGGTTATGAAAATAAATGGGAAGTGTATCAATAATCTATTATTCTGTAAATCAATAGACCTATGAATCCATTTAATTTGTGGAAGGCATTCTATTAAAAAAGATATTAAAATCTGAATCTGTAACTCAGCTCTTTTAATGGATGGCTGCGAAGAACTTTGCGACGTAAATGGCCGCTGTGTTGAAGCAACTACGTCACGTGCCTATCACATGGCGGCCACGTGTCGAATGGAACTTGTTGTGTCTGTCTCTGGTCTGTATTCTGACATTAACGGTACCGTATTCTCGTTAACCCTTATAGTGCTGGAACCGATGTCATGCTTATGCAAACAGGTCAGATATAGGCCAGCCGCCAAGTAAATTGTCGGTTGACCTGAGATCTAACCTGTTTGCTACACTGAGTATCTTTTCTCTACAGAATTAAGCAGATATATAAGTTTTCGGAAAGAAAACGATACAAAAATCTATTGTTAGAAAATTACCCAGCATTTTAAGGGTTAATCAAATCTGTGTGATAGTTTCTGTGGCAGTACTGCTAGTTCATTTAGCCATTAGAATGCTTGGCATTTTGTTTCAAATTAGAATTTTGTGTTTTCTGCTTTTCAAAAACTTAAATATCTGCTTAATTCTGTTGAGAAAAGATACTCAGGGTAGCAAACAGGTTAGATCTCAGGTCAACCGACATTTTAATTGGCGGCTGGCCTGTTATCTAACCTGTTTGCATAAGCATGAAGTCAGTTCAAGCACTATAAGGGTTAGGTCTAAAGTGCAGAAACGGCGGCGGTTGAATTACAAGACTACGGCTTTGTTACTACTAGAACGTATGGCAGAACTTTTGATCAACGTTGTATATACTTCTGAATCGATACTCGTAGTCATTTGTCAACTGTTCTTTAGATTGTTAATAAACAATAGGGGTCTTAACCGTTTGACTTTGTCTCTTTAGAAACCTCGAATAACATAGTCATAATCTCCTTTCCTCATAAGGTAAATTTCACAATCCAGAATGAAACATATTAGCCGTTTTAGTCTGGTTTTGGATAAATTCTATTCCTATGCTGACTTTGATAAAGATAATAAATTACATCTTAGGACTGTATAAATATTTATTTTTGATTTGAATATCACTGTCTTAATGCATACCGATTTAAACATATTGATTTAATGTTTTCTTGAACAGAGTGCGTTTGGCTAAAATATAAAGCTTAGGTTGTCTTTTAGAAAACTTTGATTGGTATCATTTCGTCAAGCTCTATCTTGTACTAGCGAACCCCAAATGAAAGCTGTAATAGAATTGAAAAATGCTCTCTTAGCTTTAAAAACTATACGCAAACCTTAATGTTGACACGATCTAAAAAGCTAACAAGCAATAGAAAAAGAAAACATTAACCCAATATCAAACAATAACGACATTAGACCATTTTGTTGCAGAGGACTCTAGAAAACATTGTGGGAAAAGGAGAAATTGCTCTTTACGAGCAATTTTTCCTTTACCCGCAATGTTGTCTGCCCTATCACAAGATTATTTTTCAATTTCATCACATTTTGAAATGTCGCCCACAAACTTTTACAATTTGGAAAAGTCGAAAATTTGGCGTTTGGTAAAGGATTAGACACAAACCTCCACAGAGTAAACGTCAGTCTTGGCGTTAGGGGTGCAGACGTTTAATGGTTTCTGCCAAATCATATATGGATAGAAAACCATCGATCACATGTTATTACGATGATGTACGAGCGTTTATATCAGGTCCCAAGAGAACCATTATACAAACGCCAACAATAAAATGTGACCATGACCGTCATTTACCATACTACAGCAGGCCCTTGATCGATACTAGCATTAACATATAGTTTGCCAAAATATTCGTGATTGTTTTGTCTTTTACTCGGTCACATAGTATCGAAAGTATTATGAGGAATATTAAAGTATTGAGCGAAATGTGATGCATGAAAAACCATAGCATTACTGGGCTTGGATTAGTTTACCAAGATTAATATCAAGAATTATTTATTGGCTTGAACTATATAGTTTCTCGTCAAACAAATACCTGTATGTAGAATAAAAGACGAAGAAAAAAGAAACAAAAACAAATTTAACACTATATGCAAAGGTTCATGTGATCGTTCAGATTTCTTTTTAAAAAAGAAATAGAATAAAAAGACCAACATTCCTTAGGTCAGACGAGGAATTATCCGTCATGGTTGTGCAACCCTTCCGGTGGCGTGCGAGAAGGGACAACATTCATTTACTGATCGAGTGTGTTGCCCATAGGCGTATTCGGATACTGTTTAACCAAGGAAAAACAGAAATAGAATTTCTGATATATCCCCAACCCATCACGCTCTCTTAAACGTTGTCTGTTCGTCATAACTGTTTTAAGAGGTCGGATACAATTTTTTTAATCCATTACCAAACATAACGAGCAATTTCTCTTTTTCCTACAATGTTTTCAGCCCTATCAGATGATTATTTTTTAATTTCATCACATTTTGAAATGTCGTATGCAAACTCTTTCAGTTTTAGACACTCGAAAATTTGACGATTGGCAAATGGTTAAACGAAAGGGAAACGACCTCTCTGACATAAACGTCACCTTTACGTGCTAGACAACCATTATATAGATTTCCGTCCCCGTGTAACTAATGTCATTGTTCTACGAACACTTCTCACCGACTCAAATGGTTTTTTTTCTTTTCTTTCTTTCATATAGGAAATAAGCGCATGTGCTACACTTCTTTCGTATTTTCGAATTAACTTATTTAATTTATATAGTACATGCTTTGTTTGTGGAACGATTACGCAAATTTGAGAACCTAATGCATTGTTATAGAGAACATGCAGGTATACGAATAGGAAACACAACATATCAGTGGACGACAATGTTCTTCACTGATCGGATGTGATTGTGTCTTATAGAGGTTCTTATCTCGGTTCGCTTCAATATTGTTATACCAAATCCACAGTAGATTGTTGAGAAACCAAATGTTATCTTCCGCAAAGGGCTTCATATGACCGGTAATACTATCGGCATTACAATCGGGGGATAACCTATCTACCAATCGGAACTACTCGGGTATTTCCGTGAGCTGTGAAATACACCTCGGATATAAGTGTAGGGTTACAATTTTTCGGGTAAATCGGCATCCGCCGATGAACACCTTTTCTAAGCGTGCATGTTAAGTAGTTCAATGTGTATGGAAGTGTTAGACATCCTTTTTAATCACTTTTGATCAGTAACTCATACCAAATGGCGAACTTGTTGTTGTGACATGTATACTTGTTTCCTCAATCAAATTTAACGACTTTTTGGATTTTACATTCAAGATCTATTGTTAGAAACGAAAGAAAGTGACGTCATTCTCGCGGGAAACAATATGGCGTCATCCCTATTATTTCAGAGGTGTTTTCTAATGGATAAACCCGATGTGCTCAGATTGCCTATCTACCTCTTATGTGATTTGAACCTAAGCTTAAACGAACTGTGTGCCTCATGTTCTATACTCTAACCACGGGGCCAAAGCGGCTCCGTTAAATCTTATACCACGGTAGAATAAGTAGAATGTATTATATTTGTATTTGTAAATGTCAAGATACTTCGACCGATCCGGTGCGAGGAAGGAATGAACGTCTCATTTTATCAGGGATTGTTCTGGACCAATTCCTTTATATGATGAATATTTCGTGACTTGTTCAAAGGGTCGTCAATAGCTGAATGATGAAAGATACCGAGCTTGTTACGAGCAATTTCTCCTTTTCCCGTAATGTTTACCAGAATCGTCTGGAACAAAGTGGTTAAATGTCGTTTTTGTTTGGTTATAGGTTAAACACTAACAACAGATTAGAAAAAACAATAGATTTGGACGGATCGCAAAATTCAATAAAACGTTTCCACATTCTGTAGGATCTTGCCAGCCGAGATGATACAATGATATCGAAATGCATAAGAACATCACATTTGACACCCTACTCTAACCTTTGTAAGCCTTTGTTACTGTCAACTGCTCTCATGATAACCTACATGCGTCTTAAATGTCAATCGATTCAAACGCTATAGTCAACAACGGTAATCAAATACCTTGTTGTGCTGGAATAAGATTCACGTTTTATTATCAAATGAAAACGCGTGCCTAACGATACATAAAGTCTCATTGTTAGCATGACGCTTGGTAAGATGTCTATTTCTTGTGAATATTGGAAAGAATGTATGAAAAACCGCTATCAATCAAATGGTCGTCTTTGCTTCATCCTTTTCGGTTGATAGCGGCGATGTAAGTCTTACTTACATGTGTGTGTGTGCGTGTGCGTGTGATTTGATCATTTAGGAAATCGACGTTGGAAAAGAAGCCATCTCGTTTGATATCAGTCCTCTCTCCGCTTTTGGTAGTAGATTCTTCAAGCAACTCAGTCTTTATGCCATAGTTCGAATTCTGCAAAGAAATCAAAGTCACTGACAAAAATTGATATTTATTGATAAGCTATCGTTTTAAAAAGTATTTTCTGTCTATTCCAAGCTTTATTAAGATGGTCTTATACATTTTAAACAAATGAAATGAAATATACAAAAATATTCTAACGCCATTGAGTCTTTTTGGTATAATAAGGTTATCACACATCAATCAAAGCACAACGGTGCCATTTTAAAGCTGTCACATGTCTACCAACTAATAACATTTCTCATTGGATAACGATAGAAGACCTCTTGGCCAATCAGAATGTCCGTTACATGAATTATCCTGGCCAATTAAAATGCGACACAACCCTGCCTTCCCTTTGTTATAATGCGTCAATTGTTTGGAAGCCATACGCATCATTTGAAAACGAAGCAAGTCTTGGATTTGACTTTTTCTTTGTTTTAATCTCAAGCTCCAGAAGACTTGTTTTGTTCACAGTAGGCTGCGAAAGCAGAAATAGAAATTAACACAAAACAACAAATCGATACAAGTTAACCATGAAAAAGCGCCGTGGACGGTTTATAGTACAGTCTAACTTGTGTTAAGAGGCCAGCCTATGGACCTGAGACAATTGGCTGTTTAAGACAGGTTAGCTGCTTAACACACTGATGTACACTATAAATCCACCAATAGGACGTTCTGTAGTGGTTGTTTAAGGCTGGTTGGCTGCTTCAAAGGATGGTTGCTTAACACAAGTTGGACGACATTAAGATATGTACGTATGTTTTTCTTTTTGGCTGAAACGTTCATTATTGTATGATATGTTTTGAACAACAACTTTAATAAACGAAAGACACACCCAATTACATCAAAAGAATGCTAACGACAAACAAAATGTGCTCATCATGAGCAAGATCTCATTTTGTCATTATGATTTAAAAACACGTCTACTAGAAAGATGTCCAAATGCCTGCGCCAATGTTCGTTCCAGGAAAAGCATTACAAGAGAAGCCGTACCGACACACCATTTCGCATTACTCTCACGCTGGGGGAAACCAATCGATCTAATTGGGTTATTACGCGCGCTGGCTTATGTCCGTTTCGAGATAGAAATGCTGGGCTGGGATATTGTCTCGTCCAAGAACAAAACAGAATCAATTTTAAATGGTTGGAGCAATTCCAGCGAGGATAAATTTTCAATCACCCATACATCAGAATGGGTGATGTATGGCCAATGCCTTCAATCGCTTATAGACAGACTCGTTTGACTATCCGCCATCAGTATCTATCTTTTTGTGCAATAAAAGTCTTTTCCAATTCACTTTTTTCATTTTCTAAAATGTCTTAAGATTCAAAGGCAAATATTTACAATTTTCCGTACTACTTTATGTGTAACGTTGGCTCCTAAATGGAATCGTGTTATACCGCATGTTGTACACATTGTACCTAAGAGATTTAATAATTGTTCAGTTCTGTTCTGTTCAGTATCTAAAGACCAACTTGGTAAAAGACCAACAACCTGGTTCACCTTTCTCACAGTTGTTTCTATTGTCTATACTCATAACATAGCCAACTGAAGCACACGTATTTCTATATGAAAAAAGTAAGGCCCTCTGAAGCACACGTATTTCTATATGAAAAAAGTAAGGCCCACTGAAGCACACGTATTTCTATATGAAAAAAAGTAAGGCCCACTGAAGCACACGTATTTCTATATGAAAAAAGTAAGGCCCACTGGAGCACACGTATTTCTATATGAAAAAAGTAAGGCCCACTGAAGCATACGTATTTCTTTATGAAAAAAGTAAGGCCCACTGAAGCACACGTATTTCTATATGAAAAAAGTAAGGCCCACTGAAGCACACGTATTTCTATATGAAAAAAGTAAGGCCCACTGAAGCATACGTATTTCTTTATGAAAAAAGTAAGGCCCACTGAAGCACACGTATTTCTATATGAAAAAAGTAAGGCCCACTGAAGCACACATATTTCTATATGAAAAAAGTAAGGCCATATACTCAATTCAAGGACCTCTAATCCACAAACGAAACGTGACAACTAAATATCACCAATTTTATTATTACATTGTCGGTAAGGTTAATTGCCAATTTGTGAAAGACTCATCCACATTGTTTGCTTTTTTATTTTTCTGAACCAATAATGTCTTAGAGTTTTAATACTATTTGTATATTTGAATATGCATAGTAGAGGATACATTTACATGCGAAATCTCTGTCGGTATCGGTTAATGCGATGTAAAACCCCAAACAGACAAAACCAAGTAATACCAGACAACGACAGGGTAGTGTGTCTGATGTCTTTATGTTTTTTCTTCTTTAGTGGTAGCCATTTTGTATCTGACCTAAGTGAGAGTAGAATTTCTGATGTTTTTATGTTTTTTCTTAAGTGGCAGCCATCAATGGACCTGGCCTGACAGTATTATTTTGACATGAGATGGACATGCAAACCAGCAGATCCGAATTTGTTACTAATTATTTCTTGCTGCCTCTGTGGATTTACATTACATGAATAGATATGAAGAGAGAACATCATATAAGAGGCGAGCTAAAAACAGACCAGCAATTAGTGGAATTCAACAAAAGAAGTTAAGAGTACAGTTTCTTTGAAAGAAAAACCGCGCCATCTTAAGACTAGGGTACCGTTTTACTAAATATCATATTTTGATATTGTGCTAAACAATTTGACTAAGTAACACATCATTGGAATAGTCTCTTCGAGATGCTTCCGATGATGTGTCAAATTGTAATATTGTCCTTTCATTTGAGAAACTGTCGCCAGATTATGACGGCATTTCCCCCCACAATGCAATGTTTACATAAACCCAAGGTAACAAAACGTCAAACAAGTCCATGTACCAATATGATAATGGTAGTTTATTTTTCATATATATTATCTTTACTTAATCACTTCTGGTTTTACTTTATATATACGCTGTGTATTTAAATATATATCATTCAAATGGAGATTGCTTTGATTGTTCAACTTAAAACGTAATACAAGTGTATGAATCAGAAATTGTCTTCGTATGTATGACAAAAGATACTATATTCAAATCATTTTGTTGGAATATATTCCTGCAAGAAAACCTGAGTGTAGATGTCATTCTGCATGCTTTGTGACTGCCATTTTTGTAACTTGTACACACACAATGGGAGGATCGTTAATTAGCCCAGCGGGAATCATGTGACGTATATCAAAACGAATGATGTCTTTCCTCGCAGCGGTGTATCCAACGATGTTTTTGAACAGCACATACTCACAGAAAAAAACTTTAAACAAAGGAGCAATCAACTTTCTTATATTTTTATACCATTTGTTTATCGTTTATTGCTTTTTAATGACTGTTGAAGACTTGTTTTCTAAGGTTTCCATTAAGATAAGGCGATGAATAAGCCTTTCAAAGAGCTATTTTGGGCGGTGTCAGCTCTAAAAGGGGATATTACATAGAGATGTTGGACTAACATATACACTTGATGTATCAAGATGCTCAATGAATATTCTTTTTGATTGTTGTTTATAAAGGGTTTCGTTTTGTTAAATAAATTGTCAACAAACAAGTACTTTTATTGACGCTTCCTTTAACTGTAAATAAAGAAACACCCCTTGACTTATCTCGCTTACAAGGCTTTTCAGAGAAAAACTGTACTCACAGAAATAGCTTCCGATTAGCCCTATGTTGTTATCCGATAGGAGACCAGTAAGTACAGTGTATTAAGGAGGATAACCCTGTTTGAAAACCCGTATCAAGGGTTTTGTGGCTAGTCGTCTCAAATTTGAATATGTGGTTTAGCTCAATTGCAATTTAACCTTTGTTTTCATAAATTTTACGTTCGAAATTAAAGTCTGTTTTTGGAGATAGTGACATAGATGTTATGTCGTTTTGTCGATTTTCAGAATCGGTTTTCGGCAAATACTATATGCTATGATTTATGGCTGTGTGAAGTCTGATCTTCCTTTTATTTTGAAATCGTAATTGTTTCTAGGACTAAGGCACCTAGATTGCGCTTGCATGTAAGGCCGCGTATGTATCGTAATTTTCCCACAAGCGTACATTTCACCAGTGCCGATCGATCGTAGACGAACTGAAACACGCTTTGCAAGAAATGGCGGACGTAATTCGCCGGTTTGGAAACAAGTTACAGATCGGCGAGTGCGAATTACCAGATTTAAGGCGACACTTTCCAAAATTCGAAATTCAATTTACGGAATTATAATTTGTTTTATGGAAAATATATGCGTATAGGAATACTACCGCTTTGGATCAGACAACACCGATTTGCGACTGTGTTTCGTTTGGACGTATTCAACAGCATCGCGTAAAAGGATGTGTTTTCACCGAACGCACCACGGATGGTAGTTACTGTCGAGTTTAATGGAATCTCCATAGATGGTAACTTAATTAACCACCGGATCACCGTGTTGCCCCGGAAAACGTATTGTGAAAATAATGTGCCCTGGGTTCAGAATACTTAAAATGTGTCATAGGGAAACAAATTTCCTATGTTTCCGTATGTGATGTTAATCATTCAATGGTGGGTTCCCTTAATCTAAATGAAGAAGATGTAGTGGTTTGTTTTCTATAAAGGTTTACAATGCAATCTCCGATAAGCATTTCTCGGGTAAGTTGCAGAAGTTCCAAATTGCACAAGACTAACATAAACAGTAACGTTTATCCCTCAAAGTTGTAATGTTTATTCCTCAATGGTGGTAATGTTTATTCCTCAATGGTGGTGATGTTTATCCCTCAAAGTTGTAATGTTTACTCCTCAATGGTGGTAATGTTTATTCCTCAATAGTGGTGATGTTTATTCCTCAATGGGGGTGATGTTTATTCCTCAATGGTGGTGATGTTTATTCCTCAATGGTGGTTATGTTTATTCCTCAATGGTGGTAATGTTTATTCCTCAATGATGGTGATGTTTATTCTTTAATGGTGGTGATGTTTATTCCTCAATAGAGGTGATGTTTATTCCTCAATGGTGGTAATGTTTATTCCTCAATGATGGTGATATTTATTCCTTAATGGAGGTGATGTTTATTCCTCAATAGAGGTGATGTTTATTCCTCAATGGTGGTAATGTTTATTCCTCAATGATGGTGATGTTTATTCCTTAATAGAGGTGATGTTTATTCCTCAATAGAGGTGATGTTTATTCCTCAATGGTGATGTTTATTCCTCAATGGTGGTGATGTTTATTCCTCACTGGTGGTAATGTTTATTCCTCAATGGTGGTGGTGTTTATTCCTCTATGTTGGTAATGCTTATTCCTGAAAAGTGGTGTTGTTTATGCCTCAATGGTGGTGATGTTTATTCCTCAATGGTGGTAATGTTTATTCCTCAATGATGGTGATGTTTTTTCCTTAATGGTGGTAATGTTTATTTCTCAATGGTGGTGATATTTATTCCTTAATGGTGGTGATGTTTATTCCTCAATGGTGGTGATGTTTATTCCTCAATGGTGGTGTTATTTATTCCTCAATGATGGTAATGTTTATTCCTCAATGATGGTGATGTTTTTTCCTTAATGGTGGTAATGTTTATTTCTCAATGGTGGTGATATTTATTCCTTAATGGTGGTGATGTTTATTCCTCAATGGTGGTGATGTTTATTCCTCAATGGTGGTGTTATTTATTCCTCAATGATGGTAATGTTTATTCCTCAATGGTGGCATTGTTGATTCCTTAATGGTGGTGATGTTTATGCCTCAATGGCGGTGATTTATTTGCCTCAATGGTGATTTTAATTCCTCAATGGTGGCATTGTTGATTCCCAATGGTGGTGATGTTTATGCCACAATGGCGGTGATGTTTATGCCTCAATGGTGATGTTTTTTCCTCAATTGTGGTAATATTTATTCCTCAATGGTGGTGATGTTTATTACTCAATGGTGATGTTTATTCCTCAATGGCGGCATTGTTGATTCCCAATGGTGGTGATGTTTATGCCACATTGGCGGTGATGTTTATGCCTCAATGGTGATGTTTTTTCCTCAATGGTGGTAATATTTATTCCTCAATGGTGGTGATGTTTATTACTCAATGACTGTGATGTTTATGCCTCAATGGTGGCATTGTTGAATCCTCAATGATGGTAATGTTTATTCCTCAATGGTGGTAATGTTTATTCCTCAATGGTGGTGATGTTTATTCCTTAATAGAGGTGATGTTTATTCCTCAATAGAGGTGATGTTTATTCCTCAATGGTGATGTTTATTCCTCAATGGTGGTGATGTTTATTCCTCACTGGTGGTAATGTTTATTCCTCAATGGTGGTGGTGTTTATTCCTCTATGTTGGTAATGCTTATTCCTGAAAAGTGGTGTTGTTTATGCCTCAATGGTGGTGATGTTTATTCCTCAATGGTGGTAATGTTTATTCCTCAATGATGGTGATGTTTTTTCCTTAATGGTGGTAATGTTTATTTCTCAATGGTGGTGATATTTATTCCTTAATGGTGGTGATGTTTATTCCTCAATGGTGGTGATGTTTATTCCTCAATGGTGGTGTTATTTATTCCTCAATGATGGTAATGTTTATTCCTCAATGGTGGCATTGTTGATTCCTTAATGGTGGTGATGTTTATGCCTCAATGGCGGTGATTTTTTTGCCTCAATGGTGATTTTAATTCCTCAATGGTGGCATTGTTGATTCCCAATGGTGGTGATGTTTATGCCACAATGGCGGTGATGTTTATGCCTCAATGGTGATGTTTTTTCCTCAATTGTGGTAATATTTATTCCTCAATTGTGGTAATATTTATTCCTCAATGGTGGTGATGTTTATTACTCAATGGTGATGTTTATTCCTCAATGGCGGCATTGTTGATTCCCAATGGTGGTGATGTTTATGCCACATTGGCGGTGATGTTTATGCCTCAATGGTGATGTTTTTTCCTCAATGGTGGTAATATTTATTCCTCAATGGTGGTGATGTTTATTACTCAATGACTGTGATGTTTATGCCTCAATGGTGGCATTGTTGAATCCTCAATGATGGTAATGTTTATTCCTCAATGGTGGTAATGTTAATTCCTCAATGGTGGTGATGTTTATTCCTCAATGGTGGTGATGTTTATGCCTCAATGGTGATGTTTATTCCTCAATGGTTGTGAAGTTTATTCATCAATGTTGGTAATATTTATTCCTCAATGGTAGTAATGTTTATTCCTCAATGGTGTTATTGTTTATTCCTCAATTGTTGTGATGTTAAATCCTAAATGGTGGTGATGTTTATTCTTCAATGGTGGTGATGTTTATGCCTCAATGGTGGTTATGATTATTCCTCAATGGTGGTAATGTTTATTCCTCAATGGTGGTGATGTTTATGCCTCAATGGTGGCATGGTTTATCTATCAATTGTGGTGATGTTTATTCCTCAATGGTGGCATTGTTGATTCCTCAATGGTGGTGATGTTTATTAATCAATTGTGGCATTATTCATTCATCAATGGTGGTGATGTTTATTCCTCAATGGTGGCATTGTTTATTCATTAATGTTTGCATAGTTAATTCATCAGTGTGGGCATTGTTTATTCATCAATGTGGGCATTGTTTATTTATCAATGTTGGCATTGTTTATTCATCAATGGTAGCATTGTTTATTCATCAATGTTGACATTGTTTATTCCTCAATGGTAGTATTGTTTATTCCTCAATGGTGGCATTGTTTATTCTTTAATGGTAGTAATGGTTGTGCATCAATGGTAGTTATGCCTGTGCATTAATGGTAGTAATGGCTGTGCATTAATGGTAGTAATGGCTGTGCAATAATGGTAGCAATGGCTGTGCATCAATGTTGACCGTATGTTATTTACATCAGTTTACATGCGCAGTGATGTATTTTGATCCTGGGCCCGCGATTCTAACGCTCATAGGTCAAACAGTACTGAAGGACTGTTTAGGACTGAACATAACTAGCAATAATTTGCCTAGAATGTACTACATTCATTTCTAATTGACCAACTATAATTACCAGTCACCATAGACTTAAAACACTGATGATCAAGGAAAATGTAGGGTGTATGCTAGATGAACAAGATAATTACAACAATGTCTATTAAGCCGACGCCAAATTATTCCTTGTTGTGAAACGCCGTTTTAGGTACTAATTTTGTCTGTTTAGTTTGCTCAATTATAAGGACCAGTTTTGTTTACCAGTTACAGTCATGTTCAGAACCAATTTCTTTGCCAGTTACCGCCATTTTAAGTACACATTTTGTTTACTAGTTACCGTCTTTTTACAAATTTTACAAAGTACAAATTTGTGTCTGTTTGGTTACTGCAATTTTAAGTACTAATTTTGTTTGCCAGTTACCACCATCTTAAGTATGAATTGTGTTTGCCAGTTACTACCATTTTAAGTACCAATTTTTGTCAATTCGGTCACTGCCTTTTTAAGTACCCAGTTTGTCTATCGGTTACCGCCATTTTAAGTACCAATCTTTTGGTCGGTTATCAAATAATGATGCTCTAGCGTGACTTATTTCGTCTGGTTTTTGTGATGTTGCATTTTCGGGGGAGAATCAATCCACGGGCAAATGACGTCAATGGATCCCATATAAAGTATTGATCTTTAGGGCGGGCACGAACAAAGCGGAATACAATTGTTTTAAATTACACTGTTTTGTGTTTAAGAGGGGGAAGAGTAAATGACAACGAGTGCAGATACATTCTGGTGAATTCTACTCCTTTTTTATTTGAAATGCTCCAGTATATGGGTAATCATCAATTAAAACGGTTTGTTTGTAAGTTTAAGATTAGTTGTCTTCTTTTCGAATGAGAACAGTCGAATAAGATTGCTAAAGACTTATCTCTAAGAGTTACTCATTCATGTTTCTAGACATCTTGATCCACTTTGTATTTTTATAAGTCAAAGGAAATATCAGTTGTTGATTTGATGGGCACAATAGACGCGCGGGTAATTAGCACAAACGACACATCGTGTATCTTTTCTAAATTGGCTTTATGGAATGAATCTGGTAAAGAACACACACTTTGTTTGATCTGTTCGTATCTCATAACAGCAAAAAATTTAACCGAAGGCACTAAGAAGAAATCAATCGTATAGACTACTCTGATGTGTTGAATAAGACGGTGTGAACGCACATTGACCAAAACGAAGTAAATGTGCGATGCCTCGCTTGGTTTCTATGTTACAATGTGTTGAATATATGGCTTGTTGATTCTGTGTACTAAAATACATCATTCTCTTACACAAACCAAAGAAGGTGATTGCCGTTTATGTTTGACAGCGAAAAAGTTTGCTTTTGGGTAGGATCGTTGGCTATGTTACAAAATAGAAAGATACGTCCTACCACCTAAATACAATCTGCATCATACATAAACACGAATTTACCATGACCTAAACCCTTCAATTGTAATAAATCTCTGCTCGTTTACGGGTAACCCCCATGTTTCATAGTATACCGTTGTTGGATGGAATGTTACAAAAGAATGAAAAACGAAAGACAACACGCAATTCAAGACGTAAGACAAGACGTATGAATTGACGTAAGACTAGACGTAAGATAAGACACGATATCATTTACGTTCCCTTGTCTTTGATGACCACGTGGCTAGAATTGTGAATACGAGAATACGTATTTATCTGGTACCATGATTCATTATTCATACAGACAGCGATTCCAATTTATTGGCTGCGAACTCATTTAAATAGAAAGGAATTATTCCGAGTCGGATCAATACGGAACTGATATTCCGATAAGTACCGAAACGGAACCGAGAAGATCCGAAATGAAATTCATAACATTTCAAGGAATTTTATTTCATTTATTTTCCGTTCATTAAAAAGGATAATATAAGAATTAATGTGGAACAATAGCTCAAAGATAAATTATTTTATATTCAAAGCTAAGGCCGGTTTATAATCTATCTTTGAATTGCATCTGAAATGCAAATCCGTTATCGGGAACCTTCGTAAGTTTCCGTACTGCATCGGAATATTCATCCCTACGCGACCGTTACAGATGCTGCAGAAATACCCTAATTACACAGTGTTGTCTTACAGAGATGTCTTGTAACTGCGCCCACTAGGCGTATCTTCGTAAAAAATCGTTTGCTGATCAGAAATCACATTTAATTGATTCTGTCCTGGGCGCACTTGATTAGAACGTTGGTTGCGTATCGATCGAACAGTTAATAAGAAACAGGTCTATGCGTTTCGCTGTCGACTCTTTCCGCTTGATTTGCGCTCTGTGTAATATGGCACTGGGGCCAAATGATTTGCAACAGAACACTTTAATCATTTTACTTTTATATATTCGGCTCTACCAATCTGCAACATATTGTATATTGTATAGGACTATTCAGAGACCAAATGCTAGATTGTTCATTATGATTGACACACTTTCAATGCACATTAGCATGTACCAAAGGTAAACATTGCCTTCTATTGAAGAATAAAAAAGGAAACTCCAGGGTCTTTATGGGAACATTACATTTCTTTAAATTGTTCAAATCAATGAACTTAGTTCGAAAAGGTGTGAAACGCTCAAGTCAAAGGGAAATAATATCAACGTAGAATTTACGTCTTATTTTTTTCAATCAATATATCCCTGTATAAGGAGATGTTAACACCGAAGTAGTGACATTCGCAGCTTAAGTATTTGAGGAATAAGCCTGTGTAAATGAACAAAACTCACAATCCATAATATCCGTTTGCCCATCCACTTATTCTACTAAACCCCTTTCTTCATGTTACAAACAGATTAACGCATCTGCAGCATGCATTATTCAGAAATCGCTTCGACAAACGGACAGCGATGATGACTGAGGGCATTTTATCTTGCGGCACAAGGGTCCTTCCCAAATTCATTGAATTACGAGAATTATTTCATACTATTCGTTAGCCTGATGCTGCTTTTATCTCGAGATAGTCAAACTAGTTCTGGATTTAGATTTATATATACAGGTTAAGTCGCCATGAATATAGATTGATGACCAAATTAATACTGACCTCTCTATCAAAGAATATAGGCTCTTATCCGATCAGTTTGGAGCTTTTAATCATTTAAGGTTAAACATACTCGATGAAAAAAGGCAATAATTCGACTTTCTGTGTATCTAACATTTAGGTAGAAAAGGCCTAAATTTGTACATGCTAAATCGGCCGCGAAATTTGCAGTGGTGTTTGAGTTGCCTTCGAAACAGTCTGCAGACTAATTGGGCAATTAACGGAAAGAATTGTTCTGGCGTCATTTCACACCCATGTACTGCTTTAAACAGTATTGCGACAATCCACAAAAACAACGACTGTCTGCGAGTGACCGAGTGCATAAAGGTTACCACCACAATGAGTGATTATCGTGTTGCTAAAATATAATTAATTTATACCGACATATATGGGTTTTACATCGCGTCAACATGGCATCTATAAGAACTGGATTCGCAATAAATATAAGATTGATATAAAATGACTTACCCATTCATCCGTTTTTCGACACAGGCTTGATAACTGATAAAAAAAGAAACTCCAATTCGTGGCGAGCGATTTCTCTTTTTCTCTTTGTCTTATTTTATTTTTAAAAACTACATTCAATGTTTTTTCCGGGGCCAGACTGTAAGAGCCCATCACTAAAAACACAAGGCCTTTTCAATGAGGTTTCAAATCATAGTTATGGAAGAAACAGATTTTCATGAGACGTAGTCCTCCGGCTGACATAGGTAATGCCGATAAGTTTATCCACACTGACCAGCCAAAATGGAAAGTTGAGCTTCAGGATTTTCTCAATCTAATTTGAGTCGGGTCGCTTTACAACTGACATACCGTTAACTCTATGTAAGACCTCATGGAATAAAGACATCGACGCTTTTCTTGTAAATGTATATCGTAGCAAACAACTAGTCATATCACCTGAAGCTAGTAAAAAAATGTGTTTTTATCACATTTAGTACAGGATAATATTTATAACATAAAATCGAAATTCTTCGAAAACCACTATGCAACTCAAATTCATTCCCGACACTACAAAATACTACAAAGTAAACGGACGTACCTTGGCTTTTGAGAACGAAATCGGTTTACCAGTAAATCGTCGGGTAGTACCATCTTCGGTAGCTTCTGCATTCTATCCTCACTGCCATTCTAATCTTTAATGTATTTGTTTTCTGTCACCCTCACGTAATGGGATCCTCTATCTAATCTCAACTTTCTACTCAAGACTACATCGTGGTACATGAGTTCACCGCCATGATCCGCCACACTCCTCTCCAACTCCATGTATATGTATATACCGTCCATACGAACTCCCCGTGTATCCGCTATCGAGTCCATATTCTATTGACAGATTGTAAAGCTCTCCGACGCCTGAAGGTAGAGAAGAAAAAACACGTGCACACGTCAATAGCGAGAGATCACGGAATTCAGACAGATGTCTCTCCAATGCACTATATAATTATTGATAAAACTCGCCTGGTGATGAGGGCTGGTCGCTCATCGCTAAATGTGAATGAATTAAATAATTGGTCATTGGCAGGGCCGGTGCTGGGTTGAAAAAAAGTTTGAGTCACAACTTGAGCTCGTGAAAAAGTCTTGATTCATTTGAGAGACTTAGGAGTTACCTTTATCAGGTGGTAAGCCACCTTTTTCGAGATATTGAGCCATTTGTTTTTTTCGAATAAATATTTTATTTTTATGTTTTTCACACAAAGAGTGAATATTGAATAAATATAACCAAATTCCTATGTAAACATGTTGTTCAGGCATTTGATATGACATGAACCATATCATTACTGATAACAAAATGTTGCACATAAAAAGATTCCCCTACGTTTTTAAAAGATTTCACCAATTATTTCGTAAGGCATTGCATAATTGGAACATATCATTTACCGCCAATCCCTGCCTCTTCTCTTTCACTTACCTCTGTTTCCTTACATCACTTCTACATGTGTTTCATTAGTGTTTATTTGAATGAATATAATATTATTGTATTACTATAGTCCTAAAAAATATAGTCTGAATTAAGACATGAGCGAGTGAAAAATATTTGAATTGAATCGAATTGATCTTTCACTTGATAGGAAACAAATACATTTAGCAAAATTTCATTATCAGCAAGAAAAAAGTCATAATGTCGGAAATTCCGTTTTCAAAATTCGTTAAGTACACTAGTTTTCTGTTATAGTATTCCTTGTCTAAGCCATTCCTCGGTATTCAATGATTGTCAAGCACTTGTGCACTTGTGCCAGACTGCATTGCTGGACGTCAAACCCTATTGTGCGATGTTAATAAGGTGGGTGGGGTGTAATATGGCCAGATACACGCATAATCGATCGGGTATTGTCTATTTGCTTAATCACTTATTCATGATTCAGAGCGTTCAAAAAATGTAACAAGAACTTGTCTGCGTAAAGCTTTCGTGCGTAAAACCAATAGCTGGTACACATTGAAAGAAACAATAGCAGGGCTATTTTCGATGCATTGGCAGACATACTTCCCTTGAGACAACTTGGTAAAAAGTATTGTAAATAAAAGCAGAAATTGTTTGTCACTAGCAATTCATCAATTTATTTTATAATTTTTCTGAAGTCTCCTATAACGTTAAGATGTGTATATCTATGAAAGATGTGTAAAAAGGATAACCGACGACATGAATACAGACGTTGGAATCATGCTCTTGTTTCCTGTTGACAAATCTCTTAAACCATTTTTAGACTTTGCATGGGGTTCTAACATACACACAGATACCTTATCTTTTATTAAAAACTTTTAGAATAGGATCTGAATTGTGGAATGTTTATTTCAACTCGCAAGAACACTGTTGCCTTCTTTTTCCGGATTCTCAAATAATTCAAATCATCATCTGAAATTTACTTTTGATTTTAGGTGCACGAAAGGAAGTCTGTGCTAAATAAAGGTTTACAATCATCGTTTTTCCTTCGACGATTCATTGTCTGTCTACACAGTTATGCTTACAAAAATACCTTTCAAATAAAAACCCGGTTGGAAAACGTAGGGAAATGTCAAATGGGCTTTGCACGAATTCATCCATAAATAGGACAGAGTAGGGTGTTGTCGTAACATCTATCGAATGTAATCTTAATAATACATGCAATGCATTACAATGTTTTACAATGTTAAAGAAGCTGTCATAAAATAACCCGTAATTAGAGGACTTAGATGTACTTGTTTTTTTTAATTATTAGAAAGAAAATCGTAAAGTATTCAGTTATGTCTTGTTTGTATATTCGTCATGTTTAACCCTTTTAGTACTGGAACCGATTTCGTGCTTATGCAAACAGGTTAGATCCAGGCAAGCCGCTAAGTTTATTGGTGGCTGGCTAGTAATCTAACCTGTTTGCTAGTCTTTGTATCTTTTTCAACACAATTAAGCAGATGTTTAAGGTTTGGGAATCTGACGACACAAAAATCTATTTTAAGAAAATTACCGGACATTCTAGGGGTTAAATGTATTATATTCTTGTTTGTCAGTAGCATATTTGTGTAGATGTTATGTTAGCCCAAGGCATTTGTATGATGGTTATTGGCAAGTCAAGAATCATTGCTTATTATTAAAATGTTTATCTTCTTTCGTAGAACAAGTTATACAACCAAAGCACTAGAGGGATATAGCGCTGGAGGTTTGGGAAACAGAATAATGTGTATATAACAACGACCAGGTGTTCAAGAATAAAGCTAAATTAAAGACTGTGAAATATGATCCAATTATTATTTTCACAGCGTGTCTCGATACGCGAAAAAATATCTCACGGGTTATCGTGTCTATATTTTCCCTCGAGCATATTTTTCTTTTAGGTTTATTCAGTAACGATGGTATCTAAAAATGTCTTTTACATTAGGGTAATTCAAACTGTGATAGTTGTTTACAAAATAAACTACCTTAACAGTTTTCTATATCTGAACGTGAACTACGTGAAAGAATATTCATTGAGAAACTGGGAAACCATAACAACGAAGTATATTCCTTAAGTTATTTCGACAACGTTGTCAACCAAGGAATATAAATGGTTCTTATTTGAAAAAAATCTGAAGATTCAATATAGTTGGATGAACAACAGATATGAATCAAATTCGTAGTCATCTTGAAATGAAGACATGAGTCGAACTCTCGCGATAATATAACATTAGAAGGATAAACATTACTGTCCTATAACAACTAGTCTAATGATTTCTTTAGTCACACAAGCATTTGCATCCACAAATATAAGATTTTCTACAGCTTTTTGATATCAATGTACAGTTACTATGGTATCATGGGGAGACATGGCTCTCAGCAATTTGATATCAATGTACAGTTACTATGGTATCATGGGGAGACATGACTCTCAGCAATTTGATATCAATGTACAGTTACTATGGTATCATGGGGAGACATGACTCTCAGCAATTTGATATCAATGTACAGTTACTATGGTATCATGGGGAGACATGGCTCTCAGCAATTTGATGTCAATATACAGTTACTATGGTATCATGGGGAGACATGGCTCTCAGCAATTTGATATCAATATACAGTTACTATGGTATCATGGGGAGACATGACTCTCAGCAATTTGATATCAATGTACAGTTACTATGGTATCATGGGGAGACATGGCTCTCAGCAATTTGATATCAATGTACAGTTTCTATGGTATCATGGGGAGACATGGCTCTCAGCAATTTGATATCAATGTACAGTTTCTATGGTATCATGGGGAGACATGGCTCTCAGCAATTTGATATCAATGTACAGTTACTATGGTATCATGGGGAGACATGGCTCTCAGCAATTTGATATCAATGTACAGTTTCTATGGTACAGTCATGGGGAGACATGGCTCTCAGCAATTTGATATCAATGTACAGTTTCTATGGTATCATGGGGAGACATGGCTCTCAGCAATTTGATATCAATGTACAGTTACTATGGTATCATGGGGAGACATGGCTCTCAGCAATTTGATATCAATGTACAGTTACTATGGTATCATGGGGAGACATGGCTCTCAGCAATTTGATATCAATGTACAGTTTCTATGGTATCATGGGGAGACATGGCTCTCAGCAATTTGATATCAATGTACAGTTACTATGGTATCATGGGGAGACATGGCTCTTTTTGCGCTATACCTAGCCCTTTATCATATTTTACGATTGAAACCACTCTTTCATAAACGTGAATTACTCCATCTGAACAATTAATCATTTCTGAACTAATTCGCTTACAACATGGAAAAGATTAACACGGTATAAATTGTTGACTTATAAATTTAACCATTCAAATCAGACACAATATCACATATGTGTCTCGTTTAAAGACAAAGCGCTCGCAGGCACTCGATCGATAGTTTTAAATCTCATGAGAATGTAATAATGGAACATTCAACAGCGCGTTAGAGAGCGCTTTGTCTCAAGAAAGAACATTGAAATTAATGACACATGAAGGTAGTTGTTTGCACATCGAATGTGTGTGTTTTTTGCATAGATAGCAAAACAAATGCAATCGTTCCTCATTAAAGCATATGTGTTCACAATTGAAATGCGTGTTGTCTATATATATTTCGCAAGAAATTGTGGATCATCAATTTTGATCACTTTTTTGTTTTATGTAAACTCTACTTTAGTTTGTATCACTTATCTTAACCAATGCAATGTATAAATCCCTTTGCTTCACATTTTAACATTTCAGTGCTATGAAAGGGACACTAATTATGGCATGCTGGATATGTTAGTATTCTTCTCGCAACGGAGAGTTCGTTTTAAGCTATTCGTTTTCATTGTGATGAAAACACGTGTGTTTGCCATTGTGACAAAATTGTTCTTTGGTACATCAGTACTCTCTCCATTTCCAGCGTACCTTGTCTTCCACAGATAGCATTGAAGGAAGCATTATACAGTGATAATATGTTAGATTACAAATACACTTCTCGTACATAATGGAACATAAAGGCATTGTTTGATGGACCTTAGCTGCAATATAGAGATCACATTATTCTAACAAATTAAAGGTTTCTTAAAACGTTTCCATTTAATCATCACAGTCTTCAACAACGGAAAAGTTATCTCTATTCTTATTATACTTCTCTCAATCAATCAAAAGTTCAAATAGCCTGTGAATAAGTTATAAGTTGGACAAGAACTTGGTAACTACACGTATTAATAGCTTTGAATCGAAATGCTTAAGAATTTGCACACAAATTCACAGAAATCTTTTTCAGAAAATTCGTGCAACGAAATATGCTTTATTACTGAGCGACGTATTCATGGAGACATGCTACATCTACAGACTGCTTAGAATAGAAACAAATGTCAAGCGGTGACAAAAGCCGTAAATTTCCAAGACATGCTGTTATGATAAGGAAACGTAAACGAAGTTCAACAGAAAGGTATTGTCCAATCGTGACTTACATTGAAGCAATTAAGAAATGGGTCCAGAGAAATTTTATTCCTTGTGATACGCAATAGGTATCTTTTGTTTACTGAATACATACTCGTTTTGATGTTGGTATGTTGCTGCTTTGCATAGATAATAACATGTTAAGACGCTTTGTTTTTCTTTTGTGTATACTTTGTATTCGAATTTTCAAGAAAATTATTCCATCATTAGAAATATTCTGATGTGTAACTCCTGTAATGTGTCCATGGTAACACACACGTTGAACTGCTACATGCTATCTTGAGATAAGCCGCTATAGGAGACAAATGATGTATCTCTTAAAGTAAAAAGTATAATGTTAGATCGAAAGAGTTTGAAAATCATTAATTTCAATTCTGTTATTAGCTATGGAATTTCTAGGACCGAAACCGGAAACGCTGCCAGAAACGGAAACGGAACCAGAACCGGATATGACGTCAAATTCCGGACTACTTCTGCCTGACTGTGCTGCACTGCGCATGCCACAAAAGGTCGGAGATTAAAAGCGAATGAAATGCTCAATTGAGGGTTGTGCCCGCCTCGTTTTTTGAGACACTAAAAGGCTGCCATGGCAACCCCATAATTATGCCAATTTATCCTCGGTCTAGGATCTACTTTGTATTTTGTCTGAGCTTTCATTTTCCCAGTAGACCTTTGCGGACGCCAACTTGAATCCGTCGTATATATAAGCATTTCAACGTAAAGGCAGAAGAAGACTTAGCAGACCATTAAGACACAAAAAGTAATTACTAGAAAAAAAAGAATTATGTTTAAAAATTTGTCACATGTGTTGCTTAGATTTATTTGATAAAAAAAAAATGATATTACATGACAACATAGTAATGGAAATATAAAAACGTGTATCATAAATGCAATAATGTTGAAAAACCATGAAAACACATCAAATGCCAAGGATGAACCAGAAATAGGAAATTATTTCTTATTTGCATTATTTCTTACCGGTTATTCATAAATTTCTTCAAACACATACGCCATTTTCCCTTTCTCTGTCCTTTCCGATTTTTTTCTGAGTGCTCGGTAATGTACATAAGCAGAGGGCGCGTACTATTTCTACATACAAGCCATTAATGATGGATTGATTTAGTGGTTTTGCGACTTAATTCGGAGTACTACTGAAGTTGTCACGTCAAAATGTAATTGACTTCGATTTCTCTCCTCTGTTTATGCCAATCTAAGTACCCCTGTCTAATCAGAACGAGTTGAATCATTGACGGGTTTAAGGTACCATCATTATAGAAGCTGTAGATGATGGATGCGATTTGTCAATTAGCCCTTTACTCCATTAGTACAAATTAACTGTACCGGCTTCTTTTACCATGCTATCATGTTCGAGAAATATGTTTTTTTTTTGTCTAATGAAACTACCCCGTATTACTCAATTACATGTATGACGTTTGGTAATCATACTTAAACGGCACTTGAATGTCGATCGTTACAAATGAAGCATCCACACATGGAGATAGAGCTTTGGTAACCGAACTCTGGACGTTTTTTTATCTAACGATTAGTTTTATAATTTTCAAAAGAACTTTCTAGATATTTTCTTTGTATTCTGCCTTCCAAAACCTTGTATAAATGCTTGGTTTTGACGAAGAAAGATATTTTCAGAATAGCAAGCAGGTTAGATTACAGTCAAGCCGCCATTTTACTTCTGAATGGAAATGATCCCCATCAGGAAATTAATACCCGTCCAAGACACAAAAAAAAATAGATCTCATGCGACATGAAACGTAGTGGATGTTTTCCCAAAAGAAAAGGTATTTGGGCACATGGCCCAATGAGTCGCATCTTATTCCTGTTTGGTGATTAAAGTTCTCTTATTAACTGCACTCCTTTTCAAGTCACATGATTGACTAAGACAATCACTCAACATTGGACACCATTATCCCGGCTTACCTTGAGAGGATTGCAGACAATGGCAACTTAAGCAGGATCTAGTGAAATGTAAAAAAAATTCTTCGCCGATGATTTGTTTTCATTTAACTCTAAGCCAAAGATAAAGCAAGTATGCTGCAGGGTGTGTTTTAAGTTATCTAAGACGAAACCTAATTACAATGTTTTTGTTTGTGGACTGCCACTCTTTTGTATGTTAATTTTGTAACTATATGCTGTACTATGGGCCTATTGCCTCTGTACTTGAATAACATATGCCTATGTATATGCATCTGTAATAGTTTTCAGTGCTTTCTTGAATAAAACAATACAAATCTGAAACTATATTTTATCATTACTTCAAAGGTCGTAGAGTCAATACATAAACACATACCTTTGCGAATGAGTCACTATAGACTCGAAGCATACCATCAATAAATAAGATGACTTCTAAGAAAGTATCTACTTCAAGCCAAGGAAATGTATTTTGAAAATGATAATTATCTTTGCCCGTGGCCCATAACATTATTAAATCTTTATTAGATCTCAACTTAATGATTCCTTTTCGGCATCTCTATGGCATGAAGAGGGACGTGTTAGAATTTACAATCGACGGTAACTTCGGGAAGATACCGTATATATTCATCATACAAGAACGAAGCAGAACGAATATATACATGCATGTACAAGCGGTCGAGGATCAAAAGTCATTGTGTATTTTGTAAAACAGATTCAAACGGTACAAAATGTATTGATTCATCAATTAAGGGCTACTATTGTTCCCAGAGAAGGTCACTGTACATGCATATACAACAAACGCTTGAAACAACACCTTAATGGACACAGCACACTGTATACTAACAAAGGATTTCAAATGACAACTCTTGTCGAAATATAAAACCAATTAGAAATTGTTAGTGCTTCTGTTTAACCATTTACCGAGAATTTGACTATGCACTCAACGCCTAAAATCGGCTATCAAATCATTAAAAAAACGAATAAAAACCTAAAACAAACACAATACAAGGAATATATTCTTAAATTTATTTACTAAAATCACGAACAACTTTCATCAGTACGTGTGAACGTAACAGAATATTTCACCCATTCTTTGCAAAAACTAAAGACGATGTAGGAAGTTGCAGACAAAATCAGTGAGCGCGATTTAGCTTCTATTTACGGACTTCCTGGTGAATTCATCAGGGAAAATAGAAAAGGCAATAAAAAAAGAAAAAGGATAGAAAATAAGAAAAATAGAAGCAGAGTGCCATCAAAAAAGCAATTATATAATTAGCGCGTAATAATTAAGAGTCTTGAGTGCGAAAAGCACACTTTGGACATTCTATTACAGTTCCTAATTGCTCTCGAAAATGTCAGCTAACCAGCAGGGTAGCTGCTCTAATTGAGTTTTTTAGAAAAGGAAACTTTGGAAGACGCAATATCGATTGGTACTGTTTCCCTTTATCTGATGTAAAACGACTTCAATCGTGTCCCTTTTACAGATGACAGCGTGCAAAAGAAGGGATTATTCATAATGAACAACCCACCATAATCGTTAATGATTCCGTGTCCTAATTTAGACTCATTGTGTTTATAGACGTTCCTTGGAAAGTTATATAGATCATCTGGTTGTTGTACGCAATAGTGTACAAACAAACGGATATGGAGAAAAGTTCTTTCTGAATGTTTCCCATATAATTCTTAGAACGTTAAGGAAGCATGTATTAAGAAAAAAGGTTCACGTCTCGAAACATTATTAGTGAGAGTACACACACTCAATCTTTGGAAATATTCTTAGTTAGAATTTAATTCAAAATTATTCGGAGTACACGGTGCATTTGGTAATATTTTTTACATTGACCTTTGGTATTAAGACTATCAAAAACCATGATTATCCCCCAAACGAAACGAATAACAACATATCAACTCTGTAAAATAGACTTCATCCCCCAAACGAAACGAATAACAACATATCAACTCTGTAAAACAGACTTTATCCCCCAAACGAAACGAATAACAACATATAAACTCTGTAAAACAGACTTTATCCCCCAAACGAAACGAATAACAACATATCAACTCTGTAAAACAGACTTTATCCCCCAAACGAAACGAATAACAACATATCAACTCTGTAAAACATACTTTATCCCCCAAACGAAACGAATAACAACATATCAACTCTGTAAAACATACTTTATCCCCAAAACGAAACGAATAACAACATATCAACTTAAGTCAGACTTTACGATGCTTAAAGTATTTGCATAGAGCTATAATGAATGATACAAGACATAGGTTAAGATGGGGTCGGTCGGGAATAAAACTGTATAGTTCACAATCAATTTCATGTATAAAGACATGGTACTATATATACGTCTGAGATAAAAAGTTGTTCTGTGTTGTTTATGGTGTGTTGATAGTGATTTTCACATAATGGAGGAGTATGAAGGAAAGCGAAGAAATAAACCTTCAGAAAAACAGCTTTAATCCTAATCTTCGAGAGAGGCTTGCTAATTCTAGTTAACGTTCATTGATTGGCGAAACTTTCTTTGAAAAAAAATTTCAATCCAACAACCACTGTGAAAATCTTGTCCTTTGTTGTAACACTGCTTCGAAACGTAATAACATCAAACAAAAACAAAAAAAACTTTAATTCACATGGCATATTGTCTTGCATCGTCAATCGGCATACGCATGCTTCCATAAACGATTGATATATAAAATGCAATAGTAAGGATAAATAAAATACTTTTGTATTAGCCTACACTTTCTACAGCCCACAACTGCTGCTGATCCAGCAAAGAACCCCAGACCAATTCTCGTGGAGAGGGTTTAATTCTAGACCCCCCCCCCCCCCGACACATTCACAGATCTCCTTGGAGAATGCGCAATTACTAGGCCCGGCTTGCTTCGAGAGGCTCGTGGAATTGACAACGGCTCGCAAGAACCCGGTTACCAATTTCGCCGAATTCTTCAATCTCAAGAATTAATTAAGATCCTTAGTCCTTGTGTCAGGCGAAATCAAGCGTTCGGCATTATTACCAATACAACAATCGAAATCAATCATGGCGGTGCGGGGAACTGGGGCTAGCGACCAATCCAATCCCGCGCAGCCGATTGATAGAATCTGCAATTTCCGGTTGACGTTATCTTTCTTGGGGCCGGTACACAGTCTTTCATTTGTGGCAGCACTCTGAACATGTCGGGTTTATCAAATGAAAACGCCTCTGAGATAATAGGGATGCCGCCATATTGTTTCTCTCGAGACTTACGTCATCTTACTTTCGTTTCCAAATGATTATAGGTCTCAATATTTAGATTTAAATAGTCATTAATGTTGATGAAGGAATCAGTTTTATGTTACACAACTTATATGTCACTATTATGTATGAGATACCGATAAAATAATATTTAAAATGATGCTCAACATTAACATATCTAAATTGAACTACCTAACGCGGAAGCTTATAGGAAATGTGCCATAAGGCGCGGTGAATTACCCGAAATATTGTAACCCTACCATCATATCCGAGGTGTATTTCTCATCTAACGGAAATACCCGAGTAGTTCCGATTGTTGTGGTAGTTGTCGCTTTTCTTACTTTTCTTTTTGCCCTTTCCCTTTATTTCATCTATTACTCATAACTTAACGAATACTCGTTCTCACTAGCGCAGTAACATCGTATTTAGGTAGAATTCCCACATTCCGCTATTTTGAAATTCGTTCTCTCATCGTTTACTTTGGTCGTTCTCGGTAATCACCGGTAGTGGCCGGAATTAATTAACGAAGTGCAAATAGTTCTGGCCCCGACCGATGTATACCAAAAACGACCAAAGTATTCCGATGAAAGAATAAGTTTCAAAATGGCAGTTTATAGGGATTCCACCTAAAGTGGGAAACCCCTGGAACTAAATGAAAGATAGGATTTGACAAGCATTTGTACTAATCATACATTGGATCTTTTTCAGATTTCATACGGAAATTGTAAATGCAAATTCTTAAGGTTGTCAAGTGCTGCTGTTTCAATTTGAACCAAGCACATTCAGGGAACTGGTAAAGAAAACAATGCAGCTTGTTTCCGTTATTTTTTATGATACTACAGACAACATGTCTTGAATTTCCGGGCTATTTCCTTGTACGAAAAAAATCTCTTTGAAGATTTGTCGATAAGGAATCATTGCATGTTTGAAAATTTAAATTATGTTTGTAGATAGATGAAAGATGAAAAAAAATGCAATAGCATGATCGTTAATTAAGAAACATTATTTCTGTTGCAGAACTTTTGCAGCGTATTCTTATGGAATGTCTTTCTTTAATAGAAGCCACCGATCGCAGTTTGTTTTCCCTCTTGTTTTGGATTATTAAAATTATACCTGGTTATCCCTCAAATATAATTACCCCCTCACTCCAGAATACAGAGATGCCTCGTTTATCCGGACCCCGATTATCCGGATGTCTTGCAATCCGAACGAAATTGTAAGGGAACGGAATAAGCTGACCAGTTTGTTGCAGACGACTTTTGAAAATATTGTGGGTAAAGAAGAAATTGCTCGTGACGAGCAATTTCTCCTTTTCCCACAATGTTTTCTGCCATATCAGAATATTATTTTTTAATTTCATCACGTTTTGAAATGTCGTTTGAAAACTCTTTCAATTTGTCGACAATTTGGCGTTTGCTAAAGGGTTATAAGTATACATGTGCATACTGACCGTTTATGTCTTAATGTGTATTAGAACATGCTCTGCTTCATTAGTCCGGATGATTCGGTAATCCACACATTTTGTTGGGAACGGACGTGTTCGGATTAACGATACATCACTGTACTATGCCATGACATATCTGCAGCCTAAGGCTTATGATACCATCGTGGCCAAAGGAGGAATTTCATGAGATGACAGAAATAATTTTAGTCACAATTGGTAATATTCAATATCATATCAAAAAGAGTTTGTTCTTAATCCCTAGAATGCTGTTTAATTAAAAAAAATGATCGTCTGCTTTTCAAAACCTTAAATATCTGTTTAATTTTGATGAGGAAAGATACTCAGAGAAGCAAACAGGTAAGATCACAGGCCAGCCGCAAATTTACTTGGCGGTTTTCCTTGATCTAACCTGTTTGCATAAACATGAAGTCAGTTCCAGAATTATTAGGGTTAAATATGATTTTTTAAATGATACTGGCATATTTAAATCTTAGATATTTGATAGCCAAATAACAAACAGATATGACATAGTATAAGAGGCATGTATTTTTATTTTTAAGTCCTTCCGTCGTGAAAACATTATTTCAGTTATTTTGCTCTTTTTTGTGCTTTAAGGAGTTTGAGAAGGGTCGCAGTAATTGTCTTCTATGGGTATTGGGTTCAACTGTATTGGCCTGTCGGCATTCTAATGTTCACGCAATGCATAACGTTCCGTGAAAATCTAACAATGTTGTTAACAGCATTTGAATATTGAAATGTGAAAGGAGGCCAGTAACATCAAGTACAGTGGTCTGTTTTATGTTTTATGTTAGTTTATGTAAATACGTAACTTGAATAATTGTCGTTGTTAAATCTCAAATATAATTTTGTTGAAGTGGATAGAAAAGAAACTTGTTTTTAAAAGTACGATATAGCTTTGTCAGGTAAGACTCATGTTCCGTTTACGTCTAAGTTAACCTTTTTTCTGAGGTATTCAATTCCTCTTTATATTTACGTTGTGAGGAATATTCCATATGAACATTTGGGAGACAGACCCTAATCCTCTAATAACTCAGAAGTACGGTGTATAGAATATACCGAAATTGTAGATGGCGGTGAACCTCCATTTAAAGTAAGGGTACACCACTAAATTCATGGTGTAAGGAATAGACCAAAATTGTAAATGGCGGTGAACCTCCATTTACAGTAAGGCTACACCGCTAAAACAGCGGTGTATCCTTACTTTAAATGGAGGTTCACCGCCATTTACAATTTCGGTCTATTCTGTACACCATACAGTAAAGGATGGCATTGTACGGGCTTCATAATCAAATCAGCGTCCAGAGTGTAGTTCATATCGATCTGGTGATCGGTAAAGATCATCCGTGACGCGTGGTTATGTATGGATAAAATCGATACAATGATTATCAATGATTATCCAACACTTCGATTAAATTCATATAGCGTCTGCCAGCCAATAACTAGGTTAGCTATAACATTTCAATCCGTGTTAGTCTTATTGAATCAGTTGAAAGCAACTTTATCAAGTTTTCAGTGGTGTTTTGTGTTTTCTATATCTACATCCCACTTGCCAATTTGACTACGGGTGACCTTGTTTATTCACAAATATTTCTCTAACCTGTCAACGTGTAAATGAATATAACTTTATATTTCAACAAAGGCTATGTACCCATTGGACTGTGTATATTTGCAAGTTGGTAAGATTCACAAATTCAAAGATAGACATATCCAAGTCCATTGTTTCATTAAGTTATGCGAATTATGTAATTAACACAATTGTAATCAAGTAAGTTAAACGATATGGATACAGCTTTTGTTATTCAAATGCCTGCTATAGGGATTTCTCATATCATAACCGATAACTTCTATTTGTATGAAAAATAAAACACCCATAATGATTCGATGATACACATATTCAAGTGGTAGAATCATTTGATTAATAATTCAAGACACCACACTGCCTTTCACCAATACTTACAAGCATGTATTATTTGTACCTTTTATAAAGACACCAGAGAGTAATATCTAAAACATTTTACTAAAGAAATCCTAGTACGTTCAACTCATAAACGTTTAAAATGTTCAAACATAACTTGTTCAAACACAAACACGTTTAATAGCATCGAAATATATTACAAAGAAAAGGAGAACAGAATGAGTCAACGAAATAATTTGATTCTGTAAGTCAAATGAAATAAGATAAATGTGTTTTTTGCCGTATATTGTGTACTATTTATCTCTTATGTTTACACATTAAGCGTGGTTTTACATTGTATTTACATGTATTTTCTTTTTTGTTTTAAAAATGTGTCTATGTTTTAATGACGTTGAAGCTTAAGTGTTCAAGTCATGAAATAAACTTCTGATCTATTCTGTTTGGTTCCTTACCTCATACCATTTAGGAAGAATCTCAATCGAAATGTTTTACACAAAAGGTGGAATGAATAATTTAAGACGAGTAAGGAATGAAAACGTATAAAGAATACGCCATATGTTGTGCCGAGCAATTAAGGTCAATTGTTGTACGGTTAATTACAGATGGCATGATCGAACATGATTGAATACAATTGATGAAATATTCATTACATCACCGGGCAGTATCCGTACAATATCGACCTGACCATATGCTTTAGGAGGGTTGGTGTAACCCATCTAACTCATATGCGGACTTTTTGTAACTACTCCAAATTGAAAGAAACTGCAGACGGCAGTTGTGCGGATTTTGTACAAGTTGTATTTAATCTAACAACAGAAGGTCATATTATATATACGTAACATATATAACATAAATTTTATGTAAAATTGTATGTAAAATTGTACGGCTATAAATATGTAATGTTTAATGCCAATAAAATTTATCTTATGTTATGTTATATACAAGCAGCAACAGTACAACGTGGTATATAATAGATAAAAAACTAGATAATATTTTCATGGCATTGTGAAATCTAAAATCACTCTCTGGAGCAAAAGGGCGAGAGTTGCTCGTCATTAGCGTATGTTTGTTCTTTCTTAAATGACTTTTTATCAAAATTTGATACAAGTGCTTTGAAACAGGCAATATGGGTGAGATGTGGTTTCCCTTCGGAATGAGTTAGTTATTGAGTAATGGGTATTTTGCTTCCTTCAAAATCTCAAAACACGCGCAAAGGGAGCAACAAAATCCGGAAACCATTAAGTCAAGAAATCGTTCACTACTAACAAGCACATTTTCCTTTGACAGTTAGGATTTCTCCTCCATATTACTCGGAAAAATCATCTTTTTTTCCGTATATTCCGGTTTAAACTCTATATATGTCGCCTTGTGGATGTTTTGATATTAACCCATAACACACGATCTATGAGGGGAATAGACCCAAGTACAAATGACATGCTATATGATGAATAAAACAGCATACCCGTGTTTCGGACCCAGAAATCAATGATCTTAACCCTTTCCCAAACAATAACGACATTCAACTACTTTGCTGCAGACGACTTTAGAAAACATTGTGGGAAAAGGAAAAATTGTTCGGCAGTAACGAGCAATTTTTCCGTTTCTCAAAAGGTTTTCTGCCCTTTCTGAAGAATATTTTTCAATCTCATCACATTTTGAAATGTCGTCTGCAAACTCTTTCAATTTTGGACAGTCCAAAATGTGTTGTTTGGGAAAGGGTTAAAATCGTAATCCCTTAACCCGTTATAAACGACACGAGAAGTTTTAACCCTTTACCAACGCCAAATTTTCGACTGTCTCAAATTGAAAGAGTTTACAGACATTTCAAAACGTGATGAAACTGGAAAACAATCTTCTGATCGGACAGAAAATATTGTGGGAAAAGGAGAAATTGCTCGTTAAGAACAATTTCTCCTTTTCCCACAATGTTATCTAATGTTGTCGCCTGCAACAAAGTTGTGAAAGGTCGTTGTTGTTTGGTAATGGGTTAAACATATGTATTGCCCCCTTTTGTCCTTCCAGTATTTTATCATTTCTCATCTACTGCATAGAACTGTTACAAAACCATAGATACTGAGCGATTTATCCTTTGTCATGTATCTTATAACATAGAAATACAAAAATAAAATATATTTCCTTCATGCCATTCATTTAGCGAACTGTCTTTAAATGTAGTAGAAGCTAAATTCTTTTGTCACAATGGTTCAAATATCACCAAAAAGAAACTACATTTTGATTACTATATTTAGCATCACATGTTGCTATCAACAGTGAGGGGAACGTCATTTGTTTGTCAGCTTTTTTCTTTCTTTCTTTTTCATATTAAGATCAATTATCTTTTTTCTATTGCGCATTAGTCGACTAGCTTGTTTTGCTTCACATTTTCGTGTATCTTCTGAATTTCTAAGAAATTAATTTGATTTTTGCGCATCTAACGTCCATATTTTGAAGATAGAAATACAAATATATCCAGTCAGACTGTGCTAGACATGGGTCACAGTGGTTAATCCATATCCATTCCCGTAGAATACGTCCATGTATTTCTTCATTCGAAAGGACTGTAACCCCGCCAGAGTAACTCTACAACAACGTAGAATAAAACGTCTGCAATTGAAACCGATTCTTCAATCGATGGGATATCGATCCGACAACCGGAAACGGTCTATACGGCCTGCCGCTATGACGCAGGGTCACGCGATCGCGGCACTGGTAATTGTCTGATCAACGTGGCCGTAAAAAACAAAAAGGCCGCAACTCCTTTATTAGAACCTAAGAGATACGATAGTTTTGTTTTGTACAGCGCCAAACTGTCAAGTCACGCGACCCGCTGACATTGAATTAACCCTTAGAATAGATTTGTGTGTCGTCTGCTTTTCAAAACCTTAAATATCTGCTTAGTTTTGATGAGGAAAGTTACTCAGAGAAGCAAACAGGTTAGATCACAGGCCAGCCGCCAATTTACTTGCACGAAATCGGTTCCAGCGCTATAAGAGTTAAGATCTGAATGTGGTATTCACCTAGTATTTGTACCGTTCTGAATGGCCAAGCCTAACTCTTTAAGGGGATGTAACCAAGGTTAGGTTTGGAAGTAAGGAAGTTCCTGCTTATCTGCAATTCTTCAGTTATATGGTTTATTACTTTGCTTTTGAATAAGCGATGTGACAATAATTCTGAGAACTCTTTTGCTAAAAAAAATTCCATTCCGTTGTTATTATCTTTATTATTATCATCAGCATTATCCTTATAATGATGAAAATGATCGATTTGATAAGGGTTGATTAAAGCACAACCCCACCTCTTTATATTCATTGAAAAGCATTTATTACAAATCTGGAATTGATGTACAATATGAGTAATTGTTTATTCGTTGTAATATTCTATGTTTGACTTGAACACGAACATGTGTTGGTAATTCAATGACCATTTTTCTTTTTCTATTTAGAGCATAACAAAATAAACTATATTAGATAGAACCTTATAGTATAGGATTCGTCACAAATCTCACTTATGAGGATTGATTTGTTTGTAATGATTGAGGTTTAATTAAGCATCTAGGACAAATCTGGAATTGATCAATTGAGTTATTGCTTATTTCGTCACATTGTTTTATGTTAGACTTTAGCACGAACATTCGTTGGTAATTCAAGGACTATTTTCCTTTTTTAATTTAGATTCCACTTCGGGGGATTGATTTGTTGGTAATAATTGGGGCTTAATTAAGTTTGAGAGAAAGCCATATTTGTGTCGAGACAAAGGGCCGGCCATGTCCGGTATGGGGGGAGAACCAGGGGACAAGGGGACAAGGGGCCCACTAATGAGCCCCGGACACAAAGGCAGGGGGCCGGGGTCACTCACCGCTCCGTTATATTGGACCCTCATGTCCATATTAGCATAATGTTGAGTAGTGGACCAAATATAATTTGTATTGTTCATCCGGCAATTCGTAAACATGCTGGGTTGCGAGAAATTGGCTACGAAAGTTATAATTTTACTCCTGAAGCAGTTATTTCGAAGTATTTATAGTTTAAGTGTATTCTCTAACAAATATACCGTTTGAAACATTTCGAGCAAATGTCTCAAAATAGATTATGACAAAATGAAACTTTGCTCGTGATAAAAAATGTTTCCTTTGCCACTAAGGTTTCTCCCCATTGTCAAAAAGAACATTTAAGTCTTCATACTCAACATCCATTGATATGGTCGTCTTCAGCTTCTAATTATTTGAGAAATCCATACATATTCAATAGAACGAACTGGTTTGTTTGAACTTCTGTGGTCATTGACTTGTTTTATTGGAAACGTTGTTAAGAAACGCTCTAACACATAACCCAATCCTTCTACTTAAATTGATTAATAATTCCTAATTCTGGACACTTTGATACGATTTGTCCATCACTTAAAGACTAAGCCTCCTTAGCCCATCTGACAAAGCATAGGGATTTATTCAGAAAATAAAATGGCGGTGAAATATTTATAGAGTTTTCAGTTATTTCTCAAATCAATAAGTAAGTATAATATGATATACATCTGAAGTTGTTGTTAGTAATGTGAGTTCCGCAGGCACGCCGAGCAATTAATGGGAATCATACAAACTGCATACTTTAAAATAATTTTGTTTTGTCCCTTGTTTTGGAAACTTTCATCCTCCTTTGTTATATTTCTTGCTTCTTTCATATAGCTTTGCGTATCTATGACAGATAATTTATATACTATATTTAATTCATCAAGGGGTTTAGGGACATGACACTTTGAATAGACATCTCTATTCCAACGATGCACATAAACCATACCGGTGCAATGCCCATATTAAGTAAATGGACGGCTCTCTTACTTTCATTTTGGCCTCAACATGTTCTACATTTTCTGGTGACCTGGCTCCGTATGGTCAATGTTGAAGTCGGACAATGCAATTTGCAATTACTATGGATCGTTCAGACCCTTTCCACAAATACCAATAACATGCATCAGTATAAAATCAAGTCATAAGGCGATATTTCAGGTAAGTTTGTTTGGAAAACGCAGAAATATCTTATACACGTTATAAGTCTCATTTACAAATCAATGATCCTTTATTTCGTTTTTTTTTCTACATTCAATCATATTAGTTAACTATTCCATTTTGCTCCCAAAAGGCAAAAGCTTTTGAAGTTCCCCTTAAATCGGAGTCCTTTGTAATTGAAATAATCATTTGGGGTGGGAGTAATGGGACTTATGGAAAGGGGCTTCGAGAGGGCATGGGGAACAAAACGCTTACGGTACATGTAAACCCAATTATGAATTTTGACCACCCTTGTTCGATCCATTGCAGTCAAATAGCGTTTGAACTCATTGTGACAAAAGGATGAGCAATTCCTCCTTCTGTCGCAATAAGTTCATTGCCTTAATATATCTAATTATTCGATTGCGCAAAACAAAAGATTGACAGTCAAACATTGTTTTTATATATCAAATACTCTGCTTACGCCATGTAATGTTACATCTTTTTACCAAACAAATCTAAATATCTATCCATGTCTATTGAACAAATGCGCCGTTTCCCTTGGATATTCGTTACCACCATTTTTGTTATCTGGTTTGGCTGTTTGATTCGTCGCATTGTTAATTACTTGGACGAAGGGTAATGAGGGTGAACTAAGGACACGTGACTGCCACGTGCCTTCGTCTGGCATTGTCGTCTGCGAATCAAGCATCTGGCAGAAAACATGGCGCGGAAATGTCCCGCGTTCCTAAAGTGGCCGCGGCCAATTATGCGTTCCTTAAATTAGAGTGTATGTCCTCACTGGACCGACATCTTTAAAGAGTTTGATTTTTGATACAGTGAAATATTTACTACTTTTATGTTAGATCAATTCTAAATGTCTACATCCTTTAATGATGTATGATTACATAGTTTGGATTATCGTCCCTGATTTGTTTAAACATTGTTGTGACATTAACTTCAGAAATGCCTTGATTATGTGAATGTATATTAAATTGTATATGTATATATTATAACGAGAAACTTGTAAAAGTTTAAGTTAATAAACATCCATCTATCTATCTTTAAACCTGCAACTATATGTGTTTTTTTTATTATTATTCAAAAAGAAACGAAAAGCAAACAGAGTAATCTGTCCTTTTTACAAAAAAAAACCTCAAAGGCGAGGTTGATTACTTTTGATTTACAATCACAATGTACTGTGTGTGCGATGAAATTAAAACATTGGTATTGTCTGCTTGAATTTCTTTTTGAATAGATCACTACATGAATAAAACGTCAAGATATTTCATCGTATGATTCATTTTTAGTAATGCTTTAATGGATGATATAATAATAAGCGTTTGTCGATTTTTTTTAACCAACGTTTTAATTTACCTATTAAGCTATTCAAATAATTTTCAATATACATGTATAATATCGTTATTTGAAAGGAGCTCTTCGATCAACAATACACACTCCTGATATCCACTAGGGAAATAATGGTTTCTGGATTTGCAACCGATTAGTGGGAAACAGAATCGGAATGAAAATTAAAAGTGAGAATTTGCGTGAGTAAGCCTAATACAAGCTGTTAGCTTACTCAAACCGTTAATTCACTCGCGATAAAACAGTAACCGTTTTCATTATCATTCGAACAAATGTTCAACCCAAGGTCTCGAAAAACATGGCGTTTAAATACTATCAAACATTGAAGCGACTACATGGTCATTAGCGAAGGAACTAGCGGAAACAATGCTATTTCGAGGGACACATTCTTAATACTCCATTCAGAACACGTGACAACTTCCGGTTGATCCGGAAGTAATCCTAGTCGTCCTTATTTGTTAATGCGCATCATGCTATTGGCGCATTAATACATTCGACAGAGTATCGACTTAGCCATTCAAATACATGCATAAGTATTCAATGACCACGCTTAAATTGCGTTTTTTGACAGTTTAAGAATGCTATTGGAAACCTATTTTCGTATTCCTCTAGTGACAATTTGTCTAGTTTGATCTCTTTTTCAAAGGTTTTAATAGGACGGAAGAGGAAAGGGATGTATAATCTTTCTCTTAAATGATGATGCGGTCAAGCAAAGCCACAAAAAATTAATTAAATGATTAACAAAACGACAATAACGGAAAATATAGATTTGTAGTCATTGATTAACATGCACTTAATCAAATTTTTCAAAATGATAGGCAAGCAATCGAGGGTATTTTTCGCATTGAGGATAAATACATAATGCAAAGCAAGCCTCACTTCTAATTTATGTATATTTCCTAGAATATACTTTTGCCTAGACTTAAAATACTATAGAATAGAAAAGCAAATTCATAACCTGATTGCATCTTGTCGTTTAAAAGATATTGAGCCATTTTAGTAAGAGTATTTCCATAAGTCCATCTAATGAAACACGTTAAGGCAATTGAAACAGACACCAATTTGTCAAGTTCAAATCCTCGGCAGACGTCAGAATAGCAGTCACAAATACATATTAACAAGAAACCACTGTAACAAAACGATCGATTGCTCACAAAGAGCAATCTATCGTTTTATAACCGTGGGTTCTAAACGTTTCGTTAACAGATGTGGCACAGGGAGTTATTATTGAATCAAGGTTTTTGTCACAAACCTGGTAAAGCAATGTATGCTGGGCTACTATTTGGGGGAATTAAAACAGAGGGGCGTGTGTGAAAAGAACGCCCAAATTAACAAATCAAAGTACAATCGCGCTCCAGAATTAGGACAGATGGGGTGGGGCTCGACGTGCTATACATGAAGACATTTATCCATTTCGTTATCTCTTTATGATGACAATATTTTTTACCCAAGGTTTTAAGTCGAGGTTTTAAACCTTTGAGGAAGGGCTATAAGGACTAGCGATTATTCATGAAAAGGATTAGAATTTTATCGATGTCATTAGATAAAAGAAAATCTCCATTTCCTTATCTCTTTATGATGCCAACAATTCTTTATTTTCTAAGGTTTTAAGCCGCGGATTTAATCCTTTTGGAAAGGGTTATAAGGACTGACAATTATACATGAAGAAATAAGAAATCTATTGATGCCATGATACAAAAAGGGAATTTCTCCATTTCGTTACCCCTTCATGGTGACAACAATTTTTATTTTCTTATATTTTAAGGCATGGATCTAATCCTTTTGGGAAGGGCTATAAGGACTAACGATTATACATGAGAGGGGTAAGAATTCTATCGATGTCATTAGATAAAACATTTTTTCCCCATTTCCTTGTCTCTTTATGATGAAAACGATTTCTGTTTTCAAAGGTTTTAAGCCGTGGATTGAATTCTTCAGGGAAGGACTATAAAGACTAACACTTATGAGTGAAAAGAATCGGAATTTCACCGATGCCATTAGATAAAGATTCTCCATTTCCTTATCGCTTTATGATGACAATAATGTTTAATTTCTAAGGTTTTAAGCCGCGAATTTAATCCTTTGGAAAAGGGTTATAATGACTAACGAGTATGCATGAAAAGGGTTGGAGTTTTAGCGAGGCCATTTGTTAAAACACTTTTTTTCTTTTCTTGTCTCTTTAGTCAACAATTTTGGTGGAAGGGCTATAAAGACTAACGATTATGGATAAAAAGAATTGGAGTTTCATCGATGCCATTACATAAAAAGCGTTTTTCCATATCCATATCTCTTTATGATGAGAATATTGTTTACTTTCTAAGATTGTAAGACGTAAATTAAATCCGTGTCAACACTTATTCGGCTTCTCTTGTGATTCTCGGGTGCTAGTCTATGGCTCGGAATTTAGCCCGGCATTTAGTCAAACCTTTTTGTTATCGTGGAAATCGAACCCGAAAAAAAAACCAATGTAACCGAATCTTTAAAACAGATATACGCCATAATGAAATAACACAATATGGATTTATTTCAATGAAAAACGTCTTGATAAAAGAATAAATACCAATGCCCCGCGAACGATACTTTTGTCGAATCGCTTTTTTCCATTCCAAATGACGTACGGCGAAATTAATCCGCAGAAGGGATAGGGATTAAGGAGTCCAGAAATTGTCATTTCTATATTTGTCCCGAAAATTAACATTTTCTCTGAGATGTAGACGGGTCTTCTTTCACTCACTTGCGTTAGACGCCATCTTGGTTTAAATATTACAACGGAAATTGCGAACATTTGCATCCATGTCCATTTGTCAAGACGGTGAGTAGAAATGCTTACGAATCGAACTATCAACTATCACGTACATATTTATTTATTTGCACAGGAGGAAGCCGAAGTGAATTTAAAAGGAAGAGATAATAACTGACGAAAACAACTTGATCTCAATTAAAAAAGACTAACCCTTTGAAAATACTTAGTGTTTTTCTTTTCCGTTTTTTCTTTTTCATTGTTTTCTCTTCCAGAGAGTTTTAATATCAGGATATTTATGAAAGCTACAGTCAAATGTTCATTGGAGTTAAGAAAAAGAAATCTGATCTTTGGAAATAAGGCGGAGAACAAAAAGAATCAATACTAAAACCCGAATCCTCTCAAGGGATCTGATGGCGCTCGTTCTCTCTTAATCTAATTTACCAAACGCTAAATCTTTGACTGTCCCAAATTGGAAAAGTTTGCAGACGACATTTCAAAATGTGATGAAATTGAAAAAAACATTTTTCTGATTGGGCAGAAAACATTGTAGGAATAGGAGAAATTGCTCGTTTAGATCAATTGCTCCTTTTCCCACAATGGTTTCAAGAGTCGTCTGCAACAATCTGGTCAAATGTCGTTATTGTTTGGTAATGGGTTAATCACAGTTAACCACATCATTTCCTCAACACATAAACTAAATATAGTATCCGGAGTTTGTCTGAATTGAAAACATCCGTAGACAAAGTCAGGTTTGAACCGCTTATTTTTGGGTTAAAGCTCTGCGGATTGACATCATTGCAAAAATACCAGTACGGCAATAGAAAACATTGCTTGATACAAGCGTTTTCTTCGTTTGTGACGCTGTAATATCATTCCATCGTTTTTATTTGTCCGTATCTTTGCTATGGTATTGTCAGGGTACAAATTTTAAAAAAAATACATAGATGTGGCTTGTGCAATTGCTGTATTAATGTACTAACGCTAATATATGCTTGGTTAAGAATTACTTGAAGGTCAAGATATTTATGACCAAAAGAAAGGGAAGTTCGTTTGTATTGAATGTCAAATTCATTTGCTTTTGCATTCGTGTCAAACATATATTAAAACTTGGACCCATTTAAACATTTATTTTTCTCCTCAAACGGCAATTAGGATCAGGGATCAAATTGTTCTATGGTAATATAATTCATTCGTTCAATCATTAACAGAACAAAACATATATTTTATCTGACGAGTACATGGTACATAGACATGTACACTTACAAATATAAACTGGATTTGACATTTTCGTTATTTTAATTTCAATTGTTTTTGCGCTTCCGACCTTAATATTTTGAAAAGTATTTTGATAAAAGCAGAGAAATCTCAAAGTTAGCTTTTTCTTCTTTTTCTTTTGCTAAATGATTCGTAAAAAAGTGCCACAGAGGGTATGACTCATCAATCATTCAGGAATGGTTGCTTCTTCTCTCTGCCAATTTCGGAAGCCTCCTTATTCAAAAAGCAGATTTATATGTCTCTCCAAAGAAAGCAAATCACGTTGCTTATATTTGATGTATTGCGAATTCACTTAATTAACAGTGCAACTTTCATGTTTGCAAATGGAAGTTTTGGTCAAGTTATGCCTTTTTAGATTTTTGTCAACCTAAAATCCCGGATCCAAAATCCAATCTAAAGCTGAATAAGAATGAAATAATTAAATTCAGAAAATGTTTTAAACATAACCTAGTAGTAGTTTTGTCTTTAATGCAGTAGGGTGACATTTTAACCAATTTATTGTAAAAAGAAAAAAAAATCGTTTAAGATACTCTAAATATTGTTCTTAAGTTGCGTAGTAAAACGGTACCCTGAACAGTTGTAACAGAAATAGAATTTGCTCTTGATGAGCAGATATAGAGGATAACAACAGTGACTTACCGTGGGTCGTCGTAGCAATTTATGTTCGAAAGATCCTTCCGACGTCTAGTTGCATTATTTTCAAGTTTTCGCTTCTTCTTTCTTCCATCCATCTCCTGGCACCTAGAATAAAAGATTTTACTGTCCAGAAATATTTCAGAAAACGCATCCTTAAAACCGAGTTTTTTCTCGCTTTAATGCATCTGTGGTCCAAAGATATTTAATAAAAATAAGAAATATTTCATACTTTATGAGCTAATATATACTTTCAAAACGTTTTTTCCGCATACCCAAGAACATTGCATTTATTCAATTATGTACCAAATGGCTTCCAAAATGCATAACTAGATGAGGTTTATTTTCTTGAATTTTTCAACTTCTTTTATCGAGTGTTAGAAACGCAAAATAACTAAAATAACTTTCGATTCAGTGGGCAGATGTCGCTAATGATTCTGCACTTTCAATTCCGTCTAAAAAAAGTGTTTCTTTCAAAAAGAGTCACGCTTACTTTTGAAATAATTATATGCAGAGAATCCATGACATAAATAAAAAAAAAATAAAAAACTTTAGTCAGTTCCAAAAGCTAAATGGAAAAAGAACACCAAATGAAACTTATTGTTTTCGTTTTAGAATCGATCATTTGTTCGCCCCAGAATGGATGCATTTTATAATAAAGTAAATATTTTTTCAAAACTCTAAACGAAAAATTCATTTTCCTGTTTCTTACAGTATCTTGTTTTTGACAAACTCTTCCGACAACTCAGCATTTTAGTTTGTAAATTGCTTTTTATATTAACTTATTCGGAAAAATTAAAAGATTCAAAGACACAGTTTTGTTTCAAGTAAAACAATATTTCAAGCAATTTTTTCTGCACGTTTATTTCAAATTATGCAAGTCACAAGGAAAATAGATTTTAAAGATATCATCACTATTTAAAATTGAAAAATAACCTACCACGAGACTGAGAAATGTTTCTCAAACAAGCAATCATTCTTTCTTTCTTCACCGAAAAGTCGAAATGCGAAATATCGCCAACGTATCTCCATATCAAACCTATTAATCACCATAAAACTTATCGAAATAAAGAGATATTTAGTATGGTGATCCTACTATTTTCACTAGAAAAAAATATGAAAAAAATAGCAAGAGTTTGTAGTAACTTAAATATTATAAAACCGCTTTAGGCCGGGCGCGCACATGTCCCCCACTTCCTGCGTACTAACGCCCCGTCTCGTTCCGTATCAGGTTCTTCAAAGTTTCTCCCAGAATTCCCTGCATAATGCCAGCGAATCTGACCTCGCTTCGGAATGTTTCGGAGATCCTTCGACCAATCAGAACGCAGCCCTCCAAATCCAATATCGACGATTCACGGGCCGTCTTCTTCTTACGCCGAAAAAAGTAGTGCCGGGTCAGGCAGGAATCTGTGTTGAGACGTTGTGCAAAGAGGCAGCCACAAAACTTTGACCATAGACTTCGTGAAACACACTCTGAAAACGAAGGCCTTAATTGTTAAGTGAGCCATTGTTTTAAAAGCTCTTAATATACCTGTGCTCGATGGATGCTTTGAGGTTCAACCGCGACCAGCCTGTATTTGATAATCAGGCTGATCTGAGGTTACACTGAGCGTAGGAATTTATCATTCTTGCAGTCTGTCGCGTGCCTCGTGTCGGATATTCATAAGGAGGTCTGGTGAGAGATTCTTGGATGGGTCGAAAAGTGTTTAGAATTCGATATTAACATGTCATCTTTCCAGCGCCTCATTTGCATGTGCGATATTTGCATAATTTTACTTCCCGCCCGATAGAATTTGTGCTAATAAATAATGAGAAAAGAGAAAATACAATTGCCCAAGGAAAACAGCCCTATTCAGCGAACTCTGTCCGTTTTCTTCGGCGTTAAGAAAACGCAATTTTCTATGTAAATGCGAATGCAAATGTAGGGGAATGGCTGGCCTTTTAACCATACGGATACTTACCGCCGTATTTAGTTAGCACAATTTATTGTCAATCGTTAAATTGCTTTACCAACACCCATCTATATATACGAACAAGCAAAATCGTCTGAAAACGCAATAAATGAAATCCAAAAAACGTCAGACATATCAATGTGTAATTGAGTGGAGATGTGTTTTTCTCGAAAAGGGTATTATGAAAATTCTTTTTAACAGAGAGTGTGTGTTCTACTAAACCAATAATAGAGAAAAAGAATTTGTGATTTAATTCGTAAACGGAAAACGTATGTCTTTTCCTTAATCACTAGAAATTATTGAAATATGTTTATTCACAGAAGAGAACATTTAAAAGACAAAACAAAATGTCGTTGGAACAATATGATTTGTATTGTTTTTTGGTGTACAATCTAACGTCGAGTGTTTAAAAGTATAATCACTTTAAGAAACGTCAATTCATCTAATTACATAGAGTTTATATGCGGTATAATTCAAAATCGATGACACGATTGTTTATTAAAATACATTTTATTTCACTCTATACCCTCTTTAAAAACTAAAATCGTTTCTTCATGAAACTTTTTTTCAATGCGTGTCACATAGCAGTACACCAGTTGTACAGTTTCCAAAAAAGTTATTATTTACTTTCCCACATCTGTCAACAAACACCTTAAACGTGAGTTAGATGAATAGGTTTCCATCGCAGAATTATGCTTAAGTGATTTATTGTTGTTCCTATTTTTTACTTTAGACCACAGATTTATAAGTAGGAGTATTTACATATTTCCAACCCTAAGAAAGCTGGGTAATTTTCTAAAATTGGATTTTTGTGTAATCTGCTTTCAATGCTTTCCAGCACCTTAAATACTAGCTTTATTTTTATCAGGAAAGATACCCAGATTAGCAAACAGGCTAGATTACAGGCCAGCCGCCAATTCACTTGGCGGCTGGCCTATGATCTAACCTGTGTGTATGAGCATGAAGTCGGTTCCAGTTCTAAAAGGGTTAAAGTCATTTCGATGAAATCGTCATGCTAGTAGGAGATACATCACAAACACCGACCAAGAACAATGTAAAAGCGATAAGTTTAATATACGAAAGGGTTTGCAGTGCTTTATTTGCATTTAATTAGCGAGTCCGTGGTGATATCTAAGTTTACCCTTTCCCTAATAAAGATATGGTCAATTAGACTGTAATTCAAATATGTTTGCATTAGGAAGGCATTTCATGAAAAAGGTGACACACACCCTGTACAATTGTTTACAAGAACATTCTACATTCAATACACTGTTTAGGTTTTGTCAAATAGCAGAAATTCAAACGATGTATGACATATTTTCCATCCTGTCCGGATTTCTGTTATCCGTTTGTGGAAAGAGTCGTGTGATTGGAAACTAATTGACGCATGCGCAGAAGGAGGCATACTCGACTGGTCATCCCCTTGGAAACCTAACGTAGTTAAATTCGGAAATAAGCGTAACAAATTGCAAAACAGCGAGACTATTACACATATATAAGGTTTCCTCTCAACACGCAGTTTCATGTTTTGAACATTTTTGTTCTAATCTTCTGTAAGTAGGCATTTCCTCAATGATGTAAATTGGTAGGTTGAAGAATCACGTCTTTAAAGGTACATGTATACGGGTACATATACTTTTATTTGTTACTTTTCAAAACAAAATGTCTGCTATGTATATCTCATTTGGTGTTGCTGTAGTCAATTTATTACAATGCAAGTTTTCTTTCATGAAAACGTAAGCTACATGAAATCCTTAACGTCTAAGGCGGTAAAGACTCTACCATCCGACATGGCGGTCATGCATTCGAATCCTTTTTTGGTAAAGGGTCACATTTTCCCGATAGTTCGATTAAGTAACACTTAGAATTGTGTATACAAAACATAATTCATTCATGTATATGACGATGAAACCAATGCAAAATAAATATGTGGCTAAATAATTAATGCCGCGCCATATGCCTGGATTTTTGTACATCTTTAACTACCCCCTCATACAGATCACAGATGTAGCTCATTTTTCATGCCGTTTCATTGTGCCTGAAATCTATAGGCTATCGAATCGTTTGCTTAACCCTCTACCAAACACCATATTTTCAACTGTCCCAAATTGAAAGAGTTTGCAAACGACATTTCAAAATGTGATGAAATTGGAAAATGATCTTCTGCTAGGGCAGAAAACCCTGTGGGAAAAGGAAAAATTGCTCGTGAGGAGCAATTTCCCCTTTTCCAACAATGTTTTCTAAAGTCGTCTGCAACAAAGTGGTTAAATGTCGTTATTGTTTTGCAAAGGGTTAATCACCAACGCTCGTAACCCTTTATATCAGGTGGGGTAATCACGTGATCAATGTTTACGAACTTATGTGCGAATACGATAACCATGCTCAGGTATTTTTGCCTTTGCCTCCTCATTTTGCCAATGATAGCCACATTGTGTACCCGGCATGAGTTGACCACCAACCTTCCGGTTCTGGTGGTGTGTGATAACCCATGCTTTATAACGACGTTACGTCTAACACTCGGCAGATATATCGAAGTCGATTGGTGTGCATGTCCAAGACAGTCGGCCAATAGTATTCCTATTTCAAGTGTTCTTTGATGTTGTTTCCAATATGATCAAGTCTTATAATTAAAAGAAAAGAAATAAAGTCCTAAATTATTATTAAATAATTTCCTCAGTTCGGAATAATGAACAAAGAAGAATATGAAAATGATGAAACATCTTAATCTCCGAATAAACCATATTTACAAATGCTTTACTGTATTTATTACAATGTGGGTACAGTGAACCCTCGTTTATCCAAACACGTCCGTTCCCAACAAAATGTCCGTTTTACCGAATAATCCGGACTAATGAAGCAGAGCAAACGCCAAAATGTCGACCGTCCCAAATTGAAAGAGTTTGCAGAATTCATCAAAACGTGATAAACTTCAAAGATAATCTTCTGATATGGCAAAAAACATTGTGGGAAAAGGAGAAATTGCTCGTCACGAGCAATTTCTCCTTTACCCACAATGTTTTCAAAAGTCGTCTGCAATAAACTGGTCCAATAATTCCGTTCCCTTACAATTTTGTTCGGATTGCGAGACATCCGGTTAATCGGGGTCCGGATAAACGAGGGTTCACTGTATTGCAATGAGAATGATCTCATTCATGTTATTGCGAAATGTGTTTGTTAATGTTCTTCCCACACACAAATGGCATACCATTGATGCAATGGCTAAGCGTGCTCATCTTAATTCTATATATAATACGAAGATGTGTGGCTAACTGATTGACTAAAGTGAAGGTAGTGTTAAAGTTTTGATGAAAAAGAAAACAGAAAAAAAGAAAAAGAGATATCAATTACAATAATAATGACGCCCCTTTGCGTTGAAGTCCGTTTAACACTTTACAACCTGCAGGCGACATTTTTTTTTCTTGAAGCAGAAGACTTCAGAAAAGCTTTGTACTCACGAGAAAAACCATCCAGTTCTGCTTTTATGATATGTAAACAGTTTGAAAAAGCATTGGGGCGAAAGGAGAAATTGCTTGTCACAAGCAATTTCTCCTTTTGCCACAATGTTTTTTGAAAGTCGTCTGCTACAAGTCGTAAAAATGTAGCGTATGGTGACAGTGTGTTAGGGCTGTCTCACTTGTATATTGGGTTGGCTGATCTAATTTTACGCTTGATAGTTACCGAAATTAAGATGGAAATACACGATGGAATTGCGCACAATGTATTCAAATTGCATTGGTGGCGTACAGAAAAAAATTGCAGGACTGGATTTGAGGAAAGGTTCCCCGAAAACTGCCTTAGACCAGGAACTAGAAGTAACTGCAGCTTGGTCTGGCTGGACTGGAATTAGCGAAAAAAATTATGAATAAATTATTATCTTATCTAAAGAGACAATTGATTACTTTATGAACAAACGATCTGATTTTCAAGTTCATCTCCCAACAATTGTTTAGTTACAAACGGACTGTTTCTCAAACTCCCGCCTGCCATTTGTTTTGTTATCTAATTATTTAAAAAAATTAAAAGCAGTCAAGGTTGTTGTCGTTATGAATAAAATTCTATTTAGAACTATTGCTTTCAACACTATTTCAAATTTGAACACATTTCAAATTTCCAAGTTTAGCTCCTATTTAACCAAAAACCACCTTCCTTTTCATGATTTTAATTAAGTTTTTACAAGTTGGGAGAGTACATGTATATGGTGTTTGTGCGCCTATCTGTGAAAAAAAATGATATAAAAACGGTATACGAAACGGTGTATACAGTTGTAACCCTTATAGTGCTGTACCCGACTTCATGGCCATGCAATCAGGTTAGATCCAGGCCAGTCGCCAAGTAAATTGGCGACTAGCCTGTGATCTAGCCTACTTGCTTCTCTCTCATAATCCCTCAACAAAATTAAGTAGATATGTAAGGTTTCGGAAAGCAGACGACGCAACAATGTATTTCTAACAATTCACCAAGCATCCTAAGGATTAAATGCTTTTGAATAAGGAGACTTGGGGCCCGTTTTACTAAACAACAAAAGTACAATATTGCAATGTGACACGTCATTGGAGGCGTCTCGGAGAGACGATTCCAATGATGTGTTACTTTGCAATATTGCTTTGCCAAATATAAAAGGACTTGTTGTTTTAGACTTACGCAAATCTTAAGCGTAAACTGTTTAGTAAAACAGGCCCCTGAACTAAGACTTCATTTAGGCTAACTATTGACTGAACTGTTCTACAGTATTGCCGTCGATTGCAAAGTTAATATCCAAGCAAAAAGTAATTTCTAATTTGCTGGCAGTCGATTACAAATCACGAAAAAATCATTCCCATTTCTAACGTTGAATTGTTATTTCATGTAGCACCAAAACCTGTAAATAGTGGTATTTCACACCTTATCCAGGACGTTTAGGCCCATTTGGTCGGTTGTGATTCATTTATTCATATATATGTATGTAGTTTTTTTTTCTGTTCACACATGTGTTGGTATAACTATCTTACCTTACCTGATAAGATCTTAAAAACACGTTATGTACAAGTGTATGGTATCTTAAACCAAAAACTCGATCTATAACTGTTAAACATAGAGTCTATCTACGAATTGGTTCGCCAGATCCTTCATCTTCTATTATCATACCTCTCATATGTAGGGGTTTGGACTCTCATAAAATGGGTTTTTGCTATATCTATAAAGTGTACTCGTATATCTTTTTTGTATTCTTTAATATATACTCGTATATCGGTTTTGGGCTTTATTTATAATTAATTTTCGTAAACGGATTTGGGCCTTTTCTATAATATATTGCCTTTTTCTACAAGGAGTGTCGCATTTTTCTTTAATATATTCTCGTATATCGAGATTGGGCTTTTCTTATAAAATATACTTGTAAATCGGGTGCTGGCTTTTTCTGTAACACATTCTCTTAGATCGGGATCTGGCTTTTCTTTGAAAATATACGTATTTGTATGCCGGATCATTGTTGTTTTTTATATAACACATACCCTTATATCAGGTATGGGGTTTACTAGAATTAGAATATGAACGTTTTCATGTTTATGTTTTTTTATCCTGTCACTAGTGTTATTTTGGGACCGATAACAAGGTGCCGTATAACATTTGTGATATCCGGCACTAACCATATAACACATCCACGCGACAAATCATGACGTCATAAGTACGAAATCACGTCATGTTTACATCATTCTCTACATATTTTTTCCTTCTTTCTCGTGTTTTATTTACATCTTATTTGTTTGAAAGAATACATAAAGGTAAGAGGATAAATAGAAAATAGATGGTTGGTGTCTTTGAATAGGAAAAAGTATCGGGCTCGGCGTCGGATTATTATCCGTTTCGCCTTCGGCTCATCCGGATAATATTCCTGAGCCTTGTCCGATAACATTTCCTATTCACGACACCAACCATCTATTCTCTATTTATGTTTCACATTATTTTACATATCCCACAAACTACAAACCACAAACGAAAAACACACAACACTTACACCCTCTGTCCCCTTGTTCGTGACATATTTTTATTTTACATATCCCACAAACTACAAACCACAAACGAAAAACACACAACACTTACACCCTCTGTCCCCCTGTGCGTGCCATTTTTTTATTTTACATATCCCACAAACTACAAACCACAAACGAAAAACACACAACACTTACACCCTCTGTCCCCCTGTGCGTGTCATTTTTTTATTTTACATATCCCACAAACTACAAACCACAAACGAAAAACACATAATACTTACACCCTCTGTCCCCATGTGCGTGCCATTTTTTTATTTTACATATCCCACAAACTGCAAACCACAAACGAAAAACACACAACACTTACACCCTCTGTCCCCCTGTGCGTGCCATTTTTTTATTCTACATATCCCACAAACTACAAACCACAAACGAAAAACACACAACACTTACACCCTCTGTCCCCCTGTGCGTGTAGCAATTCTGTTTCAGCTTCAAGAACACATTCTTTTGTACGTCGGCATGATAGCTGCATATCTCTTTCTTCTTTTTTTCTTCCTTTTTTTTTACTTTTTTTCCTATAGCAGACGACCATGACAGGAAATTCGTGCAGACCTGGGCATGTATGGAGATTTCTCTGAGATTTCTCGGAAGAATTACAACCACTTTTGCAATTTTAATCAAATCTGGCATGTAAATTCCCTTTCCGACTCCGAAAATAATTCATTTTCGAGGGTTGAAATCCGCAACACCGGAGAAATATAATCTTTCAATTAGTGATAGCACGCAAGTTGCCATTCATTTAAACAATGGCTCCATGCGTTGTTTATATACGTCCTTTTGGCCTTTTACATACATCTTCAAAGAGAGGTCACTAGCCTCACTATATAGAGTGGTTTGTTGTGTTCTAATGCGTTTTACAATGGCTAGTGCAACTCCACAACTCGCACTAGAGATATAGGGGTGTTTTACCATGTAATGTCTTGAAGTCCTTGAATAAAAAAGCTTCTTTAATGTTTGCCTCTGTTACTTTTTATTCAACTCGTACAGAAACAGACCGTTTCATCATCTGGTTCTAATCAATTATTTTAGAGTCGAACAGCTTTCAATTGATTAAAAAAGGGGATAGACATTCCCACCAACGGACATAAGTTGATTCCGAATGATTCTTTTTCTCGCAAACGTGCTTGTTCACAGATGTGAGGAAATTTGGAAATTAAATAGCAATTTCGTTTAAAATGCTCATCAGCTGTGCAACATGCATTATATGAAATGCACCGAAGAATGGTCAGAATAAAGTCGTTTTCAATTATTTTAAAATGTATTTACAGTGAAGTAACGTGTAATTTGATTAAAAAGCATGACATAGCTTTTCAGATATGTCTCATACAAACTGCACATACCTAGATAAAATGACGCTTTCTAAATCAATTATGCTTTAAACAGCTGCTTTTAGTTTTATATCAAACAACAATACAAAATTATATTGTGTCAATGCTATCTTATTTTCTCTTTTGTGAACAAGAGCTTTTAATCATTTGACAAAAACTCTGTATTTTGATAAACTAAGAATGTCCGACTTTAAGTCGCTCTGTGCTTCAGACCTAAGCACATGTATGAACATAAAGCTATGAAACCAATTAAACCTAAGCACATGTATGAACATAAAGCTATGAAACCAATCAAACCTAAGCACATGTATGAACATAAAGCTATGAAACCAATCAAACCGAAGCACATGTATGAACCCAAAGCTATGAAACCAATAAAACCTAAGCACATGTATGAACACAAAGCTATGAAACCAATAAAACCTAAGCACATGTATGAACACAAAGCTAAGAAACCAATCAAACCTTAGCACATGTATGAACATAAAGCTATGAAACCAATCAAACCTAAGCACATGTATGAACACAAATCTATGAAACAAATAAAACCTAAGCACATGTATGAACACAAAGCTATGAAACCAATAAAACCTAAGCACATGTATGAACACAAAGCTATGAAACCAATCAAACCTAAGCACATGTATGAACATAAAGCTATGAAACCAATCAAACCTAAGCACATGTATGAACATAAAGCTATGAATCCAATTAAACCTAAGCACATGTATGAACATAAAGCTATGAAACCAATCAAACCTGAGCACATGTATGAACATAAAGCTATGAAACCAATCAAACCTAAGCACATGTATGAACATAAAGCTATGAAACCAATCAAACCTAAGCACATGTATGAACACAAAGCTATGAAACCAATAAAACCTAAGCACATGTATGAACATAAAGCTATGAAACCAATCAAACCTAAGCACATGTATGAACACAAAGATATGAAACCAATCAAACCTAAGCACATGTATGAACACAAAGCAATGAAACAAATCAAACCTAAGCACATGTATGAACATAAAGCTATGAAACCAATAAAACATAAGCACATGTATGAATATAAAGCTATGAAACCAATCAAACCTAAGCACATGTATGAACACAAAGCTATGAAACCAATAAAACATAAGCACATGTATGAACATAAAGCTATGAAACCAATCAAACCTAAGCACATGTATGAACACAAAGCTATGAAACCATTAAAACCTAAGCACATGTATGAACATAAAGCTATGAAACCAATCAAACCTAAGCACATGTATGAACATAAAGCTATGAAAACAATCAAACCTTAGCACATGTATGAACATAAAGCTCTGAAAACAATCAAACCTAAGCACATGTATGAACATAAAGCTATGAAACCAATCAAACCGAAGCACATGTATGAACATAAAGCTCTGAAAACAATCAAACCTAAGCACATGTATGAACACAAAGCTATGAAAACGATCAAACCGAAGCACATATATGAATATAAAGCTATGAAAACGATCAAACCGAAGCACATATATGAATATAAAGCTATGAAAACGATCAAATCGAAGCACATGCATGAACACAAAGCTATGAAAACGATCAAACCGAAGCACATATATGAATATAAAGCTATGGAAACGATCAAACCGAAGCACAAATATGAATATAAAGCTATGAAAACGATCAAACCGAAGCACATGCATGAACACAAAGCTATGAAAACGATCAAACCGAAACACATATATGAACACAAAGCTATGAAAACGATCAAACCGAAGCACATATATGAATATTAAGCTATGAAAACGATCAAACCGAAGCACATGCATGAACACAAAGCTATGAAAACGATCAGACCGAAGCACATATATGAATATAAAGCTATGAAAACGATCAAACCGAAGCACAAGTATGAACATCTATGAAAACGATCAAACCTAAGCAAATGTATGAATATAAAGTCAAATCCAGCATTTTGAGGTTTACATTCTGAGTAAAGCATTTAAACCAAGGTCAGTACTTGAAATGGAAATAAAAGAGAAATATCTCAACTAAAGTGAATATCATTTTGAACCCATGAGATTTAATGCTCCACACAATATTCTAGACAAGGTTTTGGAATCGGAATACAAGAGATATACATGTAAAAAAAGGCGATCTTTCCTTTTCCCCAGCATTCTTATTTATGTCGCCATATGGCTCTGTAACAAGATCACGTGATTGGGACTATTGTCAGATTTATTTAAATCGATATAATCGACCCGTCTATTTCTTATCCTCTCTCTTAATTAAGAAAGACGGAGCACAATGCATTCAATATTCGTTTATTTATTCATTCGGTGTTAATACCAAAAGTGTGAGGCTATAAATTATTTATCTAACGTAATCACGCCCTGTGTATATCCGTGTGGTTCGGCTCTGTTTGGATTTGATTTGAATAGACGCCGTTTTTCAGTTGTTTCAGCCGTATTGCGAAGGTCGTTGCACCTTGCATATTGTATAAGGCTTATCTCCCCTGGGACTTGCACATGGTTTATCTCCCCTGGGGATTGTCTCACAAAGATTCGTTACATAAGGTAAGTAGGTAAGTGGGTAAGTAATTACATTATTTATTACAGTGACATGTGTTTAACCCATCCCAAAAGAATAACGACATTTGACCAGTTTGTTGCGGAAAACTCTGAAAAGCATTGTGGGAAAAGGAGAAATTGCTCGTAACGAGCAATTTCTCCTTTTCCCACAATGTTTTCTGCCCTATCAGAAGAATATTATTCAATTTCATCCTCTTTTGAAATGTCGTCTGCAAGCTCTTTGAAAGATGGGACAGTCGAAAATATGGCGTTTGGTAAAGGCGTAAGTAATATACAGTTGTAACACAATAGCTCTCTTCACACCCGGCCGCATAGGCCTACAAGTCACTTAATCAAATGTTAATAGTCTTTATACAAAGTTGACGTTTACAAAATTGTTGTAAACCATTAATCTCAGAGGAATTTTGTATTTTGTGAATGAAATATAATGATGCGTTAGAAATACGATAAAGACTTCACAGAAAGGACTCATATCAATTTTACGTCAAATGTTTCGCTTTTTCGATGTATAGTACTCTGTTCCTTTTTATATTTACGTTTACGAGTAAACAGAGTTATCGTATCAACCTTTGCGAGACAGGCCCTTGAAATCTTCATTATCATTGCTAAAGATTTCCCACATGGTCAACGTCAAATTATAGAGAAAGACGAATAGAAATCGACGCAATTGCTTCATTTAGCGTTAGAACTTAAAAGCAATATTGGCATTGAAACTATTAGTAAGAAGCAGGGTTGCACATGATTGGGATATCTCTGCTTCGCGTATTTGTTCTGAGCTAGGCGTTTTCATTTGTTATGTTCCTTTACATTGCACCCTTATGTAATGAGAATTTGAGCTTTTATATTCCTTTATCAAGCGCCGAATTTTCGACTGTCCCAAATTGAAAGAGTTTGCAGACGGCAATAAAGATTGAGATCTAAGAACTATTTAAACGAAGGTCTAAGGAGTTGAACTTAAGTGCAGGAGAAACAACTTTTTCAATGAGTATCAGAATTACAACAATCCAAACTTCATATATTGGTTTGTAGGTGCAATGAAATGAGATTGGTCTCAAACTTCCATGTAAGTGAATGTTAATTTATAAAGTAATTTATACGAATTATTGTCTTTAATCAATAAACCTTAACGAACAAACATGTTTTTCTTAGCTCTGCCATCATCATAAGACAAGTTTGATTTATAATAAGGCTACTTTTAGTCAAATCTGTTTTTATCTTGTGTTACCTTTTTTTGCAACATAATTTGTTAGGATGAATTAACAAATTATAACGAAACAAATCAATTAGATCATGAGGACAAACCAAAGTGAATTTATCATTGAACTTGTTTTTGTCTTTCCTTTCCCCATTTGTTCTTTACTTTCACCCTCTTTACCTTTCTTTTTATCCTTATTTCCATTTTATAGAAACCATTCATTGTCACCTGGAAGTACCAGAATATTTATGTAGTATAACTCGGGTGGGTCTTCATCAAGTTATTTGAATATGTTTAAAATAACAATGAACGAATGAATGGATGATATTTAAAAGCCGCATTGACAGCTAATGTCATTTACCGTGCATTATAATAATGTGGATAAACATAGATTGAATTATTACCAGGCTTTGTAAGAAATATGAATAAGAATGTGTTATGTATGAATTATATTAAATAGACAATGTGTATTGAGTTTACAATAGTGAATAAATAATTTGAGACAAATATATGATATCAACTAAATTATTTGTAATGAGTTGATGATACTGATATGGTATGACTTATATGTGCAGTAACAAAAGGTTAAGAACACGCTGGTAATGCAATTACAAAGAGGAATGGTGGCTGTTTCAAGGTTGTGAAAACTTGCGGCCAGACCCGTTTGTCAAAGTTTATAATTTGGAAATTTACAAATGTTGTTACTGTGTATTATATGCTAAATTGGCAATGGGGGTTCAAACTAAATTAGAAGTCTCTCGTAATTTCCATATTCTAAACACTCATAGAGACACTCGCAACGACCATCAATTACAACAACAACACTGCATGTAACCACGTTCACTGTTATGTACCACAAAATGTTTCAAAGATCTTGCACTCTCGAAAAACAAAGGGTTCAATGGAGAAAGCGATCGAGAGACTAGGTGTCAAATGTTTTGAACACTACAAGAGCCATTATCGTGTTACGTTACAGACCGGGTCCAAATAGGGTTTCGTGACACTGGGAACCTTTCTACATGCGTCCTCATAATGATTGGCTCTCAATACACGTCTCCCCATGTTTATAGCTTGACGTTTCCCGAACAGATGTAGGTACATGTGTACTTAAAGGCAGACTTTGGCTTCGATGTCGTTTTAAAAGTATCTTTGAGAGGACGCTTTGCTTGTTTGACAGTGGCAAGACTCATAATTTCAATGACTATAGATGTGTCCTGGGTAACGGAAATCTAGCACTTGCTTTGATTAAACAATAAATTTGAATGTAATTCCTGAAATATTTATCATTTCAAAGGCACCGAGCTAATTTTTAAAAAAAATATTTTCAACGATTTTGTGATTCATTTTATATTTATTACCTCCCCTTAATTTTTGAGTTTCACATTGAAATTAATATTCCTTGAATGAAGATGGCAAATGAAAATTCCAATTCTCGGAAAGATTCTTATAATATGTAACTTGATTATAAAAAGGCGTCTGTTGTGTTTAATCTTTACTTTTATTATTCTGACATGTTTCCATAATCCAGGTCTCACCTTAATAGAGAGCATACAGAATGTGCATGACATTGTGTACTGACTTTTGTTGGTTACTTCCAATAAAAACAAAGATGTATTGGCCATCAGACTGTCCAACCTGTCCTCATGTTACTTCATGAACCCTGCAATGATATCTTTAGCTTTATTCAGTGGTACTCTTGGTAATGGGGCTAACATTGTCTAGTTAGCAAGTTTTTTTGCAAATAAGGTGGTACATAATTCAGGGGACGGTGATAATAAGATATAACTAATAAGAAAACCCAAAATGAACACATTTAAAAAAAATCAACAACAATAACAAAACAAGCATTGTCTCCGTGTAGGGTCGGAGTCATTTAGCAAAATTTGCGACAAATAAAAAGAAAAAAGTTAACTGTTGTGTATGAAAAAAGGGGCCATGAATTAGAGATGATCCCAGGATTCAAATTCCGATAGATCCCCGCCATTGATGGGTGGTCATAAACATCGCCTCGTTTTCGATCTGGTCCGTGAGATTTATCGATCGATGGCCTACGAGACCCCAAGGTTATTGCCATTGGGTCGATCTTTGTCAGGGTCGGGACCAAATCTTTTTGAACGATTTATATGACGAAACACCATCTCTAAATGTATAAGTGTTAGAAATACGGAACCATTCATCAAAATTATACGCTCTCTAAATATCAAATTATATAATAAGCTCAGAAAACAATGTGACAAAAGAAAAAATACTTAAAAGATGGCCAATTTATAATTACGAGACAGTGACTGAAACCTCTAGTTCAACTGAAGATAAACTTGTCATAGTTGGGTGTTGTTGGGGAAAGAGTTGCTGACCAAACTTCTTGTATCCGGATTAAACTCCTATAAATACAAGATCATTTAATAAGTTGAGAAACATTGTGAAAAAGAAGAAATTGCCCAACGATTAACCCATTCCTCGTTCCGAGATAAAGACTGGAATATCTAAATCAACTGAAGATAGATTTTTCTTAGTTGGTTGATGTTATGAAAACATTTAACCCCTTACCAAACAATAACGACACTTGACCACTTTGTTGCAGACGACAAGCTAGTGAAAACAATGTGGGAAAAGGAGAAATTGCTCATAACGAGCAATTCTCCTTTTCCCACAATGTTTTCAGCCCTATCAGAAGATTGTGTTTTAGTTTCACCGTATTTTAAAATGAAGTATGCAAACTCTTTCATTTTGGGACAGTTGTAAATTTGGCGTTTGGTTACGGGTTAAAAGATTCGTTCCCGAAATAACGAGACTATTAGAGTAGATAACTATCTTTACAGTGTTTTAAGCCCATGGATTGATCGAGTTTTGCTGAAATGACAATAAAAACTGTGATCCTCGATAAGGAATCATCCATCTATTTGTATCAGTCGTTATTGTGTATCTGTTCCGGTAGGGAAATTAAATAGAAACCAATGTATTCATGAATACTTGTTTCTTACAAACATGCTTTGTAAAGAATGTTTTATCAGCAGTTTATTTCTAAGATATTCATTTTGAGTACCTTTTTGGTTCCATTTTTTCAGTGTTAAAATCACATTAGCTCGTTGGTACAGTCACCAGTGGAATATGCCGCTTCAGCGCATCTTACCTCTCTCAGTGGATGAAATCAAAAGACAAAAGTAATAATACAATATAATGGAAAAACGCATTACATCTAATAGGTTAGTATTACTAATGATTAAAGGTGCGTTAATCAGGACCTTGCTTAACTCGGATGATCCAAGCTGTAACTGTTTCACAGTAGAATGAAATATTTACGTCTGGATCATTCGGACTAGACCTTGTTGGTCTGATTATCGCAAAGAAAGTAGTCCACTGATAACTTATATTGATGGGGATGAACACATGAGTAAATCGGTGATCGTGCAAGTTTATGACGTTGAAGGAGAGGTCATCGAAATACAATACACATAGATCCAAAGTACCAAGAGCGCTAGCGTATCCTAGTAGAAAACCTGTAATGGTTGATAGACATTTGGGGAATCATAATTAACAGTGGAAGAATATTACCACTGCGCTAAACACCAAATAACATGATTTCACTGGAATAAAAACAGGCAGACGTAACAATGTTCGCGAAAGAATCGACCTGAAAATAAGATAAACCCATAAAACACTCTTAAACCATGACCGAACAACGCCGAAGTCAAATTTGTCATAGTCCGTTGGTGTTAGGGAAAGATTAGCAGATTTGTTCCCGAAACAACGAGACTGTTACAACGGATAGATATCTTTATGGTGTTTAAAGCCATCGCATTGATCGAGTTTTGTTGAGGAGGCAATAAAAATGATGTTAATCGATAAGGGACAAATCCATCAAGATTTAGTAGTTGTTCCAACGCCTTTGTTCCTGTATGAGAGGGTGTCTGGTCCTATAATTTTCCCGAAATCGCATCTTGTTACAAACCTGCTGTTCTTGTCTGTTTGTTTTTGTCTTTGCATGCTATCAAGCGATATTATTTATGAATTGTATCAAAAGTTATACTCCATTTATCCCGGCTCGTACTAACTAAGAAAGTAAATTGTATATTAGAGTGGCATGTGTATAAGCAACATACAGGTATAATAACCATAATTACAACCGGCCTCATAGGTCTATACGTCATGTATTCAAAAGTAAATAGTCCATATATAAAGAATACTAATCTAACTATGATATAATTAAAAATAATGTCAACAAAGTATCGTACTACCCATTTGGCAGTGGATCCGGCTTTCAAATTGCGATGCTTCCCTATTGAAGTTGTAAAGAATGGAATCAATGCTACCGTTGCTTGCCGTTGTGAATTCGAACCGGAACTCTTGACCATCTAGACAGATACAAGGGCTTTGCGTCGAGTACATTCATCAAAACTTCAACAGAGCACTGTTAAACATAGTTTAAACAATGTTTTACCCAAATAACTGACGAATAAGGATTAGACCTTAAGTTCTACAACTAAACTATCATAGTGCTGGAACCGACTTCATGCTTATGCAAACAGGTTAGATCCAGGACAGCCGCCATGTAAATTGGCGACTGGCCTGTGTTCTAACCTGTTTGCTGATCTGGGTATCTTTCCTCATCAAAATTAAGTAGATATTTAAGGTTTTTGAAAGCAGACGACACACAAATCTATTATTAGAAAATTATTCAGCACTATAAGGGTTAAATTCGGTCCTTCCCATCATAAGACAACTGCTAAGATGAACGAGATGGTAAGTTCTTTCTCTAGTATAAAACATTAGATAAAATTCCTAATCAAAACGCCAGTGATTAGTTTAGAAGTTTGAATTGAATTACAGGCTTTCGATACCCGGCTGGGCGAATTTCTTTTCTTTTGTCAATGAATTCAATGCAATTAACTTATCCGTCTGTTACAAGTTATGCATTATACTATCATGGCAGACCAAATAGCGACCTGGAAAACACTATAATGCAATACTTGTATGGATATAGTAGAAGCATCGGTTGACCATTGCAGCTGGATTAGTGTCCTAATAATTACAACGTATAGTTCAACCTCCTTCCGAACAGATGTTTTATTTGTCTTATGGAGACCATTGGCAACAAAACGTGAGGAGAATAGTATAAAAAGGGCATACTTAATTAGTGACGCACGTTCACATTTTGATTTTATTTTCAGTTCAGCTTTAAGAGCTTTACATAAATATAAAATATTAATCATTTCTTCGGAAGATATCTCAACCGTATGCAAAATAAAATTATCAATTAGTGTCGATTCTTGCAAGGAAAGAACGCATATTCAAGATTAAGTAAAATTATTCTACTTACGGTCTTTTAATTGGACATTGAACACTTAAAGTATTATTCCAACTTAACCAAAGGAATTGGTGTCTTGTAAGCTTGAGCTATGAAAATACAGCGAATATTTAAAAGTCATTAAAAAGCGACGGACTTTCATATATTTCAAGGGCATTGTGCCTTGGTGTCTTCCGATTGCTAACCAAAGTACTCAAATAAAAGTGCAATCATTTTAAAGGCAATGCAGTGAGTAGACATTCAAGCTTTGTGTAATACCCTCAGAGGTAATAAAATTACTGCCGAAAGCTCGGGTAATAAATGATTTTAAGAGACAGTAGAAAGAATAGCAATTCTATCTAGTCTCTAACTTGGATTCTCCAAGCTGTAAATGTGTTACATGCAATATCTACGTCTTATTACTAAAGATCCGGCATTCTGCGAAGTATGAATAATTCTCAGAATGTAGATTTATACTCGCTATGAGAAAGTATATACGTACCTGGGCCCCTGTCGCTATGAAAACGACATCAAAATTGAAAAAAAAAACACTTGGCAGCTTGCACAAATCTAGATGGTTATAAGGATGTTTTCTCTCCGTCAGTTTAGTCCAATAAAAATGTTCAGAAAAGTACTTCCTGTTAACATTGGCTAAATATTTCTCTCTATCAATTAACATGCGTGGCTTGATATTTTGCATACAATGTGATAGCTAACTTTTCTATGCCTACTTGCTCAATTTTGCTTTGCGAAAAGAGTAACTTAGGCGAACGAATTCAACGGCTTGGAAACGATACAATTTTCGTACAGGCCGAGGGGTTTTGGCCCGTGCTTATACCCCGCACTTGACTTAGTGCGGGGTATACGCACGGACCAGAACCACAGGATAACAGGCTGATTTGTAAGGATACAAAACGATTATGAATAAAAGGACATAACAGCCATGCCTCGGTCAAACTGTCTAGAATGAGGAATTTTAAGAAACGCGGAAACTGGCCATATTTGGCCAAGCATTGATAAATTAATGAAACGCCATCCTCTTTCCAACAGTAACCTACGGCCAAGAACCTCTATCCCCAAAATATCAATTCCCTATCGCCATGGTAACGCGAACCTTACGATACCAAATCTCTGTTGTTACCATGATTCTTTTACTCGTTGTTAAACTCGTACGAGTTATATAACTATGTCGGTATAGATGTATGTATTGTACAACGATTGTCGGGTAGATTTAGTTTAAACCTATTCATTTACATCGATTGTTTGTACAACTTAGATTAATCACTCTCAATTCTGCTTCCTGGATACATAACCAGTACTCTCGACGAATGTAGATTTATGAAAGGTTGCCTGATAGATATATAGTGTGTACATTGCTTTTATTCTACTCGAGCAAGTATTCGTAAGATTGCGATCGTCCGGGATTGGCCATTGAGCCAATCGATCGTCCGAAATTGACTTACATGCCGAAAAGGGCTTGTCTGTCATCATAAATAATGACTCTACAGCATAGCAAAAAATAAATACAAATACAAAACTCCATTTAAAGTAAATAGGCCACCGGTCCACAATACAATTATACAAAGTCAATAATCACATAAAAGTAAGTTTGGTGTGCATATCACACTGCTTCTAAAAGTTAAGTAACATGAATTGAAAGCTTTTGTATCATTTGTGTTATCATTTTGTAAAATGGTGTATATATTTTGCCTGGTAGGATAAGATGTATACCATGAATTGAGATTGATTGTTCTGATATCACTATGTTTTCTCACCAATGAAGAATGCTTGAACTTCGTCCTCGATCACTGTAATATCTTTGTTAAGAAGGCAGTATAGCCATACTCTATCTTCCTTCTCAACACGAGTATTACGAAATCCAGAATTATCGAAGGAGAAAGGAAATATGAAAACTCGAAGGATTAGTCTGTCAAAACAATGGCAGGCAATTTTGATTTTCGACTTTTTCTGTCTGACTGCTCAACCAATAAAACGATCTGATTGACCGCCTAACCACATTGAAGGAAAGAACAGACGACAGAGGCATAGTATCCAAAATTGTATTTATCCCCCAAAACAACCCTAAAACTTATCTGTATCCTAATATGTATTCAAATTATGAGGACTGTCTTGACGTAGCTCGTTTTTGCATAATGGATAATAATAATAACATAAACTATAAAGTTGATTGAGGTCTGGCCATTTATTATTCAAAATAAATGACAGTAAAGCAATTCATTTTCAAAAATAATACTGTTGCAATAATTAGAGCTAGGTTGAGGTGCATAGTAAATTGGATGACTTTCATTGTCATCATAAATTATTGCTTGGAACAGAAAAACAGCATCTCAACCCAGCCACCATCATAATTTGACATCTATATGCAAAAAGTTGGCGCATAAAAAAGCCATAAGGATGGAAACTAGATTCCATGCACTGCCCGAAACTAGGTTCCATGCACTGCCCAAACAAGGAAAGACAGGCTAGTGATTGTCAACAGATATCAAGAACAAGAAATGCTTTACCAGACCCTAAATTATAAGTAATGTACAAAAAAAAGGACATTTATGGAATCTCGAAGAGATACATGACAATTAGGTTTATAGCTATTGTTTAGCTTAAAAAGAATAAGAATACATCTTTGTTGAATGCTTTCATTTGATTAATATGATGTGAATGGTAGAAAATTGACAATCTAAACATGTAATGTTAGACTGAAGTTTACCAATAATTAAACCTGAAGTCATGACTTGAGTAAATTGGTGTCATAACTGTCTAATACATCAAAAATCAAACCCAATCCAAAAGCAGACAAATTCTGACCCTTCAAATAGAGCACAACCTGTTTGTAAGAGACTATTAGCGTATTGATCTTGCAAACATAGATTATCAATGCAGAAATACATAAATGAGAATAAAGTCATTAAGATATCGTGTTTTGTGATCTATATATATAGATATATGAATTAAAGCAAAACAAAAACAAAGAAAAGAAACAACAAAAATGAAATATCATATGCATATCCAAACATAGTATCCAAAACTGTATTTGGTCTTTCAAAGTGGGTAAAGAAATTGTGAAATAATGAGCAAACTCTTCGTATTCTCCAAAGTTCTTAATCTAGCCATCCACTGCAAACATAGTCACTATACATTTTTACATTTTTTTTCAAATGTTTTTTATCTGCCAGGTGTTTATAAAGAGAACAAGTAAAGAATGATGTTTATTGACCGGCTGGTACCTAGTGGCTCTTCCATTTGTTGGATAGCCATTGACAGCTCATTCAAGTAATAGTAAGAACCGCTGATAAACTACACGTAAAATAGAACAGCCTTATCAAAGCACTGTGAGAGGAAAGTCGTTGTTTCCAGATAAAACTGTTTATTTTCAATAAATCTTATATTTGAATCATTTGATGATACTTTATCTTGCAAAATTACCTACAAAATATTAGCAATGAAAACAAAACATGACTCTATTAAAGAATAAGAAACAATAGATTCCCGGGATTAATTAAACACGCCCTCTTAACCCTTACAGTGCTGAAACCGACCTCATGCTTATGCAAACAGATTACATCCAGGCCAAGCGAATTCCTCATAATAATTAAGCAGATAACTAAAGTTTTGGAAAGCAGACGATACAAACATCTAATTTAAGAAATTACCCAGCATTCTAAGGATTATGTTCATGGTGCTCAAATCAAATCTCTTTGCGAACATATTAACCAAATACCTGGAAACCTAATAAATTGAAGCTTCTGTCTATGAAAAAAAAATCCCACAAAGAAGAAAAAAGGTCCAAATCACACCAAAAATAGAATTGTATTCTTCTTCCCAATTCCAAGAATTGCCCACAATATCATTTTATCTTTCTTCCTGCTATTCTGAAAATGAGAATTATACTTTTGATCGTCTTAACATGCAGTCAGTTGTTACTCTAACAAAATGCTTTATGAGAGAGAAATGTTAATCAAAATTTGTTTCAAAGCCGGTGGTGTATTTGTCTGTTGGTGGACGGGTCTATTTAGTATCCGTTATGGTCTGGATTTGGAGAAATCCTACAACAGAAGAAGCCGATACACGTAGTGTTAACATTATATCGACAGATGTCTAAATACGGCACTTTCCCAAATAATCGATACTAATGAACTAATTCGGCTTTCTCTATTACTTTATATACCGTCTGTAAAAGGCTTTTGTTTTTCACTTACTTAGCGACGGCAAACTTTATGATGATCCAAAAAGGGCGATTTATAACGCTTGAAATTCTGCTTTTGATACCGACCCTCAAAAAAAGTTGTTTTCATTTTAGAGTTTGGGGTATAAGAATGATTTTCTATAAGGAACAAGAGACTGGTTGTCATATTACAAGCGGTTGTTAGTGGGACTTGCATGATGTTGAGCAGAAATATCGATTTAATGTTTAATTGTTTTCCATTATGTATAAAGTCCTCGCCAATTATCAGAATATTTCAAGTTCATATGTATAACAATTTGCAAAGAGGTATACATGTGATACAGTTTGGAATGTATTCATTTCATAAAGGACTTTCCAAAGCTCGAACATGGTCAACAGACGACAATAATATTGTACAAATAAACGTTTTAAATGGTATTGATTTGAGAAATCAAACATATATCTTTCTCTTTATGAACAGTTGCTTGCTTTACATGCTTGGTACATGCTTCAAATCCGGAATACACAGGGAGAATGAACACATAATAGAACATTATTTCCTTACAAAAGGGTGAAAATGCATTGGGAAAGAGTCAAAACATACCAATTCACTGTTTGCATGTTTTAAAGATCATAATCCAATTCGTCAGACAGACAAGGCATTTTCTTGCCCTCCTAATCATTTCCACCAAAAATGTCTTTAAGATTCTCATAATTACGTTTCCATGGAAACCCGGGTCTGTGGCACGTGACTGATTCCTGTTCCCGGGACAAGGGAAGCGGACGTAATGAGATTCGATGCCAATATCTGCATTTTCCGAGTGGGTTCGTAATTAATTTCGGTTCCTGACGCCATCGACTTGGCCCATACAAAGGCGATAACAATGAAAAACCCGTCCCCTAGTTTCGTGTAAGAAACACAACCTTCTACACGTAGAGTATCCGGAGCTCGGAATTTCCCGGAATGATCCGGATTGTCAAAAACGTATTTTTTAGAAATTGATAGTATTAGACATACATAAGATGAAGAATAAAAGGTCACTGCATTCTTGAAAGAAACGGCCCATTGACGATTCTTTTTGGTTACACATATCTTGTACAAAACAGCACATTGACAAAGTAAAACATGAGTTAAATAGCTTCATTTATGAAAGTGTGAACATGTTGGGGACAAATATTCGCCATGAAGAGTAAGTTACGTTCTAAGGACGGATTTGTTTCGGATTTGTTTCGGTTCAGTAAAGGGAACTGAAGTCAAATGTATTCAAATGACGTTAAAAAACAATCGAATAAAAATATAAAAAATAAAATTATTATAGTAATGTAAGAATACTCGGTGATCATTTCCTGAACCGGATGTAACGGTTTCTTCCAGTAACTGTGGACTGTCTAAACCCCGGAAACCCTCGAATTACTGGGATACGTTAGAGTGGTGTGGATATATGAGGTTAGGGGTATTCACGCCTTCATCTAGCGCACTCGATCTTTAATTAAAGACCACATACATGATTATCGAAAGCCCGGGCCGAACTGTGGAAGCGAGCGAATGATATATTATATTAGTTAACCCAATTTGTATTCCTCTTGCTTGATTCTATGAACTCTTGTGTGTTGGGTATGGGGCTGTACTTTCCATACCTCCGCGTAGTCATATAATGTTAAACGTATGTCTAATATCTGGACAGTTGTAAAGTCGACTTAGTCCGGTTATGCCAAATACAACGATGACAATTACATTCAAACCCGAATGAAATTGGGATAGCTGAACGTCTTAAAGCGCAAGTTCAGGCAATGCATAGAAGTATCAGTTTGGCACAAGCGAAACACAATGCGACTATCATTGGCAGTACGAAAAATGTGATAAAGGCAAAAGTACCTGTTCCAGCCATCTTGTTCGGACATACTATCGTATACATTTGTCACGTGATTCCCCCGCCTGAAAAATATAGCAATATAATCCTGCACGTATCGATATTTATGTTGTGTACGTAGTTGCAATACATGACGTGGAAAAGGTAATTTATATTTACTTTTCCTGCACTGAGATCAGGAATTTACAATGTATAACATAGAATCACAACATACATACACGTTACATGCAATATGCAAATCTTACACGTGCCCCCTTAATCGACAGAGCATGATGAATGCGATTAACTCTTAGAATGCTGGGTAATTTTCAAAAATTCACAAAAAAAGATTTTTGTGTCACCTGCTTTTATACAAGCTTAATTTTTATGAGAAAAGATACTCAAAGTAGCAAACACGTAAGATCAAAGGCCAGCCGCCAATGTATTTGCAAACTGTTTGCATAAGGATGATGTCGGTTCCAGCAGCATCTGTGATCCTGATGAATATTTTAGGCGTATGCACCATGATTGGTGTTCTTGGTTTAATAATGCATAGGACGTTCATGTCCTGTCCGTGAAAGATGTTCCAAAATCGATGGAAACCATCGATCGCAGGATCTCTAAGCGGTGATAAAAAGGGGAGAAATGGAATATAAAACCGGACATAATCAAATTTATCTGCGCTATACATGATATAAAACCCCGGACAATTCGTGTCTTGCGTGCAACTGAAAGTATCCCATTTCGACTTTGCTGTGAGGTTTGAATGTATCGATTGTAAGATTATGCTGTATTATGGGTTTTTGGCCTCTATACTGTGGAAGATTTAAAGGTGTTGTATAAGGTTAAAAGATGTAGATGTTTATGTCTGTGTTTTAACAAAGTGTGGATCTCCATACACGTATGTACGTTATTGCAGACTAAAATCATTGAACCAATCACATGTTAGTATTAACATATATTTTAATTAGTTTTGTTGGCGATAAGGTCACCGTTTGTAGGCAGAAAACCCCATGCAGATCAGACGTGCTGGATGTACCTAACCCAGAAACCTTTGTGTCAAAAAGGAGCAAACGCCAAAACCATCAAACCATGTCCAATTGTTACTTTTAGAAGTCGGTAGTCATCTTTGCCTTTTTGATTTATTTCTCAATACACTCATCTACGTCTCATGCCACCAACATGTTGATTGTACCCTAAAGGTTGTTTAATTTGAGATTATCTTGATACAGATCGTACATCATTCAGAAAGTTCCTACTTGAGCATTCTGAATAGCTTTAATCCGTTATTATCTGTATTAAGCCGTTACCTATATTCTACACCACAACTCTGCCTCCTTTTCATGTGGTCGATTAACACAAGAGTGACTGTATAATATTTGAACATTGGACTGAATTATATTCAACGACATAGATAAATGTAAGATCTGAAAAACTACGTAGTCTTTGCGATTACAAGAGTTATTCTGTGTGACAATATATTGAATTGTTCGCAACTTGCATGACTTTTCTTTTTCACAAGCAAAGCCGAATCTTGCACTGGAAATGTCTCAAACGAATTCAAAATGAAGGTGTTGACGTGATACATCGTTTGAAAATACAAATTTTAAAATTGGTTTAAGACTGAAAAAGAACTTGCAACGAAAAATGTCATTTGTTGACAAATGGTATTTCATTAAGATGTTGGAGTTAGAATCTACTGCACTTCATGACGTAACGATAACCGATATTGATTTTAAAAAACTAAACCTTATTCATGGATCCATAGTTCTTTAACAAAAGAAAAGAGTCGAATGGCAAGAAAAAATGCATTTTTAAGTTGACCCCTGAAAACTATCGTTAGTCATACAATGTGGAGACTGTTGAGATGCGAAAGGTTACGAAATAAAAGCAGTCGCCATTTAAACTCGCAAACATAAGGACGTTCCATTTGGCGCTTAAAACAAGCCAAATTGCGACACAAATGAACTCACACCAGTCATGTAAGTTAGTCCCAAGGTAGATAAGAGTGTCCTTAGTGAATAGTTTAACAGTTGTTGCTAAGAGTTGAATTTGGAGGGGAGATACAAAGGAATAATAGTCACGAACAAAACATTTCCATTTAACCATTGTCTATCACAATATGAAGTTACTCGTGCCGAAGTGAAAACGACATCATACTGTAAACAGAGCTTTTGAATTTTTAATCTTTATCAGTCATATAGAAGATTGAATACGTATGAACAAAATGAAATAGTCCTCATTAAGAACAATTTATCCTACTGCCACAGAGATTTCTAAAACCCCCTGTAACAGAAGTGTCTAGGAGATGCTTCTATTGAAAAAAGGGGTTAAAAAGGAGAAAAAGTGTAAGAAGAAAGATAACACGTTAGGCTGTCTGTGGTTGACGTCTTCATTAGGGGGACATCGATTTTTGTCAGTCTGGTTCATGGTTGCTTCTTAACCCTTTACCAAACGCCAAATTTTTGACTGTCCCAAATTGAGAGAGATTGCAGACGACATTTCAAAATGTGATGACATTGAAAAGTAATCTTCAGATAGGGCAGAAATCATTGTAGGAAAAGCAGAAATTGCTCGTCACGAGCAATCTTTCCTTTCCCCACAATGTTTTCTAAAGCCGTCTGCAACAAAGTAGTCAAAAGTCGTTATTGTTTGGGAAAGGGTTAAACAGGGCACTCCTCATCTGACTGATCCAGACGTAGATATTTCATTCTTCACACAGTTACAGCTTGGGTTGTCTAAGTAAGGCAGTTCCCTAAGCATCGTTGGCTTCAAACTTACCCTCATACTGTGTCATGTGTATGGTCTTAAATGTATACGATAGAGATGGGCAATGTAACTTTCAAATTATTAAAAGCTCATGAAAGGAGACTAATGCTATTTCAAACTATATCATTTGTTAAACCTTTGGTCAGATTCAAATAGTTATCACAAAAAAAAACATCACCACAGCCTTAACGACAAAGCCAACAAAGAATAACCCAGATTAGCTTGGATCTAATTATGGGTATCGTCACCAAACATCTACACCCATTTTGCCTTTAGCATTGCTTCGAAGGTTTCGAACCTATATTATTCGGTTTCGTTAAAACTGTCATTCCGATTTTGGTTTTAATTAAAACGTGAAAGTAACACGACTCACGTGAGAGTAACATCCCAGGGGAGTGTCACTTAACAAATCAGTATAACTTTCCGTCTATGATTGCAAAAGTGTGTTAACACCTTGAATCTCAAAGGCAACTTTGTTTTGGGAATGAAAATTAGACATGCTTTTAAAAACACGCTATAGATTTTGGTTGTAGGGATCCTGTTCCATTCACATCTAACGTTAACGCTTCTGGGGCCCGTTTTACTAAACCACTTACGGAAAATGTTTGCCTAAGTCATAATTGATAAACGTGGATAGTATCTTCAATGAAAGCACAATGTTGCAATGTGGCACTTCATTGGAAGCGTCTCGGAGAGACGATTCCAATGATGTGTCACTTTGCAATATTGCTTCGTCCAATATTGAAATAAGAGGAATTGTTGTTTTAGACTTACGTAAATCTTAAGCGTAAACTGTTTAGTAAAACGGTACCCTGGGGTATTCTTTTTGTACTTACGTTTACAAGAGAAATTGTCGTACAAAACTAAATGAGACAGGACCCATATACCTCTGTTTGAATTCGGAACACCAATGCTAATGAATGTGAACGGGAATTGGCCACATTTGACAGTCTCAAGCTTACATTATACTTTTTAGAGGTGTTGTATATAGGCTAGGAAGGGATTTGTTACTGGCCAGTTTCAGTCCTCTTTGAATTTTGTAATTGGGCGGAATTAAAAGTAAACATCACACGAAAGAAGATAACAATAAGGGAACAATTATCTTTCTAGTAATGGTATGGCAACACTGTGTTCAAAGATTGATTTATTTCTCATAAGGAGCAGTGCGTGCATGTTGAATCATTTATCGAATCTTTCAAGCTGTTGAAGCAAACGGGTTTATCAAGGTGTCAAATATATTTCCATAAACAATTAGGTAATTATTTTTAAAGGCAAATGTAGTTGTTTCCGACATAGATAACCTTTTCACAGTCAGCACATAGAATACAAAGGGCACTCATAATTCTAGCAACAACAACAAAAGATGTAAAAATGTATATATCATTATCTCTTTGATTTATCAACGGTTAAGTTTGAAATTTCTTTAGTTATCAAAAGTCCCATATTTGGAACTAGCCAATACCATTTTGACGTGACTAAAGTAGGCACTATCTCTAATGTGTGAAAGGTTTTTCTTTTGTTCACAGAAACAAACAGAAAGTGGAGAAATAATTAAAAGGTACATCCACTATTCATCTCATGATATCGAAATTCTTTGTTAGAATAAAACTCCCTGAACAAAAGCAATCAACTAACCTATAATGCTTGTTTGACTGGATTCATTCAGTAGTTATAATGACATATAGTTATAATATATATATATATATGGCCACGTCACGGGAAAAGGGGCACTCGGACGTAGCAAACAGTGTAGCCCCAGACCAGCCGCCACGTCACTGACGTGGCGGCTAGTCTGGGGTTACACTGTTTGCCATCTTAGAGGACATCACGTTCTACCTTTAAATAAATACAAATGATAACTGTCGTGACTAGATGCTGGAATAATAGCGCTAAGAAAGAGCTGAGTCAGCGGTTTTTATTCATGTCCGAATGCCCCTTTTCGCGTGACGCGGCCCATATTATCTTTAAATAACTTGCATTTAACCTTAAAACATGGTAAAATCCTTTTTTTGCCAGAGTATGTTCGTATGTGAAATAAAGTCTTGTTTGGCAATGTCTTCACAAGTCATGGTTTCTATTCCTTTTCTATTCGTATGATGTGGGAAAAAGGATGGACATCCTGGATAGATATTGACATTTTGGGAGACAAAGGCGTCAATTTATCGGTTCAAATATGACGCCCTTAAATCATTTCATCCCATATTTCATTCGGCCCCGTTTGGGTTTCGGTTAATTTGGTGATATTGGGTGTTGACCCGTTCGTTATGGGTCTAGTTTCTACCATCTGTCCGTAAATTCTTGTGAGCTCAAACGTGTTTATGCCAAATACATCCATGACAATTGATCAAAACTAAACACAATTTGTATGCCTTTATGAGAATGAATTAAAATTGAGCTTATTCATTAGATGAATACACATCTTTTAAGAAACGTACTGAATTGTGGTGCATATCTGAGAACACTCGGAAATATTTCACATTTTAATTCCAGTTGTCGAAAAGTGTAACAATTAAAGTATAACTGTATAAATGAAAATGATCCTGTACAATACAATGAATGCAGCATGCTGAAACCGAGACTTGACAGTGTTTTAAAGTTCGAATAGAGTACAACTACATGTATATTTAATCAAAATACAAAACGCCAAATTCGAGCACTTCTATTTGATACTGTTATAAAGCTGATCAATCAGTAACAATTTTAGATTCTATATTGACAGCGTCCATCGTTTTTATGAAGTTTTATACCGTAGGCCTTATTCTAACAGAAGTAAAGCCAACATATTGTGTAGCTCATATACATTATATTATACTAGTTTTATTCTACTGAAGGTTTCATAGATTTATTTTCGCTCAAGTAATGCCTGAAATGACGGCAAAGTAAAACAAATAATAAAAAAAAATTGCAGTATCTTTTCTTTTCGAGTTCAAACTTTATCAGACTTTTGCCCCAACAAAGCCTTCCGCGCATGTAGGTAAGGTACGAACGATAACTCTATAAATAAAGATTATGGCTGTCTGCGCATCCAACTCCACCATTTGGTCTGGATTACCTGCCTTTTAACAGTATATTGGACTAACATTGGACTTTCTTACTATAGTATGACGGGAATCACAATTAATTTTTTCAATTCAATTCTTTATTGGCAATCTTCGACAAAATTTGTCTATGGCCATTTACATCACGCTACTTCACCATTTAGACATATATCACGTGACTGCGAATGGAGCTAGGGGAAGACACATCCGGGGTCCTATGAGTTCTGTTAAAAGCGCCGACGTAGACGACATTGTCAACTCGTTTCTCACATTGTCACTCGTACGGGAAGGTTCTATAGAATATTCAAACCCACGTGTCACACCAGACGTGGTTTCCGCTTCCGGTTGCCTGTATCGTTCGGCTTTTATCGGAGAAGTTCGATGGGGATTTGAATAGAGTGAAATATATGGCCGTGACAGGCGAACTAGACCCTGAATTGTACTTTAAACATATTTTATAGTGTTTTACCTAGCCCTGAATTGTCTCACCTGTTACAACAATCTTGGTTATCACTGTGTCAAATGGATGAATTGCTTCTAAACAGCATCATGCTCTTATTACAGTAGCTTATGTCCTATTTTTTTAAAAACACTCTTTTTCTTGCCTTTTTATGTTGTTGGCTGTTGTTTCCAGGCTATCCTGTAGATTTTCCCGTATTTGGGAATGTGTTCAACTTGTCTAGGGATCTAGAAATTATTACGTGTCGATTGAGGAAAATACCAATAATCCATCATTTTGAAACTCACATCGGATAACATCAGTCCATCAGTCGTGCTCGGTATACAAACAGGTTTTGGCGGGAACTATTTGGTGTAATGCGAATAGTTCCGGCACTGACCGATGTACACCGAGAGCGACCGAAGTATTCTGCCGAAAGTAAAAGTTTCAAAATGGCGTTTGTTGGTATTCTACCCTAAAATGTCATTTATGTATGTCAGTGTTTTGATGAATATATCATATCATTGTTAAATCATTTAATATGAAGTATGTTTTATACATTACTTTATAGCTGATATAATCAAAAATTGTCAAAGCATGAAGCAACAAAACAACATTTTAAATAGGAACAAGTAGGTGTATCGTCTTTTGGCTTTTAAAACTTTTGAAAAAAATATACTTATTAATCTAAAATTTTCAGTTCAAAGCTATGTCTGCATTTCAATATACATTAAAGCACACCGCTTTATGCAATACCAAGCTCATACAGAGAAATTTATTTCATTATTCATAAGATATTCCAAGGAAAGAGCGTATGTATCCAACTTAGATCATACCCATGCATGTACTTAGAACCGTCGTCGTGCCTATTTCCTGCAGTCGGAGGCTCTTGCCATTTATGAAAGCCTTTTAAATGAAGGTTGTGCGAACAAGTAAAAGCTGACATGAACATGCTAATGTTAGTGACAGCTATCTTGTGTTATTTCCCCCGGTGTTCATCCTTACGGATTTCTCTCTCTGGGATCGACGAGACGATATACTCAGGCGGGGGAACGACATGACCGATGTTCACAATCTAATGTACGAACAAGATAGCCGCGCCCAGTTATTTTTTGCTTTTTTTAATCATTTTTTACAAATGCTAGCTACATTGTCTACCTGCATGAGTTGACCATTAACTTTCCGGTTCTGGTGGTACATTGTATACGATAACCCATACTTTAGAACGGTGTAAAGTCTAACACTCGACAGAGAAATCGCAGTCGACGGGCACGCATGTCGACAACAGTCTTTCTTCGACAGTGAATTCCCTGCCGAGTGTCAGACGTAACCCCGTTATAAAGCAGGGTAAAAGTTTAAGGACATTTTCTACAGCTTTATAACAAAATAATCCTTTCATAGAATTTTCTAAATTTTTCATTGTTTTTTAAAATTATGTTGTGAATTCAAAAATGAAAATAAAAATGTAGGTCGACGAGTTATTTTTTTCGTAAAATGACAGTTTCCAGGGTAACAGTTAGGGGCAAAAATGTTTAAATGACCATACCATCATCAAAGGTATTAAGATAATTTCTGGAAGGTAAATTAGCAGAGAAAATTCAATAGCATTTTAAATCGTTACAATCCGAATAAACTTTGTAATCCAAATCAATTTTTCAATTTTTTGTTTTCGACAAAAAGCAATGAAAACTGATATGTACATTACAAATAAATGAAGATATCTAAAAATTCCTTTCATAGAATTTTTTATTTTTCAGTATGTGAAGCAAAATCCAATCTTGAAAAATAAAATGCCAAAAAATGTATATGTTGACGAGTTAATATTTCTGTAAAATGACAGTTTCCACAGTAACCGTATTTGAAAAAAAAATTAAAAAGGACTTAAATAACGTTAAACTCGAAAAATAGAAGCTTGGGGTTCAATACGCATGACAAATATATAAGAATGTTAAGAACCTTTTATAGTTCTATGGATGATATGATTATTCTTTGAAAAAATTGCATACAGTAAATGTTTTCCAAATAAAAACGTATATCCGACTACTATTCAAGTACCTCTTTGGTAATTAATTATTATCTCCCTAGGATGCGCAGATGAAGTGCGCAGAAAAAAACAACCGAGAACGTCCTTAACGAATGTTAAGTTGGGTATGCTAAAATCTGTCAAACATGCACTTATTGACGATTCTACTCTTGATTACCATTTACCTCTACAAAAACCAACAAGAGAGTAGTATAAATAATGGATAGCCATAAATAGAAGTTTGAAAAAGTTTAATTGCTGAACGACCCTCTCAGAGTATCTACTAGTAAAATTGTTCTTGTAATTCCCATTTCTGATGAGTCGAAACTCTATCTTCTCCGGAAATATTTCTTTCTTGGGCATTAACTACATTTTATCAAAACTGAGTGGCTAAGTTTTTGCAGTACAATAAATTCCTTTGTAAGATTAGGAATTTGACCCGACGGTGTCCTTCACAGATTAAGATGTGTCCATTAATATGATAAACATTGTATTATTCACATGAATAATGGGTATCGATCGATTAGTTAAATTTTCCTATTAGATTCAAAACATGGTAACAACTGTTAAAATATTCATTAAAAACATGTCCATGGGGTCTGGACTACAGGACTGGTGTGACTTCTTTTATTTCGCAATTCGGCTGATATATGTTATAAGCCAAGACAATGCTTTGTTGAAAACGTAATGTTGATATTAAGATGACGCACATTACTAAAGCAATTTGAGTTAAAAACGCACAGTATGGCAATGCTATGTTGGAAAGGTGAATTTTAATGTTAATAAACGTAAGTAACCATAGCTGTTTTAATTACAGTTAAGTAGTAACGACTTGTACTTTTGAATTGTTACACATGGATTGGAAATAACATGTTTTTGTTATTAATAAAGCACATACTCAGGTATACAAAATTCATTTTAGCCGTATGTTCATATATAAAAAATAAGATGTTAAATTCTCAAATGGTCGTTTTATCACACCCATACATGATAATTAGGAATCAAGCGACTAATCCAAGGTTCATTCAGAACGTTCTTGATTCAAAATGGCGGTTTAAGCAAGAATACGTATCACTTTCACTTTGGTAAAAGTTTTGTACCTGTTTTGACATGCCAGCTGAAACAAAATTAAAATTCACTTTGTTGTCTCTGTTATATAACTGAATTTCTGAATTTCTGTAACTCCTGCCAATAGTTACCCGAAAAGTAGTCCCATTCTAAGTATTAAAGTTTATATCAATGCCCGAAAAGCGTGTGTCATGACCTATTAAAAAGTCGGAAAACAAAAAGCCACAATCATAAGTAGTATATATTTTCCAAAAAATAACGACATATGACCAGTATAAAGGAAATGACTCTGGAAAATGTTGTGGAAAAGGAGAAAATGCTCTTAACGAGCAATATCTCCTATTCCCACAATGTTTACTGTACTATCAAAAGATTGGGTTTTTTTTCCCAATTTCATCACATTTTGAAATGACGTCTGCAAACTCTTTCAATTTGGGACAGTAGAACATAAGGCGCTTGGTAAAGAGATAAGGAGAAGGTAAAACCAATTATTAGGACTTTAAGGAAAGTATCAAAATTACATCGACTACGTGGCCAAAATCTTATCCCAGATTTTCCAGGAAGCTCCTTATAAAATCATTTTGAGATGGAGAAACCTAGACTAACAGTTGTCACGACTTCGTATTCAACAGGGGAATTGAATAATATCGAGGAATGTAATGGCTGTCTGCCGGCAGCACGTAGGCGGGTGACAGGAATGACATAAATTACTACTTTTCTTGAAATTACATTAACCCATTGACGCAAGCAACAGGTTTACACCAGACGGCAGTAAAACTCTTTCGATTAACGGGAAGGGATCTTTTCTGCAGACATGCATGCTTCAGAGAGGGTTGAAATGTGCTTGTCCAAAGAGGTGATGAAATTTTTGATGGTAAAAGTCAATTTGTTTAGAACTGCTTAACAAATCTACTGTTATATGTTGAGCACTGAATATTAGTTTGTTTTTAAATTTCTAAAGTGTGTATAAAATAAATTGATATTTATTTCATTCCAAAAGCTCGGATCCACCGCATACAAACTGCACATGCTTAGATAAGTTAAACAAGAATACAAGAAACTGTATATCAAACGACCACTTCTTAGTTTCAAATCTTCTATTCTGTGAACAAGCACCTTTAAAAAACGGTATATATATAAAGAAACTTGAAACAGAATGCAAGCAGGTGCACTGGTCTCATATGATATTTTACTTTGTTTCACAAAATTGTCGTATTTCGTTATATGTAAAATTAGGCCACAGGCTTAAATAGAATCTTACATGAATCAAATAGCAAGAAAAACAAAATCTGAAATATCTTTGTAAGCCTTACCATTTATTGAAATCACATGTGAATTTTCCAAGGCAATAATAGATATTTCTGTTTTTAACTATTGTATGAAATACACAAAAAGATCTTCCGGAGCTGCAGTTGATTTAGTTGTTAATAATTGATGTTTTGTGAGAGAGGCATCTAAAGACTTGTGCACCAACTATGTTTAATCCCTATGAAGCTGGGCAATTTTCTAATTTTCTGAAATAGATTTTTGTGTCGTCTGCTTTCCAAAACCTTTAATATATGCTTAATTTTGATGAGGAATGATTCTCAATGTAGCAAACTTGTAAGATCACAGGCCAGCCGCCAATTTACTTGGCCTATGGCCTGGATCTAACCTGCATAAGCATGAAGTCGATTTCAGCACTAAAATGATTAACTAACATTTAATGCCTTGACCTGTGAAGGTCACCCCTTTGTTACTTTTTCTGTTTCAGCAATGACGTAATACAATCATGTAATAATGCATGAATGGGGATATATTTTTACAGCTTTTTCAAACAGTGTTTCAGAGTTGTATTCAATCGACAGTGAATTATTCATACTGTCTGAATCAGAAATTCTCGACGCAAAATACCGAAAACACCTGCAAACACCCCTTCAATGGATAAGAAAAAAAATCGGTTTCTTGCAGAACTTAAAGGTGGTTACTTTTATTCGATGGGACTATCTAATCAAACGCTTTTGTGTGGGTAACATACATTCAGATGGTGATTCAATCGTCGTCACATTACAAACATCAAATTTAACTGATTTATTCTGAAGTAGCTGAACACATGCGTTTTTATTTGGAACCGTGAAACGAGGGCTATGCTTGAAGTACATTTAATGTAAGCTGTTACCTATTTCGATCATTATGCATGACAGAAATAAGGTATACACATATTCAGTCAAATATGTGTGAAACCCATGTGATTATGATATCCTAGAATACCACTGCTCGCGTATGGGCATTTCAAATATACATATTTGATTAAAAACTTAATTCTTGGTTATATATATCATGAAAGCCGGAATGTCGCATAAAGAGGATGTGAGATTGTGTGAATTTAAGTTTTTTCTAACAAGGCATAGCGGAACCCTGCATGATTATGATTTGAACCACCTGTTTTACCTATAAATAGATTAAAGCTTTGCAGCACCATTAGTAAGAACCTCGAAAAAGGATCAATAATCTAGTTGCATGATAGTTCATAGATATGGGATGTCATGTTTATTCAAAGAAGACATTTTATTTTTAAAAGATTGAAATCTCAATTTGTGAAATAGTCCGTTCAAATGAAGGAGTTCAGGCCTTGAATTCAACATGGAAGATATTCAAACTCATTCTGGACTACTTTTGACACCAGTTATTGTGGTGGTGGTGGTGGTGGAGGTGATGGTGGTGGTGGTGGTGGTGGTGGTGGTGGTGGTGGTGGTGGTGGTGGTGGTGGTGGTGGTGGTGGTGGTGGTGGTGGTGGTGGTGGCGGTGGTGGTGGTGGGGGTGGTGGTGGTGGTGGTGGTGGTGGTGGTGGTGGTGGTGGTGGTGGTGGTGGTGGTGGTGGTGGTGGTGGTGGTGGTGGTGGTGGTGGTGGTGTTGGTGGTGGTGGTGGTGGTGGTGGTGGTGGTGGTGGTGGTGGTGGTGGTGGTGGTGGTGGTGGTGGGGGTGGTGGTGGTGGTGGTGGTGGTGGTGGTGGTGGTGGTGGTGGTGGTGGTGGTGGTGGTGGTGGTGGTGGTGATGATGATGATGATGATGATGATGATGATGATGATGATGATGATGATGATGATGGTGGTGATGGTGATGGTGATGGTGATGGTGATGGTGGTGGTGGTGGTGGTGGTGGTGGTGATGGTGATGATGATGATGATGATGATGATGATGGTGATGGTGATGGTGATGGTGATGATGATGATGATGATGATGATGATGATGATGATGATGATGATGATGATGATGATGATGATGATGATGATGATGATGATGATGATGATGGTGGTGGTGGTGGTGGTGGTGGTGGTGGTGGTGGTGGTGGTGGTGGTGGTGGTGGTGGTGGTGGTGGTGGTGGTGGTGGTGGTGGTGGTGGTGGTGGTGGTGGTGGTGGTGGTGGTGGTGGTGGTGGTGGTGAGTGTTTTGGCGAGGAACGTTTTCCTACCGGTCTCTGTCCTGAACTTCTTCTTTGCCATAAAAGCCGATTTGCTTTACCGCTTTATCGATGATCCATCATTTTTCTACCAATAGTTGTCAACGATAATAAGTCTTATGGGACCTCTGTTCGAGTATAAATCATCATAATCTAACGCTTGTCCATCAGTACTGGCCTCCCTTGGCATACTTTAATAGAGATTTGAGATTTGAAGCTCAATGAAGGGAGTTTCTAGTTTCAACGTCGGCAATACAACACAAACTTCTGACACTTTTCAAAGCATCATTTAAATACATATTCAACACTTTATATGTTGCATGTGTTTACGAAATAGGTTTCGCCGATGTTTTTGGATAAGTTCAAATCAACATAGTGCTTTGGTGTAAAGGAACATTAAAGGATATGAGTACAAATGAATTACTGAAAAAATATATCAAGTGATTACATAATGTTCGTAAAAGTAGTGGGAATCAATTAATGAATCAGTTAATTAATAAGAATCTCATTTAACATTAGTTATCTTGTGCTTGAAATATAGTTGTCTCCGTTTCAATCATGTTTATCAACAATCTGTTTTTTTACGTATTTCTATTAACGGATTCTGATAGGTTGGTTCTATAAAGTTTGTGTATCATGTGACCAGGTCAGAGGCCAAGAATCAGGAAATCTGAAATATTAAACTGACTGACCTGGGATATTTTTCTTTTGCTTTCACGTTAAAGTTGTGTTGGTGTTTCTTTTGGTGATAACCATTTGACTATGACCAAAGGTTTACACAACTATACAGTTTGATATAAAACTAATCTTCTTTCGTGAGCCAGAAACAGAACAATTAGCAATAAGCTTATCACCTTCTGCAACCGGTTTTCGATTTTTTTCGACACATTAAGATTACGATATAGTCATACAGAAACGTAGACACCAATCATTCTGAACCAACTTTATACTTCCTTGGAGATTGATGTAGGCAACATGCTTTAGTTGTAACATGCAACATTGTCTTATTTGATACTGTTAAGGAATAAAGACACATTTTTGGGTACTATATTTGTGAACTCCTTGGCTAAACACTTCTGTGACCCGATTCCGACTTGTCGGGCGAACCTTCTTTATCTGTTTAGGACAGTGGACTAATGTTTAAGCATACGCCTCTGGAAAAAAGGAATAGTGGGTTCAAATTTCGTGAGAAGCGGGGTTAATTCTGTGATAATTTATTAATCCATATTCGGTAGGGGTATTGGCTTTGTCTCCATGAGGCAGACTCGAGAGGGATTGATATAAGTTGTAAAACATTGCTTCTGTTCAATGTTCAATAACAAAGTTAAAGCTTATCGTTACATTAAAAGGACATTAAGCTTGCTCAAAAACACTTTAAGGTATTCCATTCATGTTGCAAAAATTGACTTTGCTGTTGTTAAGAAATCACTTGACATGAAAATCATGAAAGTATTTAGCATTTCAAATGCATTCATCAATCCGCTTTTCCGAACTTGTTAGATTTTAGATTTATATTTTCGAAATGAATATCAATTAATTGCATCGATAGAATTTAGTTACCACCTCTTTTATTATCATTTTTACATTGAAATTAAGATTACATCAATAAAAAGGTGGCAAATAAAAGCAATTCTTGATGTAAAACTTGATTTCATAACGGCATCTTTCTGTTGAACCTTTACCTGTGTTATCCTCACCTTTCTACAATATTGCCATTAAGATTAAAATACCTCAAGATTTTTGAGCTCATCGATGCAGATTCCTACTTGCACGTAGTGAATGCATTAGTAAGTGTTTCGCTTGCGTTTATTGGGATCAAACGAATTGGCATACCAATCTTTTGTAGAAGACCTCTCTAAAAGTCTGCCTGATCTATATCTTTTCAGACTGTAAAGACATTATTGTGAAAACGCAATTGAAGACATCATCCAAGATAAAATATGAAAGACGCTTCTTATCTATATGCCAAAGTGAATTAAGGTGAAAACCACTTAGTTTTGGAAGTCTCTACTTTCTTGCTGTACCGAAGGAATCCGACGAAGGGAAAGAAATACAAACTGGCGGGTGATGCGCAGTCTTACTAAGTTAAGGAAACAGTCATGGGTGTGATTTGACCTAAGGGCAATGGTACCATGTCATTATCGACTAGTTATGCACCTTCATGAATTCGAGGCATTATTCAAAAGCTTTCGTTTTCAACATGTCAGCTTTTTTCATCGCTGGTATTACTCTGTGGTCATTCTTGACTTCTTTGGTATATCCGTGATATGAGAAATATACCTCGTACAACAGTGTAGGATTGTACATTTTGGCTGCATCGTCCCTGGTTACTTATACATTTCCTTTGAACATCCATTTTGAGTAGTCCAAGTTATATGGAAGTGTTGAGCATCATTTTAAATCATTTATTTTGAACGGTAATTCATACATACTAGTCGAACTGTAACCTATGACATAAAATGACTGCTCAGATTTTATATTTAAGAACTATATTTAGAAACGAAAAAATATGGCTGCTTCCATATTACTTCAAACGTGTTTTCATTGGATAAAACCGATGAGTTCAGATTGCTCTGTGGTATGTGTGGCTAGAACCCACGTGACATGTCTGCGTTTGAAGCCAGGCTGTAGACTATGCCGTTCAATTTGGGTCGTTATGGATATTCTGCAAGCGAAGAACTTGACTAACCAATAGCGGGCTTTTAGAGGAGAATTGCGCTTAATTGTATTCATAAATCACACTTGTGTCTGACTGCCTAACAACCCCAGCCAGAGAATTAATTCGCTTGTCCCAAATCGCAATTTCTTTCTCCGTATTGATCATGGCAATACGAAGAAAGACGCCCAGAAATATGCTGTCAGACTTGAATTAAGTTTCCGTGTAATGTTGGTTAACAATGAAAAGGGTTCCATATAGTGAGCAGCTAAAAACAAGACAGAAACTAAAGTATTAAATAAAATGATAAAGATTAAAAAATCTATTCAATGACGTGCGATGTTGCGCCTGCTTCAAATTAAAAACAAGAAAATGCAATGCTAAAGTATGGAAATATATTTTCAATAATAACATTTATTCAGACAGGGAATTTAAATCTAGTGACAAATAAGTGTTCCCACTTGCCTGTTACTAAAGTTATACATCTATGGATTTATGCGCGGGTTGTCTCTACATTTTATTAAACGATGTTTACTATAAAGAATATACTTTACGTTAAAGACATTTGCACGTATTGGTGCTTACCATGTTTGTTGTTGTTGTTGCTTTATTGGCTCCGAACGATTTCATACCTTTTTATAAGTTCTTCATCAACATGTCATTCCTGAATTTTCAATAAGATATTTTTTACGACCTTTCCATGGAGGAAAAAGTTCTTTCGAACAATAAAACCGAAACTTCATCATTTTATCAAATGATACTATTACAGATACATAACCTTTTAGTTTGACATGGACATTTTATAACAGAACAACGAGTAACTTTCAGTACATCATTTTGACGAACGTCTAACATTTCAGGGCTTCCGCGAAACATGCCGGTACATTTAACCCTTAGAATGCTGGGTGATTTTCTAAAAATGTATTTTTTGTGTCGTCCGTTTTCCAAAACCTAAAATACCTGCTTTATTTTGATAAGGAAAGATGCTCGGACTAGCAAACAAATTAGATCACAGGCCAGCCGCCAATTAAATTGGCGGCTGGCCTGTGATGTAACCTGTTTGCATGAGCATGAAGTTGGTTCATGGACTATAAGGGTTAACGGTGTGTTTTGAGCCGCATTTGATACGATTTCATCAGACACACGTCAGACCTTATCCGTCACGTTCGTCTCCGAAGTGCTACGTACAATAAAGTGAGAGGTTTCGTGTATATGGGACTTGAGTTAGGCGCGACAAAAGGTTTTTTTGTGACCTGTTCACCGTGAAATGCGGGAAATGATGATCAACCTGTGCATGTGAGGATCGCTCAGGTTAAGGACATTTTCCACAGTTTTATAAGTAAATACTTCTTTCATACAATTGTCTAATAACCTTTTATAGTTTTCTGAATAATAGGATTTTTCTTTGAACAAATTACATACAGTAAATTTCATCCCGATAAAAACGTTTATCCGACTTCTATACAAGTACCTCTTCAGTAACATATTTATTATCTCCCTTGGATGCGCAGATGAAGTGCGCAGAAAAAACTAAGTCCTTAATATGCAATAATATTTTCTTCATTTGACACAGTGGATCAATAATTGTGCGGGGGTATGTTTTCTTTGTGGCGCCAATGATCAGCCAGCATAGACATTTGAAGTATTGTCGATATGTATTGGCGTTAATATGAACCAAATACCTTCCTCATAACGTAAACCATCCTTTAGCACCACCTCAAAGCAGCCTGTTACTTTTGAGATCATAAATTCCTGTTGATTCTAATATTAAAACATGTTTTTCCCCCAAGAATCTGCTGAAATATGAATAGTATTGTCTCCATAAGCATCGTGGTGAAACACCAAGTTGGTCCCTCTCAAAAACTGTACTGAATTAATCTAAGATGAACACCTCAATTAACCCATTGATTTTACGGAAAAAATTGGACAAGCACTTGCCGAAAACCAGCACACAAGATATCAAATATGGTCGAGGTACTGGCATTTCTGTTCATGATTCTTAAACAAATTTTCTTGCGATAGGCAAACAAAACAAACTTTTAGAGCATTGCAGGATCATCTCCTATACAAGAAGAACACTAGTGTGCTACCTTGTCATTTTGAACAAGGGAGACTATGCAACAAAAGTCGAAACTCAGACTCTCTAAATGGGACTTCTTTTGGGTACTACACTCCGGAAATAGGCCTATCCGTAAAATATACATGACCATGTTTGTGAGTATTTTGGAAGAACTGAGTCTGTATGTATTATCCTTGCGCTGAAGTTCATTGAGATTCTAGACTAAGTGCGATACCGACTGCCTCTCTCAGGAGAAAGGTTTCTGTGCTTTCGTGGGAATATGTGGCTATGTCATTGTATCTAAGACTTTTTTTGTTGAAGGATGGAGTAATATAAAACATTATTTCTCATCGAAATCTAAGGAAAATGTCCCAATAATCTAATACATTTCAATGTGATACTTATCAAGACAGTTTCTCTAAAAGGCTCAGAATTACATTACATCTGATTATTTGGAGCTTTTTGCATATATGTATTTGAAGACATTCCATTAGATGTAAGATGAAAGAACTCGTCCTATCTATATGTCAACGCATTCAAGAAAAGCATCCCACTCAAGACTGTTTACTTCAATTTTATCAGAGAGAAATATGGTAAACATCATAGTTATTATCTATGCCATTCCTGCTTACAAGGAATATATATGGAAACGGACCAAGCACTGTCTTGAATTTCTTTTTCAAGATGGTAAGCAGTCATCTATCAAAGAACATGGATAAGATTCTATTTATTTGCATTCGTTTCAAATTTACGCTTTATCGGTGGTTTAAACTTAAATGGGACCGTTTACCTTGTTTTAGTCATTACAAATTCAGCTGAAAATTGAATGAAAACATGCTCTGTTCCTATAAAAAAAATGTAATTGTAAACGTTTATGCTTACTGAACCTTTAACAGCATAGTAACAAAGTAGACAGAACAAGAAACCTACATATCATCCATAGGAGTATGTCTTAAACGTGTCAAATACGGGATTGTGAGTTTCAGTTTAAGGCACCTTTTGAACAAATGGAAGAAAAATACTTCTTTGTGAAATTATGATATCTGATATCAATAATTTGTTTGCAGAACATCTTCTTTTAAAGACACATATAGAGGAAACGTTAGTAAATGTAGCATTTTCTTTTAAAAGAAATGGTTTGTATTAATTTTCAATATTCATACACATTAATTCTTTCTCTCACATCATCAACACAATCGAGCCTTTACTTCGTTCTGGTCTTTTATATAGAAAGACTTTGGAGTTCCCTTGAGCCACCCATATATCAAATATGTTCTCACAATAGCTTCTTTAGCAGACATGGTTGTGTGTTTTAGAAGTAAGACTCCATATAATTCTCTCTTCTTTGGGGAAATCGATGCTTTCTCCCGACACCATTCAACTTTGATGGTATGTGCGTCATTGTGTGAGTTTTCTATATCTATTTTCCTTCTGATTGAGAGAGAGAGAAATCCCGGAATGGGGAGCCAACAATCAGACTTGTTATGGTCCGATAAGAATACCTCGAGACTATGTGAGCATATTTGCAATCTCTTCGTTTTTATTTTCATTTTCCTGATCTTGTTTAGTGTAGATGCGTCGATTTTTATTTACGATGCGACTTAAACATCGTCTAAAATGGCTTATTTTGAATGTGGTATGATTTTAGCTAACAACAAGAACTGAAGGAAGGCATAATTGCATACCTTTGTGATACCTTTGTAAAGACGAGAATTTTCTAAGCCCTGATAGGCTTGTCATTCGACTCGAATCTTCTTTGCCGGTTTAACCAGTCAAATAACAAGGAAAAATTTATCAAATATCAAATTGATAGATCTCGTCTAAGTTAAATCTTTTATCAAAGAGATAAATGTATTTCTTGCATTGTTGTATTTTGGTTTATGCAGCTACTTTGTTTCTGGAACGGCAATCGCAATATTCTACAAAAAAGATAAATCAATCTAACTTGCCAGATGACGAAAAACAAGATTATCTTTAGAAATGGCGTCTACCTCATATTATATCGAACCGTGCACACCATTTGTGCCTTAATTGCTGCCTTCCTCTGATGATTTCGATTCTAACTGGTTAGTGAACTTCAATATTCAAAACAAGTTTGATACATTCCAATACACGGGGTAATTTGCTTTGGGAACTCACAAAGTCCCTTTACTCCAAAACTGCATTAAAAAAGCAGACGACTTTTCAACAAAAACTGACTTCCGTTGGGGAGGGTACTAAAACCCATGACGCGAGTCTTGCCGTGTATAAACTGGTCGTTACTATCACTTTACTGCCGTCTCAATAAAGGCAGAAGCACGCCGAAGACACACAGAATTCAATTACGTCTCCGGGTTCGGCCCATGTTTTAGCTTTCCTTCCATTGTGAATGTCTGTTTGCCAAGAAACATTTCATTTGGCGTTACCATGGAGACGTGTGCGTGTTTTCTCCGAGATATAACCAAAAATTGACGGTTGGTCGAAACCGGGGAATAAATCGCTCAATATGTCCTTTAAGGGGAATGGAAGAAACCACCGCGTCACCATGGAAGGCACGTTACTATGCAAATGAATGCTTTCGACTTTTGTGTCATTCTAGATGTTCAGTAGGCGTTTTTTACCAAAGATAACACCACAACCTTTTGATTCGATTTCGAAACGCATTTTGTTATGATTGCTATTATACAGAAATTTGTCGTCTTTTTTCTGTTTTGAGGTATTTCACAATGAATTCTATGTGGATTTTGGTCTTCGGTGAAATTGAAAGCAACATTCTAGAAAGATGATGTAAAATGACGACACATGGAGGCTTGAATTTGAGTATCATGAGCTGTGAGACAGATCATTGCAAACGCTGTATTAGTGAAAACACTTTTGTCTGTTGTGCCTTAAATGCTATGTTTTACATTTATTTGTTTGGTGAATTATTAAAAAAAGAAAAAGTTTTCAAAAATGTTTTCTAATAGATATTTTGATTTAGTATGTCTTCCTGTCTTGTGTGTCTTAATGACTGTCTGGCTGTCTGGCTGTCTGATTGTCTGTCTGTCTATCTCTATGTCTTTCAATTTGTATATGTCAGTCTGTTTGTTTGTCTGTCCGTTTATCTGTCTCTCTGTTTTTTTTAAGTTTCGTCGTATCTACTCAACTTTTATGACTTTCTTTCTCCATATCTTTGCCTGTCTCTACCTCTCCATTTGTCTATATGTCTTTCCTTCTCTATATGTATTATTCTACTAAAGGTTACGTTTTTCCTCCTTCTCTTTATCCTCCATTTTTCTCGCTCTCTCTCTCTCTTCACCCATCTCTCTCTCTCTCTCTCTCTCTCTCTCTCTCTCTCTCTCTCTCTCCCTCCCCTCTCTCTCTCTCTCTCTCTCTCTCTCTCTCTCTCTCTCTCTCTCTCTCTCTCTCTCTCTCTCTCTCTCTCTCTCTCTCTCTCTCTCTCTCTCTCTCTCTCTCTCTCTCTCTCCTCTCTCTCTCTCTCTCTCTCTCTCTCTCTCTCTCTCTCTCTCTCTCTCTCTCTCTCTCTCTCTCTCTCTCTCTCTCTCTCTCTCTCTCTCTCTCTCCTCTCCCTCTCTCTCTCTCTCTCTCTCTCTCTCTCTCTCTCTCTCTCTCTCTCTCTCTCTCTCTCTCTCTCTCTCCTCTCTCTCTCTCTCTCTCTCTCTCTCTCTCTCTCTCTCTCTCTCTCTCTCTCTCTCTCTCTCTCTCTCTCTCTCTCTACCCCTCTCTCTCTCCTCTCTCTCTCTTTTTTCCTCTTTTCTCCTTTCAATTTTCTCTCAATTTCTCTCCTTATTTCTCTATATATTCTCTCTCTTTCTCTGAGCACTGACAATAAGCCAAACTAAAGAAACATCCCAATTTGTAACGATTCATTCTTTTATTATTTCTCACAGGGAAAATACTAGTTCTGTTGGAATTCATTCCTTAAGGAAGGGAGATAATCCTCATTTGAGGAAATCTATCAGATACGAATGATGTGGAACCATAATTCTTCTTAAATATGCTTTTGAGCAAATATTCGATGTCACTAATAAAAGGAAATTCACAGCAGATATACAGCACAACACAGGTAAAAGCGTTCTAATAAAGGTCATAACATTCTGTTTTATGGGATTCCCAATACAGCTTCGAACTTTTTCAAAGGAGGAACCGATATGATTTTATTTTGTTCTTGTAAGGGTTTTATATCACGTCAGCATTATTTGGGTTATATTGCATTGCCCTTCGTATCATATGTGGAGGAAGACCCCTTTCCTATACTGTCCATAATGTCTAGTCAAATATAAACATACTGTCATTCATAGAAACAACAGTAGAAAGAATGGTAAAATAAGCGTCGAAATAATGGTAGAATAGTGATAGAAACTGTTTTAGAAATAACTATATAGATAATGGTAAGAGCAATGTCTTGAAACAGTGGTAAAAACAGTAGCAGAAACAATTTTTGGATCAATGATAGTGACAATGGTAAAATAATGGTAGAAATAGATGTAAAAACAGTGGTAGAGAGTTACGCTGTTAGAACCAATGGTAGAAACAGTGATATAAACTGTTGTAGAAATAATGATATAAATAATGGTGAGAGCAGTGTCTTGAAACAGTGGTAAAAACAGTAGTAGAAACACTTTTTAGATCAATGATAGTGACAATGGTAAAATAATGGTAGAAATAGATGTAAAACAGTGGTAGAGAGTTACGTTGTTAGAACCAATGGTAGAAACAGTGATATAAACTGTTGTAGAAATAATAATATAAATAATGGTAAGAGCAGTGTCTTGAAACAGTGGTAAAAACAGTAGTAGAAACACTTTTTAGATCAATGATAGTGACAATGGTAAAAAAATGGTAGAAATAGATGTAAAACAGTGGTAGAGAGTTACGCTGTTAGAACCAATGGTAGAAACGGTGATATAAACTGTTGTAGAAATAATAATATAAATAATGGTGAGAGCAGTGTCTTGAAACAGTGGAAAAAACAGTAGTAGAAACAATTTTTAGATCAATGATAATGACAATGGTAAAATAATGGTAGAAATAGATGTAAAAACAGTGGTAGAGAGTTACGCTGTTAGAACCAATGGTAGAAACAGTGATATAAACTGTTGTAGAAATAATAATATAAATAATGGTGAGAGCAGTGTCTTGAAACAGTGGTAAAAACAGTAGTAGAAACACTTTTTAGATCAATGATAGTGACAATGGTAAAATGATGGTAGTAATAGAGATTAAAACAGTGGTAGAAAATGTTTTAGAAACAAGGGTAGAGATAATGAGAGAAACGGCTTTAGAAACAACTGTTAAAATCAATGGTAAACAAAACAGTGGTAGAAATGATTGTAGTGATAATGGTAGAGACAATTAAAGAGACAACCTCTAGAAACAATGGTAGAAACCTGTGCTTTAAAAAATGCTAGAAACAACTGTAAAAACAACGACTAGAATCAACGTTGGAAAGAATAGTAGAAATGGTGATATAGATAATGATATGATCAATGATAGAAACAACGAATGGAAACAATGGTAGAAACAATGGTAGAAACAACGATTAGAATAAATGTTGGAAACAATGGTAGAAACAGTGGTGAAATCTACGTTAGAAAAAGTTCCAGAACCAATGATAGGAACAGTGTTAGACCCATTGGTAGAAATAATCGGAGAAACAATCGTGAAGGTGATGGTTAAAACGACGGTAGAAACAACCGTAGTAACGGCTTTTTGTCATAATACACCGCTACATAAACATTACACGTGAAAGTTACTTTCCTGTGTAAACCAAGTGATACTGGTCTAGTTATGTTAAACCTATACATTTTACATCTATTGTGGTCGAAACTTGAAGCATATTACAAAATATCTCTCGATGACTGCTTCTTGGATTCTAAACAAGGTCACGCGCCGTTTTGTTGCTTATCCCATGCATTATCACCTCGCCGCTAACGGAGATCGAAAGAACCAAAGACTATCGGTTCTAGAGGCAACCTCTCGACCCAAACACCACGGTTGGCCATTGGTCAAGTTAAAGGGGCATATCAAATTTCGACAAATGCAGATAGTTTTTAGGTATACCTAGCCCCCTTAGAACCTAAAACTCGTCCTGCAAAATCAAATGCGTCATTCTTTGAATGATTCGTTCGTTTTTGTATGTGTGTGATAAAGATTGTATTATCGCGTGGCATTTCACCAAACCACTATCGTAGACAATTACTTGTGCTCGGTCTTTCGTACGTTTTTAATATATATGTAAATCAAAGTTGGATTGCGGAATACCGAACAAGGCAGATTTCTCTTCAGGGAATTAATCTATATACGTAGGACGCCTGGCACGGAAAAGTATGCATGTTTAACCGAATCGGACCGAACTGGTCCGTGACTTTCGTTTTGGTTTGAATTTCGTTTTTCGACTCAAGCGAATCTTTGTGTCTCGAAACGTATGCCTGAAACGGATAAACTAGGCAAACGTCAATTGACTGAACCAATATTGAGCGTATAAAGTGTTGCATGCATCGAAGACTTGTTTCCCCTTAGATGTCATTAGACGTATACGTTTTGACGACATATGAGCATAGGCGCCCTCAGTATTGTTTAACCCTTTACCAAACGCCAAAATTACGACGGTCCCAAATTGAAAGAGTTTGCAGACGACATTTCAAAATGTGTTGAAATAGGAAACAATCTTCTGTTAGGGTAGAACACATTGTGTGAAACGGAAAAATAGCTCGTCACGATCAATTTATCCTTAAACCTTTCCCAAACAACATTTTTTCGATTGTCCCAAATTGAAAGAGTTTGCAGAAGACATTTGGGATGGCATTGAAAAATAATCTTCTGATAAGGCAGAAAACGCTTTTTCCCACAATATTTCCCAGAGTCTTCTGCAACAAACTGGTCAAATATCGTTATTGTTCGGTAATGGGTTAAACAGTTTTTGTTTTTGAACAGGGACGATGCATGTTTACATGTATGCCATGTAAGACATTGGACGCAGACATAAAAGACCTTCTGTCAAAATATATGTAGAGAAAGGAGTAACATCTTTTTTCAAAAACAATTGTCCATAGTTTAAAAGACTAAACGATCCGAATCGCAATGTTGTTTTTTTGTTTGGTGCAAAGAGGAAAGTGAACTTGAAAATTCATTTCCAGGGCACAAATTCAATAAAACAAAATTAGAAGACGAACTCAAAAAAATATATAAGTTTTTCCTAGACAATTTCACTCCTCAAAAAGGAGAAGAAAAAAGTTTGCCTTTGTTTTTTAATACTACTTTTCGCATTTTTCTAATTCTGTCATCAACCAAAAAATTCTTCATACGTCATGTTGCCTAGCAACCGACCCTAGTGAGACTCATTCGGCATGTACCGAAATTGTTTGGGATTGAAATTTCGGAGAGGCTTTGAACGATGGCTGTCGAGGGACGCCGTGTGGTTTTTAATCCCTTTTCGCTGCAAACTTTTAAAAAAACTATCCAAAAATAGTAAAAGTACTAAAGACCTTTTTCAAGAAACAGTGTGACAAAACGTAGAAATTTCTCACTTATGATCAATTTCCTAAGTCGCAGTAATTATTTATGTATCTACTTGTAAAACAAGGTTTAATTCGGAAGTTACACCAATCTTTATCATAATTTTCAATATGTGATTTGCCTTACCGATTTAAAAGCAGTATCTTGCGTTTCTTTCGGATCAAGGAAAGCAGATTTAATCTTTTCCAAAGACTGCGTTTGACGTATTATGCCACGAAGGCCTTGTCTAGCGAAATCGTATAATTTATCACAATGCGTCTGGTTATTTCGGAACTGAGGGCAATTCGGCGGAGAAAACAAATAGTCCCTCGACCGGCCTTAACCAATCAGTTTATGGCGTTATTCTAAGGAATTCAAAATATGTCCCAAAGTAAAAACAATCACTGGAATTGCTATGTTCCGCAATTGCTGAATTTGTTTAAGCCAATGGCATTTTTGGCATTTTATTGCCAACATGCATTTAAATTGAATTAATAAATTAAAAAAAAATCTTCAAACCGAATACGAAAAGGACAGAAAGTGATATGGTATATATGATGAAACCTCTTTTTTTATTACAGTTATTTTCGTTTGAAAATGAGCTTTTCGTTGAGCTTAATTCAGCCTTTCTTTGCACCTCGCTGGCCATTGGTAGTGAGTATTATTTTCCCGATACGACTCAATAATCTTTAAATTTAAAACTTGCTTTGGTTATGAGATTTAGTACAGAAAAGGTCAACGATAGTGAAGCAACTAATCGAATAGATGTTTCATTATTTTCTTTTACTAGTAATATACTGCAGTTACAAATATATCGAAAATTGACGATTTCAGAAAACTTGTCAATTCTAATGTTTAGTTCTACTCATTTCATTTTTCGATTGGTAAACACGTGTTGTTTCTTATTCATAGTCTTTAATCATTGCCGAAAAATATAGCAGATTTCAAATAGCAGATTAAAACCGACCAATAAGAAGTCATTTTGTTGTTAAAGAATAACTAATGCGCTAAACATATAATGCACATAACATGACATAATCACAAACGACATTGTGGCAATTCCTCTTCAATTGACAGTCTTGAAAGCATAATTGTGTCATTTATTATCTCTAAAAACTCTGATTTTCTGGGACTACTTTTTATGCGCATTAATTCTTTAAAAGCTTCTGCGGAAGAAGGGACTAATGTCTTAAAACCTTGATAATGTTTTTTTATTTCGGGTTTCCAAATGGTTATGAATGGTACTGGCGAAATACGTTTTACTTCATTTCGTCCTATCATATTCGAACCAGGTCCTTCGAATGATCAACTTTCGTGGGCGACGGTAGTGCAGTGGTAGAGCGTCGGTCTATTGTACCGAGGGTCCCGGGTTCGTATCTCCTTTAGGCGAGGGGAACATTGCCGGGACAAACCAACAAATCGGCGCGAGTACTGGTGTAGTATCCCGGAAGCAGTCATCGAGAGTGAATTAAATAAGCTTCATGCTTCCATCACAATCGATGCTGAATAAATAAGTTCAAACTAAAACCTTCATCTGGTGAAGAGGGACATATAATCAGCCGTCGTATTCATTTTCAGGTTTCCAATTAAAAGAACTATCTCACAGAATGTGGATTTAATTTTTTTAAAATACAACTTCTTCTACAACATTATTGATAAACAAAAAAGTTACATAAAACTAGATTATTGATACACGTATCATCCATTTAATGATTGTGCGGCGGGGTTTAACCATTACCAAACAATAACGATATTTGACCAGTTTTTTGCAGACGATGCTTGAAAACATGGTGGGAAAAGGAGAGATTGCTCGTGACGAGCAATCTTCTTTCCCACAGTGTTTTCTGTCGTATTAGAAGATTATTATTCAATTTGATCACATTTCGAAATGTCGTCTGCAAACCCTTTCAATTTTGGACAGTCGAAAAGTTGGCTTATGGCGGGGTTAAATCACATTTGTGTCCCATATATAGTATATGTAAATTTGTTATTTCAAGTCTATAGTTTGATCCACTTTACCATCGATATTCATACATGGATCTCTTTTACAAGCATATAATTACAACATACCATATTCTAAATCGAAGGGTTAGCGCCTCATAAGAATTACATGTGGATACTGCAGTTTGTAACAATAAAAGGTTGGAGTTAAAATGTATAAATGATTCTTCTTGCATTTTCATTTGTTTTTTGACCATATATAACGAATGGAAAACCAGTTTTGACGTGGGATGAGATACATCTATGTTTTTCTGTTTTTGCATTGAAGTGTTATCAAAGGTTCTTAAATTGAATTTCACAATACATATCTAATACTATCTCGTTTTTCTATAAAATAGCTTCAGTTTAAATTATTGTTTATCTCTTTTGTCTATTTCAGTGCTTCCTTTCTTACTTCTTCTCGTGTTTTGTGTTTTATGTTATCACTCTATTTCCTATTGCTGTGTGTTTGTGTGCTGGGGTGGTCTGTTTCTCCCCACAAAATAATCTAACTGTTTACGTGCTTAGGTATATTTTTGTATGAATAATGCCAATGTTTGTAAGAAATTAAGTAAAAAGTGAAACAATCGTTTTAATGAGAAATAAACATATAGTAAATTACTCCGCCCTATCCCGTTGTATTACAAAGCCTTATAATAATGGCTATGGGCTTTCAGAGGCCCATCATATTAAGGACGTTCTCGGTAGTTATTTCTGCGCACTTCATCTGCGCATCCAAGGGAGATAATAATCTGCTACCGAAGAGGAAATTACATAGTAGTCGGACAAACGTTTTTATTCGGATGAAGTTTACTGTATGTAATTCTTTTCAAAGAATGATCATATTTTCCATAAAAGTATGAAAAACTATTAACATTTTCATAAATTTCTCATGCGTACTAAGCCCCCAGCTTCTATTTTTCAAGTTTAAAGTTATTTTAGTCGTTTTTATAAATGTTTTTTAATTACGGTTTCCATGGAAACTGTCGTTTTACAGAAAAACCAACTCGTCAACATATCCTTTTTTTGCATTTTGTATTTCAAGAATAAATTTTACTTCACATACTGGAAAATAAAAAAATTATATGAAATGAATTTTGAAATCACTTCATTTTTTGCAATATGCATATCAATTTTTAATGTTTTTTTGTCAAATACAAAATTTTGAAAAACTGATTTGGATTACAAAAATGTTCAGATTGTAATGATTTAAAATACCACTAAATCATAAAGTATTTATTGTATGAATTCGTGTTTTTTTGTGTTAATAAACCTTCCAGAAATTATTTCATTACCTTTGAAGATGGTACGGTCATAATGACATTTTTGCCCCAAACGGTTACCATGGAAACTGTAATTTTACAAAGATTCTAACTCGTCGACCTGCATTTTTCCTTTCATTTCTGAATTCACAATAAAATTTGAATAACATATAAAAAATTTAGAAAATTCTATGAAAGGATTATTTTTTTGTAAAACATGTCCTTAAGCATTGTCCAAAAGAAAATACGAAATGTAAGGATATATAATTGTCATTAAAATGTAACGAAATAGAAAACTCATTTTACTCCTTTTCTTCTTGTTTAATGTTACATTCCCATTTTTGCAGCTTGTCATTAAAATATGTTTTGCAGGCCCGTGATGCACTGCATTCCATCGACTCACAGAAGACAGTTTAATTAAAGCTAAACTTTATTGCATTTTGAAATGTTTGCATTTCCATTAGCTGCAAGAAGCAATTATTCGACGCCAACTTAAGAAAGGGGGCTTTTTACTTGAGATATACTTTGTCGATCTGATCAACTTAGAGGGACAGCGTGGACTCATTTGAGTAAACTGTTTAATTCATTGTATTTTTTTGTTTTAACACATTTTCATAAATAGTATTTTAGACTTATCAAAATTATAACCAAGAAAAAAGAAATATTCATACTTTAAGAAAACAGTCGTTAGTTGAGTTGGAAAAATGTCATAGACACAGAATCAAAATTTGTTTATTTCGAGCTGTTTTACAGATGTTTATTGTTACTATTATATTTTTACACGATTTTGCCAAAATGTGTATGTATGCGTAGAAATAAAAGAGGAATGAATGATGCTTCATACATTCGTCATAAAAGAGAGGTCATTTACTTGCTATTACAGTTTGTTAGATATTTTAACTTACCCGAACGATCAAACACAGTGGCTATGGTTCAGATTCGGAGTGTTAGCCTCTAACATTGGAAGTGACGGGTTCGATACAAGAGTCCAACCAAAAGAAATGGCTAAGTTCTACTGGACTCTTGGTACATAAAATTGGGAATCTATATATACGGTTAACGCCTATTCTATGTTCACTGAAATCTAAATAATGCCGGTTTGGATAAAGGGCAGGTCTTAATATAACAGAAAAACTCGTTAAACGACGTTACATCACAATATGAATCGTTCTAATCCGGGTAAAATCCTTTTTCGCATGATGAGGTGTCTCAAATTTGCCTACGACAAGTAATTGAATGTGACTCGCAGATTTTATGAGCAATTAAAACATTTGAAGACACGTTCTCTTCTCTTAAAGATGAATTTCTGAAATTATGAGATTTCTGTCAATTGTGTCATACACAGGCGCTTCTTTTGACAGAGATACCACATCTTAATGGGCTATTTGAACGGTGGAATATAATGGGATTTTAATGTGCATTTGATTTAATGATGCATGGTTTTATGTGTGCTTGTACATATCATAAGGCGCATATTTAGGGGAAAGTCTCAATGATTGTATTGATAGTTATCTCTAAAGCGGTACACTTACGTTTTATTACCGAACAATAAACACAACGAATTTTCGAAAGTTGTCAAATAATCTGGACATGTTTTTCAAATCTACTTGTATCTTTAAGCATGATTAACACCACACTTAATCAAACCGTTTGTTTGGTCACATATGTTTTGGCAACTTTCTTGGCATAGTGGTTATTGATTTGACCTTAAGTCGCATGCTTCCTCTCCTTGTGGGTTCAAATCTTAGTATGATTTAAATCGAATAGATGTGATATATAGTGATTTCTCGTTAATCCGAACACGTCCGTTCCCAACGAAATGTCCATATTACCGAATCATCCGGACTAATGAAGTAGAGCATCGTCTTATACACATTAAGACATAAACGGTCTGTATGCACGTGTATACACTTTAGCAAACGCCAAATTGTCGACCGTCCCAAATTGAAAGAGTTTGAAGACGACATTTCAAAACGTGATGAAATTAAAAAATAATCTTCTGATATGGCAGAAAACATTGTGGGAAAAGGAGAAATTGCTCGTCACGAGCAATTTCTCCTTTTCCCACAATGTTTTCAAAAGTTGTCTGCAACAAACTGGTCTTATAATTCCTTTCCCTTACAATTTCGTTCGGATTGCGAGACATTCGGATAATCGGGGTCCTGATAAACGAGGCCTCACTGTATAGCCTTTCGGTAGACTAACGAAATGCCAATGTTGCTTTCAGGCTTGACAGTTTTTATGGCTTGACAGTTTTTATGGCTTGACATTCATATTAATCCTTTGAACAGTTTTTGCATGATAGTTATTCCTATTGCAAATATTGTATCAAAACAAGACAAACTTTTATATCAATCACATGTGATGGAACTATCTTTAAAACTCGTCAACCCAATAAATATAAAAGAAATGACAATCCTATTTCTATCGCTATTTAGGTGGGTCATTTAATAAACTCAATACACATGGTCACCAAGCCAAGACAGTGTACGCCCTGCGTTTACGTTGCCTATATATATGTCTGTTGTCTTCTGCTTACTAAATAGATAGAAGGACAATCAAGATCTTTCCCATACACTCAACGGGATTTTCTGTCCGCGCCAAATGACTTTCATTGCCGAGTTCTGGGCCAAGTATTAGATCCATTTAAGAAACATCGAGCACATTTAAATCCACATAGATATCCATAAAGACCTATCATGCCAGACTCGTGACGCCAAACAGGCTTTATGACCGTCTATGTCTCACCCTTAGCTCTTGTTGTCAGGTTTTGGAATTATCGTATTTTACGGTGTATAAACAGTTGTTTCCGGCCATACACAGGGCGGGCTGTCTGGCATTAAAGTGTTATAACATTTTTCAAGACTTTTAAATACTTTATGAATCATGCTTGGTATGTCACTTTTTAGTCTAGAGAATTCCGCATTGTGTGTTATGAAATTGGTGGTCTGAAATTAAGTTGCATGTTATCTCAAATAGAAATATCACGAACGTCAGTGTTTTTATTTATGCTCTTTCATTTTCCTTTCAATGTAGTCAGACTATACATTTTTTCAGAATCACTCATTGATTTAGCGCCTGCACGCATTTGTTGCTAATAACTGACTTCATAAGTAATTGAGTAACATACCTTTCAATGGGACATCCAAGGCCTAGCGGTTATAAAACTAATCTTAACCCTTATAGTGCTGGAAGCGAGTTCATACTTATGCAAACAGGTAAGATTCAGGCTTGCCGCCACGAAAACGGGCGGCTGCCCTGTGATCTGACCTGTGGCTTTTCTGAGTAGCTTTCATCGTTAAAATTAAGCCGATTCTAAGTGTGGGTTCAAATCACACGGTAACTTTGAACTTTTATGAGAAGTCGTTGGGTAAGTTGATATAATGTCAAAGGTTCTAATCGTCTTTACATGGCAAATAAACAGTTAAATATGGTAGCTTCTTCTATTTATAACGGACTTGGCATCCTCGTACAACTGTAAAACAGTTAACGCGATTCAATAGAAATAGAAATTGCAAGGATAAAAATTTCAACATTGCCTAGCACATTGAAATAGTCGATGTAGATGACATTTGAAGAAATCCCCGAGAATGAATTATTAGTTAGTTCACTAAAAAAGAAATCGACACAATAGTTTGACGGGTGGTCACCAAACCTTGAAGTTGTTAGCTGAAATTTGGACAACTTGTTTGGAGAACTTATATGATGCTCGTTGTTCTGAAGCAATGCAAATGTTACGATACATTTCATGGCAATTCTTTTTACGTCATTTCATATTACACTACACGCGGTTATGAACGTTGTCAAATTCTAAGACGTGATTGAAATCAATTCAAAATAAAACGTTTCTGAATAGTTATCTTTAAATTGAATACCTCTAAGAAGACAGAGTGCATTGATATAACATTCATCATAATGCCACATTGACACCTTTCTTGTTAAGATATCATATTGCTGCATCGGCTGTCAAATTCTATGGGAACCCATGCGGGAAAATGGATATATTGTTCATATATTTTGTCACAATAGTTTCTAACCATTTCTTACCACATAGTTTCGAAAACGTTTTGTTTTCTTTATATATAATGTTATATGCTGCTCAATGTTATCTGATTTAATTGAACTTTGCATATGGGGCAGTGGGTAAGTTGTCCTTTTATTCGTGTGTTTAAGTGAGTTTTAATGTGGAACACAGGTATGATATCTATTAAACGGATATACAAACATTACAAGCGTCTTGCAAAAAGTGGGGCGTGGACCCCCCTGTTATTAATTCACCTTAGTTAACCTAACATATTGAAAATTGAACGGTATTTCCTGTGTCCAGCTGAACAGGTTACTATATATCCCATTACAGATAAACCTATAGTGTGTGTACCTGTTTGAATCGTCTTGTCGAGATTATTCCAATAAGTACCAACAGAATAGTGTTTAATGTTCATTAAGCCAAAATAGAGCTATTTTTAAGTAATGCAGAAACTACAAGAGTAGTGATTACTCACTCTCAAATCAGCCTAGAAACGGACAAAATTCCAGGTTGATCCTTATTCCTAGAAAACCAGTTTCTCTGATGACGGAGCTTAAATGCACATTTTTGATATTTCGGAGGGGGAGATTTATTGGATTTTAGTGTAATGCATTTCCCTTTCATGTAATTAGATTTTCAGTTCTCGCAACCATCAATCATGTGTTGGTGAGATAACGAATCCTATCTCTCCAACACCAAAAATGTGCGGCAATGTTGAACTGCTATGTCGATCGGAATCAGAAAGGGAAATTATACAGTCTGATCATAGTCTTCACAGCAGGATAAAAAAATGAAGCCGGTTTAAGACAATTTAATTTTTGGCATGACCCTGATGTAACTCATTTAATATATATGAAATGAAATGTTTGCATACAGGACATTTTTATATTCAATAACCCCCGGCTAAAATTTACATATTGTCGAAAGATACAGCCAAATACTTGTGAAGCCCATTTTGAGTTGTTTACTTCAAAAGGCATCTGCATCAAATAACATTAGAACACTGAAGGCAAATTATTTCATACGACCATATTCAGATACATCCACTTTTACTATACCAATATAAAACAAATACAGAATATGTTTTATGTTTCCGTTTAGAAATGGATAAGGGATCATTAAAGACAAAATGGAAAGTTAAGTTGTCAAAGGAGGTTCGCATTTTTGCGTGGGTTTTTAAAAGCGTTCTGTTGAAGTGACCGTTACTCTGAAACTTCAAGACGGTATCGTATAATGGACGGTTTTAGAGATGCAATATCCTAGGGAACATATATTCTCATCCGTAAGATAACGTGAACATTGCAAACGAGTAATTTGCTCTTGTTACAAAAAAATTGAAAGACGTTTTCGGACAATTTAGATTTACCAAGGCCTAAAAACGGAAGAAGCATGTGGTACATTTAGAATTAGTAAAGCTGTCATTTTGCACCATTGGTTTTGATTTTGGGCCACTCAAAAAGTACAAAGAGCCGTTGCTATAATAATAATAATAATAATAATAAAGACTTTATTTAACGAGGAAACTCATTTGACAATTTAAACTGACAATCTTCCATAAGATCCTCAACAATGAACAAGTGAACAATAAAACTAAAAGACTAAGGACAATTAAGGTAGTTTGGCCCATATGTCGTCTGACAGTGAGGTATCAATATGTCTGAGAAAGTATAATGAGCAGTGAGGAACAAATGATCTTAAAACTAAATGAAAGACGAAGACAACTTATCAAGCAAATCAATACTGGTCAAACACATTTGATACCCCACTAAGACACCACAAGTGCCAGAATACCGTGTAAGAACATACTATTCAAAGACATCGGCTTTCTTTAAATGAAAGACCCCCCTCCCCCAACACAATATGTATACATGTATATAAATTTACGAACATTAACTGGTGGATTCCACAATGGGACTGTTCGTTTATCATGTAACAGTCGTAGTTGTTTCAAAATAGGACGGCTTCACAAAACGTAAGTATAAAGATTTGAATTGTTGGACAGAGGAAGAGTTTTGTATATAATGAGGAATAGAATTCCATATTGAAGTACCAGGGAAAACAAAAGTGTGTCGAAATAACTCCGAATTTGGTTTAGGGCTATATAATTGATAAGTAGTCGACGAGCGTAGCAGTCGTGAATGTATGTCTGCAGTGAATGTAAACGCAGTTTTTAAATAATCAGGCCCATTTCCTCTTAGAGTTTTGTACATTTGAATGGCCTTCTGAAAAATTACACGCTCTTGAAACGTCATCCATTTAAGTTTTGCAAATAAAATAGCAGAGGGAGTAGAAAAATCACTATCAAGAATTACCCTTGCTGCTCTTTTCTGGAATCTTACAAGTTTATCTTCCAGACTGCTAGTACAATTCCCCCATATAACACAGCAAAAGTCAAAATGTGGGAGAATGTATGCGTTATAAAAGCGTTTCCGAGTTTCAAACGAAAGGAAATATTTAATTCTAGACAAAAGGTACAAATACGAATTACACTTCTTTATCACGTTATTGATATGATCTGTCCATGATAGGCTATCATTAATTGTGATGCCTAGTAGCTTTGCTGAGGAAGAAACTTCAATAGAATTATCATTAAAAGGAATGCTGAGATTTGAGTTAACAATTTGGTGTTTATTACGTTTACTTGTAATATATAAAACCTTGGATTTATCAGCATTAATTGACATTTGGTTTATTTTACACCAGTTTTCAACATTTAATATATCTCTGGTAAGTGAAGATATGACATGATCTAAAGACTTGCTATGAGTTGATATGGTGGTGTCATCAGCAAATATGTCGGCAATTGAATGTGAAAGAGATAGGGGTAAGTCATTGATATATATCAAAAATAGTAGAGGGCCGAGAACTGAGCCCTGTGGAACACCAGCTGAAACCTTTCCAGGACAAGAATATTTACCGGATATAAAAGTTTTTTGGGTTCTATACTCTAGATATGACTTGAACCAATTCAATGCGGAAAAATGCAAACCATACAGTGATAGCTTCTGTAACATAATATCGTGATTTACTAAGTCAAAGGCTTTACTCAAATCAATGAGCAATGTTCCGACTATTTCGTTATTGTCTATAGCTGAAATCCAGTCATCAAGAATCTTTATCAAAGCTGTTTGACAAGAGTGAGCTTCACGAAAGCCTGATTGTCTGTCATACAAAAGTTTGTTATCGGACAGATAAGATTTTAACCATTTGCTAACATGTCTTTCAAGTATTAATGAAACTACTGGTAAAATAGAAATGGGTCTATAGTTAGATTTATCATGCCTATCGCCCTTTTTGAAAATCGGAATGACTTTTGCTGTTTTGAAGGCTAAAGGGAATCTATTGAATCTTATACTACAATTAAAAACAGATGTTAAAGCTGGTGCTATTACTGATGCTGATAACTTTAGGTATTTGGCATTAATATTATCAGTACCTGTAGATTTGGTGGGGTCAAGGGATTTTAATTGAGTTTCGACAAAATCACTAGACAATGGAGGAATGGTAAATTCGTCAGACATAGTCAACTTAGATGTGTTCAAGGTTTTTAGGGTATCATGCGGTTTGTAAACTATAGATCCATCAACAGGAACAGTCTTATGGATGTTACAAAAATGTTCATTAAATAAATGTGCAACCGAAGATGGATCTGATACGAAATTACCTTCATCGTTATTAAGACACGGCGTTTGAGTTTTAGATCTTTCTAAACCTGACAATTCACGGAGACCTTTCCATAACAGTTTAGGATTGTGTTTATTTGAGTTTATTTGCTCATTATAATGGTTATATTTTGCCTTACAGACAAGCGATTTTACTTTTGATCTGAGCAATTTGTAATGAAATTGGTCTTGTATTTTGTGGTAGTAATTTCTTTGTCTAATAGCAAAAAGTATATCGGAAGTAAACCAATCTGGCTGAGTTAAATTCTTGACCCGTTTATGTCTGAGCGGAGCATGCTTTTGTAAGACTGTCCCAAACATTTCTATAAATAAATCTGTACATCCATCAGGATCATCGAACGTATCTAATTCAAACCATGGCTGAGTGGAAAGATCATTGAGAAGATCCGCTTCAGAGAAATTTTTTAAGGATCTATATAATATATAATCATGGCAAGATTTAGTTGATATATTGTGATTACGCTTTCGTGTAATAGCAACTGGATAGTGATCACTTAAGGCAACCGTTGGGATAATTATTTCAACAATATTGCAAGGGACGTTACTGAAAACATGGTCTATTAAGGTTGCTGAACTATGTGTTATTCTAGTAGGAGATTGAATAAGTTGAGAGAAGTTCATATTCTCCATTGTTTGCATCCAAGTTTTTGAGGGCGGAGCTTGTTTAATCAAGTCATAGTTGAAATCTCCAAGTATAATTGTCTCCTTGTTTTCATTGAATGATTTATCTAGACTATCAGTGAAATTATTTAGCCATTCAATTTTAGATAAAGGTGGTCTATAAACGTACCATAGTAAAAATGGCTTGGAGTTGGATAACTTAAACTCAAGCCAGATGGATTCAATTGAAAGAGCCTCTAGATCAGTTCTAAGTAAGCAAGACAAATTGTCTTTGACATAAACGAGGAGCCCCCCACCACGAGATTGCCTATCCTTTCGAAATATGGTATACCCATGAATTGAAAGCTCGGTATCATTTTTCGATTAAATGTATAAAGTAAATAATAATTCAAATTCTTTTATCAAAACAATATCAATTACATTAATATATCAAAAGCTACCATGTGTTCTCTAGCATCCCACAATGATACCTATTTCTTAAAGTCGTTGTTGATGCTTAATGCCAAAGACCATTACTGTATATTATTCTTGCATTCAAACAGAAAATAAAAGCTGAATAAAACAATCTATTTTGTGGAATAATAGCAATTAATTGGTACGATGGCCAGATAAAATGGCCATCTACAAAAAGTCATAGGTCATAATCACATCTCGTAGAAATTGTACATTCTTCTCTTTTTTTATGGCTTATCGTTTATATGTACCCTTGATATATCAGATACATTCATTAAAATTGGCCCAAACCAGGGTGTTACATTGTCAAAAAAACAATCAGTCGAATAGAATAAGCTGGCGCGTTTGAGATTGCATTACCTTCTAATTTGCTAGCCGGTGCTGGTCATCCGTGGACCAGTAGTGACTAGAAAACAGTTTTAAAATCACATGACTCCTCTCCAACTCCTCTCCAACTGGGTTTAGAGAACACCAGATTTGGTTTTTCATGAGAGCTTGTTTCCAGACTGTCTCACTGGATACAAGCGGTATTTTTTCAACGTCGTTTTAAAGCATGGGTTATCATATACCATAAGAATACGGGTACACAATTTGGCTATCATTTGCAAAGGTAGGTAAAAAATGAAAAGATACTTGTTCCATCATGGGCGCGGCCATCTTTTTTCGACATGAACTTGTAAACATTGGGGACGTGATTACCCCACAAAAAAATGTCGGGCTGTTTTCTTTAGTACTGATATAGCTCATTTTCTACTGCTCTTGTTGCACTTATCCACCACGTGTGGCGAACCTGATCACGTGACGATCTAAGCTGTCTAGCTATTCTATCAGAGTTTAGTTGCCATCGTAAGGTAATGCGCTCAACACAGTCAAGTACTATTAGCACGGATCGATAATGAAGAAGCTTAACTTGACGTCTGTACGTTGTGTCTCAACAGACATAAGTGGTTTAGTTGTTTAAAAGATTGTGTAGAAATACAATACTGATGCAAATTGACGTCCAAAACCAATAAACGAGCTATTGAATTAGTGAATTGTTAGTGCCACGTAGCATTTTTACATCAAATTATCTCAACAGTCAAGACTGACTTTATAATATGATGTACTAGTATGAGTTAATACAAGTCATACTAGTTGTTTTACTACACGTGACGAATTTCTCAACTGCGAAGTAAGGTGTCAACAAATACACAAATAAGAACACGACATTGCAAATATTAGTGGTTACACCAAAGAGCAATCTTTCAGTACCTTTCGTGCAACAGAAGTTTCTTATACTTGTTTACTTACAGTAATTATAATTCACAATTCCATAAGATCTATTGTATCTAAAAGAAAGCGTCAGAATGATTGTTGTGAAGAATGAAGAATTGAATACAAAATATTGTTACTTGTTTTAATAAAAAAAAATGATGATATATACACGGAACAGTGCTACATTTTGGGGTGATCTCAATCAATATAAATACGACCGGCATGAACAGTAATCTACATCTATTTATGAAAACGGTGATTCGTGTAATATCTCAACGACGTGTAGGTCTTAAATACGGCATTGTCATCGTTGTAGTTATTCAAAATATATACCAAGTTGAATATTTACAACTGCGAGAAAGATATTCGTTCAATGAATACCAATGTTTTGTGGTCATCCCTTGTGGGTGTATTGTTACTGCTAAAAACCCTATGAATCAGCCATCATTAAATTTCACGTTTGCTAAGAAACATTTACATAAAGAAACATTCGGCAAACACTTTTATAACAAAGGGGAGATTTATTCTCAATGAGTAATTTCTCGCCTTTTCTCAATAGCTCTCGTGCGGGTAACAGAAAGTATGTATCATGAACATGTATAAATGTTTGAGGGAATGGTAAATCATATAGATTGGCAACACATTAATTTCCAGAAGGTGTTACTCAAGCACCGACTCGTATATAGGGTTGTCGCTTTCAACAGAGCGATATGGGCCTTATTATACCTAACCCTTATAGTGCTGAAACCGATATCATACACATGCAAACAGGTAAGATCCAGGCCAGCCGCCAAGTAAATTGGCGGCTAGCCTGTGATCTAACATGTTTGCTTCTTTGAGTATCTTTTCTCAACAAAATTAAGCAGATATCTAAGGTTTTTGGAAAGCAGACGACACATATATCTATCTTTAGAAAAAATACCCAGCATTCTAAAGGTTATAATACTATATGCCGACCCTTCGGAAACGTTCTGTTAGCACTGATGGCGATGTTAGTTATGACAAAGGTTCCAGACAACCAGGAGGATGCATGTATATGTGTGTGCATCTCATACGCGAAACCAGCTGTTTATTTGTCATTTCTTGGTTATAGATGAAAGATTATACAAGAAAAAGAAAGTTGTGTAGTTACGTTAGCCATGGCTTTCCTAAACGGAACGCTGTTTAAATAATGCCATTGTAGCCGGAGAACGAGCATTAATACACAACTTAAAGAAATCCCTTTTTGTACCAAGCGAGGTTTTAAGTCAACGTATTGTTAGTTTTATTACATACTGTACTTAACTACAGTTTCTTTATTGTTTGATTTTATCGTTTCGATCAAGAATTTTAATTTGATGTCGCTGAAATTGGTATCCGTCTGTGCCTTTCGGCTGAACCAAATAAATTCCCATTCGAGGGCTTTTATAAAACTGTCTTGTTAAGAACAAATAGGGTAAGGGCAAAAGGAAAGGACGTCAATGTTAACAAATTGTATGATCACAACAAATAAGATACGACAAGACTAGTGTTTAACGAAAATTTTAGCCTGTCTTGTCCTCTGCTGAGTTGCATAATTCTAAGGAAATGTTGATGCTTGTTTTCAAAGGTCCTTGTTAACAAAAGAGAACATGTGAAGGTAGTAATTAAGTGAAACTGTCAGACCGACTCAAATTCGAAAACAAAAATTTTTTGTGAATGTATAACATTGTTTTTTCCAAGAATAATTTCAAAGACCATCTGTAAATGCTTCTTTACAAGCACTGATGCTTAGTAAAAAAGGTAGTTAAGGATAATACCTGAACCTTATACCTGCCTCAAAAGACCTGTAATGCCCAGTCTCAGAGAGAGGTCAGAGTTCGAGGGAAATTGATGCTGTAAGTATATACTATTTGCAGACAACGGCCATTAAGTGAGCGTAGTTTATTCGGATGGCATTGGGTCGAATGGAATAGATCTCCTATAAAGAACTTTCTCCAGAAAGCTTTTAAGATTTGACAAGCAAACGTTTATCTTCCAGTGATGGCGATAAAAAAGCTTTCATCTGAAAAGCGCTCTAGTCCTAATTTCGGCTCCGTATATCTTAAGCAAATTTTGCCATTGACTCAATTCGTGCAGTATCAAACGCATCGATGGCAATACACATGGGTCTATATTACAGGATTCAGAAAATAAATCTTAAGGGAAATGCATGCATTACATTTTCTTGTAATAAACATTTGTTAATAAAGTTGAATTCATAATTTTAAAGGAAGTTGTTCGCAGCTGTTTCCCATTGTTTGAAGTTAATACTTGGTAATGCAAATACAGTTGTTTCCTTTTGTTCATAAAAGATCGCCATTGCTTAGAGTGGTCTGAATGCATCCCAGAAGCATCTGCATACTTCATAGGCAATTGTGATTAATCTGGATTTAACAAACCGGAATAACGTTAAATAATGTCCTTCTCTTTAAGATATGAACTGCATTACTGGTATTGGTCAAATGGTTGATCACTATTAATACATCATGGAGAAAATTCTGCCTTTTAGCATTTGGCACATCTTTATTATGGAAGAAAGCAGCTACCATTATGGGGAAATGGGTTTAGAAGAGAATCAGCGATTGAAAATGGATTGGTGCCTTTGTCCCTTACAACGGGAATAATTGTAAAAAATATATGATGCTCCAAATCTGCTGATAAGTAACAACCTAATTTAGTGTTTGCTCGTGTTTTGAATTAAACCATCCACATATCCCACACATGCGTTAAAAACGCAACATCTTAGTAGAAAATATGAGAAAGAAGGCTTTATGATCAGGACGTCTGTGGCATGTGAAAAGATTTTCGCATAAGCAAGTATTGTTTATCTTTTAACAGAATAGTCTGTACCGAGCCAATGCCAAATGGATGAAAGGAAAAAAATTGTATTAAAATAAAATTTGTGTACTGTATGTTATATACAATCGAACTCCACTGCTACTATTCTCTAAATTTCCAAGCAAATGTGTTATCATAAAGATGAAATCAGTTCCTGCTTATTACATTGCCCTTCAATCGGACAACCTCAATAATAATGGAGGCTTAAAATGAAAGTAATTCGCACCTTTTCTCTGAATAACTCCATACATGTCTGGTTCACCATGTCAGTGTCGGCGTGTGATGTTTTTTGGCAGGTCCAACTTTTTTTTCTTCAGCAAGTGATGAATAATTAATGTTACATGTGTATTGTAATTATTATATTATCGTACAACCTATGCAAAAATGAGATCCTTCCAAAATACATTGCTAGAATTTCAGTTTTGGTTTTGGTTGCTGTTTTATTTATCTTAATATCAGTGTCGTGTTCTTCTGCCTTAGATTGGATCCAATTCTACAAACCGACTGCAGAAATAAATAAGCATTTGTGTCCTTCATCACAACCGCATCTCTTTGGTGAAAATTGGAATTATTCCATTAAATGTTTAATTTCATTCCTCCAAGAAAAGAGCATTGTTTGTAATTAAGAAGCTAAAATCGTTTTCATGCATTTTTGTTTTGTTTTAATCACCTTTAGCTTTCGGGATCACTCTGTTTTGTTTCTTTTAAATCGTATTATTATCGAAAAACCATAGCACAAGAACGCTTAGTTGCACTTTTATTTTTTCGAAGTTCACACTGTTCACAGGGTCATACAGTAAACGTTCCTTCCAAAAACTTGTATGGGGTCTTGGCGTTGTATACAGCCGTGCTAAAACTTCAGGCTTTTACAAACACAAATGGATATGAGTACCACATAACAGCGTTAACAAAGCATGAACAAAACAAAACTCCTACCTTTGAAAGTTTTATCTAACATTAAAACGCAAGTCTATAAGATACGGTATAGGTAAGTCAATCGTGTCGATATATTGACATGTGTTCACATATTTGTGAAATGATTATCATACATGTAACACATTTCGTTACAACCGGACCCATTTGCCTGTAAGTCACTTATTATTAAGAAAAGATTAACGAAGGAGGAAAAAAGGAATAGAATATCACTAAGTCATTTATTATTAGAATAACATACATTAAGGTGGAATGAAAGACTTAAGTATCACTACTACAACGTTGTTCCCACGCCTTTTATAACAGAACTTCTACATGCTCCGGTTTATATTGTCTGATAGGAGTTATTGCGATAGTTATTATTTTCCCTCGAACCCAATTTCATTAGAAAGGGTTCGTGATCCCATTTACATCTTTGTAAAATGAATAGAAATATTGAAGGAAGAAAGCATCTGTGATCATTCTTTCCAAAGACTAAATACCCCCAATCTCTTTAGGCGTAAGGAATTCCGATTCATTTCATTTTCGTGATTAAAGTTTGAAGGCCGTTTGTTTCAAGTTATCCTATAGGCCTTTTCAGAAACGTGGTTTGTCTCCCTTTGTAAAATCGGACCACATTCGGAATACCTCAACTTCCGGGTAGTAATCTCGAACGAAGAATATGGACGCCAATATGGACAAAGGCAAAGAAAACGATCGCTATCGATCCGTTTTTTTAAATTTATAAGTTTCATGTGCCAAACTTAAAGATTTACATACGAAAACATTAACAGAATAATTTTTTGTTGGTTGTTGCCAAGCCTCGTTATAAAAAGAAATTAGATTAAATTGGATTAAATGAGACCCGAATAGCGCACCGCAGTTCAGTCAAAACATGACAATTAATGTGAAAAAGGCAAATAAGTATGTGATTTTGTCTGAATTAAATCCTTTGACAGATAAAAAAAAAATGTGTTGATCGGCTGGTTGGTGTAAGGTAAGAATGAATGGAACATATTTCCAGAATGTTATTACAAATTTGCATTAAATTCGATTTACGGATTTTAAATAAAATTGAACAAACATCAACACATATGTCAATAATGTGTAGAGGTTATGTTCCTCCAATAAGTATGTATTCTCTTTTCTTTAAATTGAAATTCGTCATATATAATAAGTACCTAAAAAGGAGAATAAGTTGTTATATAAGGTTCTTTGTCAGCCTACCTTTGATGATATATCGTATCCAAATATGAAGGGCTATGAAAGTCCTAGTCCGTTTTTTTTCACCTGAAACTTCATTCAAATAACATTCTCATTATAAGGGACACAGGGTTGTGGAGATCTTTCATATGTTAAAATATTGACCTCGGATAGCCAATGGTTAATTACACTATCTCTCGATCGGCTAAACAATAAAGGGTGTGACTAGATCATATTGTGCAAATGTGGCAGATTGGTGTTAATTTGCATCAAGACCCTTAATCCTTTTGACAGCCAAAGTTTGTTAATTGGCCCTTTTAATGTAATTAAATAGGAAAACTGGCAACAATCCATTGAATTCAAAAGAGATTACAAACGAGTAGATAATCATTTTAATGATATATAATTATAAAAAAAACTCAAGACATTGTTGAAATCATTATGATTTAATGAAACATTTCTACGCGACCAACTACATTAAAACCTTTTTTACCCGGACATGAGGTCTATGATTTGAATAATTCGAAATATAGACGCTAAAGCTAAAATCAAAATTGAAACCATTCTTGTAAAAGGATATGTTGCAGTATAAAGTTTCGAATCTAATAGTTGTCAGGTCATTATATTCCGTTGTTTTTGCAATGGCAAATAAAAGAAATGTGTTTAATTTGCTTTCCCTTTAATTTAATTGCATCGATAGGGATTTTGTTTCATATAGAGCAATGTCAAACAATACAAAACGAACTTAACATACATGTCGGCAGATCAAGACATATAGGTTCAACAAATATGAAACGTAGGACGTAGGCAAATGAGTTTTCTACATAAGGACTTCCCATTGCGTCTACACCCATTTCGTCTATAAGTCAAATTCCCATTTCGTCTACAACCCTTTATGTCTACAGATTGAATTTCCCAAAAGGTCTGCAGTTTAAAGAAATATTTTCATTTCATATTCTATTGATTAAAATACCTTAAAAAGATTAAGATAATTCTGGTTCTGCATAATTTGTATATATATAATCATTATTTATATCTCATCCATATACATAATCTATTTTTGCATTTTATTTGTCTTTTTCTTATCTGGATCTACACATTATACATATTTTTCTTTCCCAACAACCCTCCATAGAAAAAGTGATTATAGGTTGGATTGATTTTCACCGCAATTAGTGTCAAAAACAACTCAATTTACACGTGTAGGTGAGATGGAACTTCTGTCTGACATGGTGTGAAAATTGATAAAATAGACTGTAGACAAAATGGGAATAAACCTTGTACATAACAATACGACCTGACACTTGGTAACATATGGAATTTACCTAATAAAGGGTTGGTGTGCATTTGGTCGGATAAAGAGGGTATCAAAAAGATCGTATATGTTATTTCCTACGTTATGCAGTTGACCAATAAAAGAAGCAATAAAACCCTCGACGTGAAAGATATGTATCGTTTTGAAGCTTGCCGAAATACACAGGCGCGCATCAAATCATGTTGTGTTGACACATAGTTGTGTGTTTTATGGCTTCGAGGCATGCCATTGGTTGCTTTATAATGACGGAATCGTATTTTGATTGGCATAGCAAAGTCAGCTTAGGATAAATTGGTTTACTTGAAGAGTCTCGGAAACAATTATTCTAAGTAGAGTGAATGGTAGGGATATGTTTTAAATCAGAGGAATCTAACATTGACTCGGTATGTGTTATTATTGTTGAAGTCCGACCATTAAACATGAATAAAATCAATTCCATAATCTCTTATAAATTAACCTTTGTTTGTCACACTTATGGGACATAATTTGATGGAACGTCCCATTAATATGTTGAACATTTATTGAGTAGATTTGATCAGCTTGCATCATATCATCTGATCGTTGTGTTTGCATTAACATGCTACAATTAAGATCATTTGAAAATAAAAATGGATTTTTAATAATGTCATCATAAGTTGAGGCAATCATCCAACAGATCTACAATGTATTCTATCGTTTAGTTCATGTTTAAACAGAGGATCGACTCTTCTCACTTAAAATGAATCGCAACGTTGTAACCGCGTGGGTATACACTGTTTTATCTCGGGAAACGGGGTAAAATGTCCGCAAGAGAGTAAACACAAAGTAAGGATATACTTTGATATTTCCCCTCCTCAACAATTTTTCGAATGTAGTTTGTACTAACATGATATTCGACGGCATTGTTCAAATACACGCAGCAGTTTATCTATGTTTTTCAATGTCAGCTGTTATTATTTAATACCCGGAAGTCTTAAACCGGAAACTGCCGAAAATTTCGTATCTCCGAATAAGAGTATTCAAGGGCAGATAACAACACTTTCTGAAAAGGCCTATTATACGGATTGTTTTAAGCGGGGACACTGAAAGCCGAATGTCGTAAATTAAATAAATTGAATACGGGGATTGGTCACACAGAAATGGGTGTTCGTGTCCCACGGTCCAACATGGTCTTCCCCCCCACTCCCCGGTAAAAGAGTCGGTATCACAAAGATATATATGTGAGATTTCTGTGTAGACGTAAAAACAAAGAGAATATATGAATATCACAGAACAGTGTTAACATGGACGTGAAAAGAACATGAGTCACAAAAAGAAAATAAGTTACCATTGAGATCAAGGGTTACTACAAATTTGTAAACGTGGACGTAAACTTACGAATCATGGTGAGACAGACCCCTGTACTCGTGTTATTCTTAACCATTAGAATGCTGGGCAATTGGCTTTCAATAGATTTTCGTGTCGTTTCCAAATTCATAAATGTCTGCTTAATGTTGATGCTGAAAGTTACACAGAGTAGCAAACAGGTTAGATCACAGGCAAACCTGTTTGCATAAGCATAAAGTCGGCTCCAACACTATAAGGTTTAATGGCATTTACCACTGCAATCACGTGGTATTTACAATAACGCTTGTCAATATTGAAAGTTATTATAAAAGTATCTATTCTCAAGCTAAGAACGGATGTCCCAAGTGAATTTCTGAATAAGGTAGACTATCAGTGTATCTTATATGCATCATTTTAAGTACATACAACTAATCCTATGGTAACATGTAACATTGTAACCAGAGTGAGAAAAAGCATGCAACCAGACCAGGACTCGAACCTTAGGCCTTCGTAAACCGTGCTTAAGGCTCTACCGACTGAGCTTTCTGGCCTGTTAACATATTTTATCTTATCTTGATTATCGAGACCCCTACTACATACTTCCCAACACATGGAATCCAGCTCAAATTTCCTGAGTTCAGCCTTTGTTTGTGGGACGAATCTGGTGTTCATGTCAATGCAGCTATCGTGGGTCAAACACATTTGACGCCACCGTAGCCAATGTGAGAAAAACCAAACCGGAATTCGAACCCGAGACCTCCAAAAATCGTGCAAATTCTCTCCCGACGAAGCCATCCTACCTGCCTACTCATTCGTCTCGACCTTGTAAGTCGACACCAATTCTACATTGTGACCCTGGGATCGAGGAGAGAGAGTAATTGCGACATTGTACCAAGAATTTATTTGTATGTGAACATGACGCTATACCATGTACTCGTCAAATGAACTGTATGTTATTTTCTGTTCTATTCTGTGCTCGCTACTTTAACAATATCCTAGTGTGTCTATCTTGTCACAACACATGATAGATTATTCGATTAAAATCCTGTTAATGAATAAGCAAACCGCGTATAAATGAAGTAAACGGTTGGAACAATATTCCTCTCAACTGGAATAAACTGCTACATTCCTGAGATGCAGTACTGTGTTAGAGAACCGCCGTCTTTTGTTGGAGCAGATTGGAAAGTTGTGCGAGGAGAAATCGATAACCCCGCCACCATCAATTGGGCTATCCAATTATCAAACCCCCTTTAACTCTTTACCACCTGCAGACGACATTTTTATACTAGGAGCAGGCGACTTTATAAAAGCTTTGAAAACATGTGAAAACCGTTTTGGACCCGCTTTTGTGATATTAGTCCAGTCAATCTGTAAGTCAACCCCCAACTAATTGCAACAGAAACAAATTTGTGATTTTATTATAGCTACACAGTTCCTTAATAACATATAAAAAGTCCTCAGAAATCCCACCAGGGGAAAACACTGAAAAATGCATTTAAACTTTTTGAAAAGTGCATGGTTCGAAGGTACCACCATAGAAAAGTACATAGCGTGAACTGTCATCGGTAAATTTCGAGGTCAACTTGCTGTTGAAAGTCACATGAAAGGGTAAGTTGAGCTTATTATCATTTATATATGCCCTTATCTGATAAAAAACATAATTTCATGTTCCTGATTACATTTTAGATGAAAAATTATTTTTGAAATAGCCTGCAGAATGCTTTGTAATGGGTTTTCGTGGGTAATTTAAAAAGTGTGTGTTTTGTTTAATTTCGCCCAAAACATCGATTTTATGACCATTCACACTCAAATATATCTTTAAACATGAATAAAATGACAAAAATGCACCTTACAATGACAAATATATAAAATAAATATAAAATATTTACCTCGGAATAGCTGTTCTTTTTTTAAACTACGGTAGCCAATTAGTGCCATTGTAGATAATGATTTGACGAAAACTCAAGTTTCTCTTACTCACTCAATTAAATCAATCATGTTCATATGTTAAAATTATTTAATTCTTAAATTATTTTTTGAAAATAATGAAATAAATCTATTTATGATTTGTTTAGATCTAATTGATTTTTACATTTGTTTAGTTTCTTAATCATTGGCAAAATAGATCGAATTGAAGGTTAAAGATGAAGAGCAAATGTAGATGAGATAAAAATCGTCGGCAAATATCATCTGGTGGCGATTGTAATTTACTCTGAAGGTGCATTTATTACTATAACCTATTGTATGATAAAGATATCATTATAGTCACATTTTTTCTTCTTATAACGTTTTTAATTATTATTCATCATTAATACATAATATTATGTGGTGAGAACTATGAAAATTAAGGTGAAATACGCTAAAGTACAACCTTCAATCAAAAGTAAGATAAAGCAAGTGTGGTTGTGCTTAATTTAATATTTTTCATTTGCAGTGATGTTAACTGAATAGTACCAATATTAAAAATGACGTAGACAAAATCAACGCACAAGTGATGATTTATGCCTTTTTATCTATTTTCCATTTGCAGGTAAAAATGGATAGTACTATCAAGAGTGCAAGAAGGTCACATTAACATCGTGGATTCCATACCATTTTGAGCTTCTTCCGTTGTATTGGACAATGGAAGAACAAGACTATCAGAATTTCTCAAAATGTGGTGATTCACATGTTCAAAGACATGGTTATTTCTAGAGCAACTTGAGGCTATTTCCTACTGAATAAATTTTTAAATGTAATACTTATGGGAATCTCTTTTAATACTGCATTGCTTTGAGAGGAAGTCACAATACATGAAGTTGAAAGCATGAGCTGGACTTCCAAACCAAAGACAAATACTGAAACCTTTAGCGAGGTTGAACCCAATGAAATGATTTAATGTTAGTTAACATTTATGAAATCCTTATGCAAGAAGAAAAACCAGTTGAAGAAGTTTTCAAAAGATGTAGGACAAACTTGAAAAGAAACCCTTTGTTTGTCAAATCGCATTTCCAAGTTGTGTTTCATATATAAACAATGGCTGACCTACTACACACGTTTATTAAAGCCAAATGATTGTATTGCTGAGAACTGTATATTCAAGCCATCAGAGAAATGTAGCCCCAGTCTGGAGCTCTGTTATCTTCCTATGTTATGTTCAAACTAAAGCCAAATTTTACCTACAGAGTCCAGATTTCTTCACTTATATGAAGGAAACCATATAGTTTGTCAAAGCGATCTCGCATCGGCAATAGTTTCAATTCCTGTATGTACATACTACAATTATGTAATGCAGAAATATACAAGTGATCAGCATGTAGAAACCAGTCATTCGAGGGTGGAAAAAGATCATACGGACAACCTAAACATAGACATCCACGTTGCGGACTGTACAATTGAAAACATTGTCAGGTCGACGAGTATATATTATGTAATTGTCGACTATGCAGAGTAAGAAGGCCAATTGAATATTAACAACATGGTTTATACATACGATTCAGAATACAGTTTTATAGGTTAAAGCCATTCCGTAACCCCAAACTCTCAATTAACGTTAAGAGAAATTGGAGAAGCAGCACAAACTGGTCCGCATTTGCGTTTAACAGCTCCGGTTGATATATTGCATGGCAATAAAAAAGATATATTTAAGAAAGAGCTGTGTAGTTTCCCGCCATCACAATATGGGTCTTCTAGTTATTGAAACTAGCTGACAAACCTTCAGGTTGGCTGCAGTGTCAATAAATAGCTAGATGATTCAGTTCAATATGTACACGACGATAGGGCTTTGTTCTTACGTTTGCCTTCCGATATACGTGGAACATATTCTGATGATGTCATTAGCAAACCTGCAATATTTGTATTTGATGGATGTTCAAATTGTCCTTCTCGAAAGGATTGTGTACAAAAGGAATGCAGTGAAGGGGTAGGTACCAAAAAGGTGGTTTTACTCGAGGAAGATTGTTCACTTCCAAAAACAGCAGTTCTTATCAAATACTGTGAATTGCCTTTAATTAAAATGCTCATGTAAAACAAAGTGTGACCGAAAACCTTGTTCTTGTAGACATACCTTCTTGATGTTCCTGAGGGTGTGGGGAATGTCGGGGAGCAATCTTCGCTGATGCAGAAATTGTGCAAGAACGATACAAAATGGAAAAGGGAGTCTGTGAATATTTTGAGATGCAAAAATAAGGGAACTCTATTACTGTTAACTATTTTCTAGATAGGATAGGGAGAATTTGCCTCTTCATAATCCGTAAATCCAAACTCACGACACCGTGTAATCGAACATATTCGATAAAGTGTTGTAGCATGTATTTATTACATGTATTGCCCGTGCACTCACGTGAATTCTTGGATACGATAAAAATGAAACACAATCAAGTCTCATATCAATGCAATATGCCATCATGGCAGTATCTCAGAAGCTTAGAAATGGCAATGCATAGGCATGTTGCAAGCTGGTGAATCCTAGAACCATGTTGCCAGGATTATTGGGAAGTCAAAAAGTGTTATTGCACGACCTGCAGCTTTACACCACCAGACTGGTGATGTTCAAATTAGGAGGGGGCATGGGCACCTTAGGAAATCAACATTCCAGCAAGATCGCCTTTAATGGATTATTGCTTTCCGCAACTGTTTCGTAACCGCACCATAACCAAAGCAGGAGATCCATACTGTGACAGGACTTGAGTTTCTAGCAGTACAGTAAATCTCGGACAAGGCGTCCTTTTCATGGTGTCATCATGTCAAGGCTGAACAGGTGTAATCGTTTACGGTTGTGCTAGCAACATTTAGGTTGGCCTATACGTCGGTGGCGTCATGTGGTCTTTTCGGATGAGTCGAGGTTCTGTCTGTGATAGCATCGGCGTGGGGAGAGATACAAATGCACCACTATCTTGGAGCATGATTTCTTTTAGCGGGGGAGCATCATGGTCTGGTGTGGTGTTTATTACGGGAGGAGAATATAACTTGTACCTGTTCCTGGAAACCTGAATGGACACATTGATGAAATTTTTCGTCCTGTTGTTGTCCCATTTGCACATAGAATTGGTCAAAACTTTGTCTTCCAGGATATTAATTCCGGACCCCACAGAGCTCGTGTTGTAGTTGACTTCGTCGGGAAACAGGGCATCTTGACAATCCAGTGATCTGCGAAATAATCAGACCTCTATCCCATTGAGCATGTATTGGATGTTGTTATTAGGAGAGTCCGCGCACGTCGCGCCATACCAGCCAATCTTCAGGAATTTGGTGCAGCACTTCAGGAGAAGTGTTTTAAACGAAATTAAAGATACCTCAATATTGAATTTAGGCGTTCCCTTATTTTTTAACGCATAGTGTATTCCATGTGTAATTCAACGAGTGTACACTTAATTTTGAAAAGCTGGCACATAGTGAGAAAGGGGCAATATAATAGTACTATTTTTGCTGCTTTTCCCAATATGTTTCTTCCTTTATTTCAATTATTGTTTTTTAAGTTCACAAAACAAATGCAAAACGTCAAAAAATACCACATGAATATTGTATTGCTTGTGTCATATATTTCGTTTTTCTTATATAGGCATAGAGTCTATATGGATTTCGGTACCTTATTTAAGGGATTGTCTTTATATATAAGTTATCTAATACAAAAAAGTGTGTTTTGTCTTTGATCTAAGTTTTAGAGAACAAGCTTTGCCAGAAAATATCGAATTCTAGCATATAGGAATGCATTGACATGAAAAAAAAATCTTTAGTTTTAATGGGTGGGTGGGGTAAGTTGACCCCTTTCAATTCACAATATTTATAGGAATACATCAATTCTAGAAGGCAAACTGATGTGAATGATAAATAAACATGTAGATAGAGTATACTGCTTATCAAAACATCATTTTTGTGTGAATTGTTAGGGTTTTGTTCCATGTTGGTAGATATATACAAATATGCGATTTTTTCCAAAAGGCCTGAAAGTAGCAATAATAAAACGAGTTTTTAACCAATTTCCCCTGAAGGGATTTTGGAGGACTTTTTTTCTGTCATCTCTTATACATTCATGATAACTTTAAAAGAGATTTCGTTTCTGTTGCAATTAGTTGACGGTTAAGTCCATTTTTTTCATAGGATGACTGGACTATATGTGAATTGTTGCAAAAGGAAGAAATGCTTGTGACAAGCAATTTCTCCTTTTGCGACAATGTTTTTTTAGCGCTGTCTGCTGTAAGACGAAAGAATGTGGGGTTAGGTTCTAATGTGTTAACCAATTAGAAAACAGTAAAGACATTTAACCACTTTGTTGCAGACAATATTGGAAAATACTGTGAGAAAAGGAGAGAGCAATTTCTACTTTTCCCACAATGTTTTTTACCTTTATCAGAAGATTACTTTCCAATTCCATCATATTTTTTAATGTTGTCTGCAGACTCTTTAAATTTGGAACAGTCGAATGTGTTGCATTTGTTAAAGGGTAAATAAGACATCTGTGCAACGTTTGGCTTCAATGCAGCATGTAGGAATTCCGAGAAATCTTTTCCATATTAGGGGTTTTACATTTTACGCCTTTTCTCCGATCTGAAGAGACATTCAAGCAACATACATTCCTTGTTAGTTTAGTTAAACCTTCAAATTATTTATGTTACATCAATTGTGAGGCAAGTTCTTCAAACTTAAGATTATTCACTCATGATTCTGCTTGCTATATACATGACAAGTATTGGGGCCAAATGTGGAATAATGATGGCCTCAAGGCGGCACCCGCTAATCAAGGCATTCGAACCCACAACCCTCATGCCAAGAAGTCGACGCTCTACCCTTGGACCACTGTTCTCCACGATTGTGTTCTCATTGGGGAAGTTTGCAAATACTGTTTAGTCCAGTGATGTTTTTCCTTATATGTTTCGTTCCGTAAAACGGAACATTTCCCAATTAAATAACCGAGTTTGTTTCCCCATAAAACCAATGTTTGAATTGAGTTATTCCTGAACACTTTTAAGAGAAGAATGATGATTCTACCAAAAAAAAAAGTTTTCTTTCTGGTACATCAGTTTCTTAAAATCTCATCTAAAGGACATTTATATCAGATACGAATTTTGTGAAATGTTCCCCCAAGTAATTACTTCACACCCCTCGACTATTTACTCAAGTATTCTTCAACGGTCATGTGGAATTTGTTGGCTGATTGGTTAATCTTTAACACTTCCTTGATGCCACGATTCCATTAAGATTATTGAAATGTTGGCATCATTCTTAATAGTCCAATTCCTTGAAACGTGGTGTTGTTTACAGACATTTGTCTTCTGACACCAGTCCCATTGTTTCGGTTTCTCTAAGACGTGACCATTATCTTGATTAAAAGTACGGCTCTTACTAAATAAAGGTTTGAAGAAATGACGAGGAAATGTTCTGTATTATATTCTAGGACGATTTAGCATTTCTGGTCAAAAGGAGTAGTCTTAAAGCAACTACCTACATGAATAAAGAAGACAAATACTTATTTTTGAAATATTTTGTTTTTGTATCATGTTGCTTTGTCCTAAATGCTTCCTCCAAGGATGCAATTCCGAGTTCGATCCCCGTAAGGCGAGGTGAGAATTGTTGAGACTATCCCTGAAATCGGCGCGAGTACTGGTTTAGTATCCAGGAAGCAGTCATTGAGAGTGAATTCAACAAGCTTCAAGCTTCCGACACAATCGATGTAGAAATGAATGAGTTTAAACTTAGGAAAAACAAGATGCAAAGCAAAAAAGCTTTGTTTGATATTTTCATATGTGTCGTCTGCTGACCAATTCAATATGGGCGATTCACAAAAAGTTACAAATTTGGAAATTTGTCAACCAGATGCTCGCAGTTCCCCTATAATGCATGTTTAACCCTTGGGATGCTTGGTAATTTTCTACGAATAAATATGTGTGTCGTCTGCTTTCCCAAACCTTAAATATTTCCTTAATTTTGTCGAGGAAAGATACTCAGAGTAGCAAAGAGGTTAGATCAAAGGCAAGCCGCCAATTTACTTGGCGGCTGGCCTGGATCTAGCCAGTTTGCATTAGCATGAAAACAGCTCCAGCACTCAAAGGGTAAACACAATTTTCAAAACTCTGTTCCAAGATGGGGAGGGTAGGTGTCAAAGTTTACAATTCTCGTCTGCTATTCCTTCCAATTTGGATCAGTCACAAAACTCCTTAGTGATGGAGTGGGGGGCTTAGAACGTAATCGATTAAGGGCGTCCAATTATCCGATACGCATCAATCCGTCATGATAAATGTCGTAAAACAGTTCAGGCAGCTTTGTTTGGCTCGGCATCCCCCATTTGATAACACCGTATATACCCACTTGACATTCGGGATTGTTCGGGATTGATCCCCCACCATCAAACGCTATCGATCTTGACCCAAGCGTGTGGTCAATGCGATAAAAACCCGGCCGGTTTGTTTTGTGGAAATTGTCCGCCGATAGTCATCTATCATCACTGGCCAAGGGTTCAGGACAATGTAATTCATCCCCAAAGCGAAGCGAGCAAATAAATATGAACGTTGCAATTTAGATTTTACGAAACTTATTTTTGCATAAAGATAAAAGTGAATAACAGTCAAGAAATGGTTTAAGAAAGGTTTTGGACATTTGCTATTTCAAATAAATAACTATGAATAAGTAATCCAACAAAAGAACATAGAGTTTCAAGAAGAAAACAGTAATCGGATGCGAACGATTGAAAATCCTCTATCAGTATGATAAAGTTCTGACTATTAAGAGGCAAACAACCCATTGTTGATCAAACATTGACGTATACTTATATAACATAACATAACATAACATAAATTTTATTGGCATTAAACATAACATATTTATAGCCGTACAATTTTACATATAATTTTACATACAAATGGTGAAACATAAGAAAAGGAAAATAATTTACCAAGACGAACAGTCTAATTATAGATAAGGATCTGTATGAATAAGTAGATTTAATAAATAGCTTAACATCTAATCTATATTGGAAATATTTCTAAATTTAAATGCACTAATAATATATTTAGCGACACTAAGGATGGTGCGTTGTGATATCGAATTCATGATATTTTCAAACTATATAACTAACGTGTTTGAAAAAGGCCACAAGCATGAGGAATCATTCAACTATTTGTATCGGATACAATATGAGCCCAATAACAGGTTTTAATCATCTGTTTTATAAAGTTGTAGATATGTAGATGTTTGTAACGGTTAATAAATCTGTTTGAACCTTTGAACTCTGTGTGTACTAGGTAGTAATCTACCCTATGGAATACATGTGGTATAAAAATGTCGAAAGATAACAAAGATCACAAATAAATACAATGATGCCGTTGTAAAACAATTCTTAATCCGATTTGTATACTGTAACTACCGAAATATCTACATTCAATCCTGCTTTAAGCTACAGCGCTTAAACATTGCATGAAATATTATTCAAAGTTTAATGCTATCTTTATACAGGATATAAGTCAATCAGAAAGCTCGTAATGTAGCTTTTCGAACGAATGTCATCCGTACAAACCCCCGTGTTATCTTAAACAATACGATTCCGTGCATTTTACTAATGTCAATTAACCCATTATCAAACAATAACGACATCTAATGACTTTGTAGCAGACAACTGTTGAAAACATTGTGGGAAAAGGAAAAATCTTGTAACTAGCATTTTCTCCTTTTCTCACAATGTTTTCTATCCTATCTTATCCAATTTCACCACATTTTGAAAAATGTCGTCTGCAAACTCTTTCAATTTGGGAGAGTCGAACATTTGGCGTTTAGTGAAGGGTTACAACAAAATTTGACTTTACTAGGAGAATTTTGTTCCGCTACTGAATGGGATGAACCAGCGATGGAATGTACGTTCTGACACTCACCCTCGGATACCATCCTTTCTCGTCTTACCAAACCCTCTCTGCTAATGAATGCTTCTTCTTCCCTAATTCCGGATTTATAAATCTTTCTGTTATGACGTCTACAAAAAAGCCCATTATGGGAAACCTATCGGATATGATGGATCGGCCGGCGCTTTCGAACAAGACTGGATCATATGAACTTACCACTCGAAAGCGAATCTAGGACCGGTGATAGTGTACTACAGATCGAGAGAGAACATATTATTGAATGTTGATTGTATTCAAACATCTTCGAACAAAATTTAGAAATTTGTTTACAAAATTCAAAATTTACAGTCAGAGATTGGAAATGGAAGCAAGACGCTAAATATAACTTTAAACGACCAGATCAGAAATATGTTATTAAAGGCTGTTAAAGGCAGGTTGGCTGCTTAAAAGGGTGTCTGCTTAACACAAGTTAGACTTTATTGATATTGGATAGGTTCATGTAAAGAATAAATGGTGAAATATGAAGCAAATGACTAAATCTTTGGAAAACGAATCATTTGATTTTGGCAATTTTTTATCTTGCAGAATAAGGTTAACTTTTAGAGTTTTGGTTTGTTCTAACTGTTCATGAGATCATTAAGCTTATACGAGCTAGAATGGTTGACCCGTTACCAAACAATAACGATATTTGACGCGATTTGTGCAGACGACTCTGGAAAACATTTGTGGGAAAAGGTGAAATTGCTCGTCACAAGCAATTTTTCTTTTTCCCATAATATTCTCTGCCCAATCAGAAGATTATTTTTCAATTTCAGCACACATTTCAAATGTCGTCTGCAAACTCTTTCAATTTTGGACAGTCGAACATTTGGTGTTTGGTAAAGGGTTAAAGTACTGCCGAGATCGATATATGAAGGACAGCGTCGTTGACCCGACCGGAACCGGAAATGGGAATATTGTCCGCAGGATCACAACCCCATTAATGGTTCACATTTTTCATGCTATTTCGCTCTCTTTCTTGGGAATAAAAACGTCAAAAACCTACAGAACTACATTAACTCCCGACATATTTCTGACTTCTACGCAATCCGCGACGGAAGCAAAACAGCGATTTGCTTTTGGATATATATTATTATCCAAGATGAGTTTCCTTGCCATGTGAAATCAGAGAAGCAGATGTTAGGTTTTGCCTAAATACGTTTGAGGCCCGGTCTGAACGTCATTTGTTCGAGCAGAGCCGATGCCGAAGCTGTGCCGGTTTGTAGAGTATCAACCTGCTCAAGGACATTTTCTACAGTTATATAAGAACATTACCCTTTCATAGAATTTTCAAATTCGTTGATATGTTATTTAAAATTCTATTGTAAATACAAAAATGAAAAAGAAATTGCAGCTCGACGAGTTAGTTTTTCTGAACAGTGACCGTTTCAATAGTAACCGTTTGGGGCAAAACTTTCAAATTGACCATACCATCTTCAAAGGTCATAAAATGATGACTGGAAGGTTTATATAAACAAAAAAATATGAATCCATAAATTCAATACTTTATCGTTCAATGTTAACATTATAAAAATCTGAACATGTTTTCTAATCCAAACTTCTTTTTACAATTTTTGTACTAGACACAAAGTAACGAAAATAGAGATGTATATTACAAAATAAATTTCAGGGAATTTTCTTATCTTTCAGTATGTGAAGCTAAATTCAATCTTGAAATACAAAATGAAAAAAAAGTACGAAATGTTGACGAGTTAGTTTTTATTTTTAAAATGACAGCTTTCGCGGTAACCGTATTTGAAAAACATTTATAAAAACGACTAAAATAACTTTAAGATTGAAAAAACGAAGCTGGGGACTAATTATGCATTAGCAATATAAAATATGGTTAATAACCTATTATAGTTTTAGGGATAATATGATTTTTCTTTGAAAAAAGAAATACATACATTATTTCATCCAAATAAAATCGTTATCCGATTACTTAACAAGAACCTCTTCGGTAAGAGATTTATTAACTCCCTTGAATGCGAAGGTGAAGTGCACAGAACATATTACCGAGAACGTCCATAATGTAGAATACCCATGATAAGCAGTTTTGAAATTGATTCTTTAGTTGGAATGGATCGGTTGTTCTCGGTATAGATCGATTGAAGTATAACAAAAACAACCGAAGTATTCCGACGTGAGAATGAGTTTCAAAATGGCGGATTATTGGTATGATAAGTGTAAAAGGCGTAAAACCAAACATATTCTTTTGTGATGTTTAGAGAGAAGTCATCTTATGAATTACATATAAGCTTGCTATTAGGGATATCTCTATTAATACAATGATTGATTACTTGAAGTACGAGAAATGAGTATCTAGTGAACACAACTTAAACACAACTTCCACCTTAACGCTACATATTTGTGTTTAGAAGCAAACGACTTTCAAAATGCATTGTGGGAAAAGGAGAATTTGCTTGTCACAAGCAAGTTCTCCTTTTGCCACAATGCTTTTTTAATCTATTCCCATATCACAAAAGCAGAATTTAAAGTTTTTTCACATGTTTACAATGCATCTTCAAGTAAATAAATAAAGTATGTCTTCTGCAGGTTGTAAAAAGTTGAACAGTAAAGTAGTAAAATCAGGGTTCGCAAATTAAATGTAAACAATGTCGAGATTTAAAACACTTTTCGAAAAAGATATCGTTATAAAAAGTGCTGATAAACATATATTTGTAATATATGTTTTGTCCATATTTGCGAAATCAATTATGATAGTAATAAGTAACAATATTCAATTATTTTCAGAAAGGTCAACCCAATTCTAAAAACTTTTATTTTCTTTGCTGTTCTGAATTGTGTTCGAAAAATATGGACGAAATATTTGAAAAACATGTACATGTTATATACACACACTCGTAATCAGTTCATAGAAGAAAGACTATGACAATACACTTGTATTTGATAGAGACGACTTAGGTTTAGTTTTTGGAATAAGGAAAAATCCTTATTTCTTTTCCCTTTTAATAAAATAATGTTGTATGAGAAATACTCTACAACTCTTAAAAAATAGTGTTGTTTTAGATCACGTTCAGTGTCAGGCTTATCACATATAGTCTCGAAAATATATCCCTATCATGTGAAATAGGCATGACATAATTTCTTCAAGAGTTATCATTCTTGAATTCGAATTAACTACTTCGTGAACTTTAACCCCGGAAACGGTGTTCTCTGACCCCGGAAGTCATTTATGCTGTCCCCGGAAGAAGTTGTCACTCCAACCGGAAGTGGATGCCGCTACGGTAGTCACACACTACAGAGCAGAGCATGCGCTGTCATTACACTTTGGAATAGTTACCTCCAGGCAAGAAGGCATCTGCATAAATTAATGTGCTTGGTAAAAATGTGTTTGTTAATTAAGATAGTTTTATCTAGTCGCCAATTTTAGCAAACTAGATCTAGTTGAGTTTAAACCTATATCATTTTACATCGAGGACGAATCAATGTCTTACAACTTATATTCATTACTATCTATTCTGATTCGCACCAAATGTTGATTCATTTGAAAGTCACTAACAAGACCCCGTTTTAATTTATTTGTGTGTATACCTTCACCAAATGGCATAGAGAATCTTTGCTACAAAGATACGTCCTTCTTTATCCCGAAACAGACGTCAGTCCTTAACATTAAACAGATTGGACTGTTTGAAATTGTAACAAAGATGAAGTATCATGCCCAAATAATTGCTTGTGTGACGTGATAATATTGATATCGTGTTGTCATTTTCGTGGTTGAAATTAGTTTTGTGCTCATCAATTTGAAGGCTAATTCACTTTAATGAAAAAAAGGGAAATCACAACGTTTAAAAGCTGCAATTGTTAAGTCGAAAACATTAAAGAAAGAAAGAGTAACTAATTGTTCGTATTTTTTCTTTTACCATTTACATATTACAATCGTCAATGTAACGTCATGGCTGCCATGGACAGTCAAGGTTTTGGACCCGAAAACCGCTGTGTTATAAGATAGAGCTATTGTCGGGATATTTGGTGTCATTTGGAAACGGACTTCTGATGTACAAAAGTTATACGAGTCTATTTTCTAACCTCTTGTTTACACTGACTCTCAAAGTAGTGAACAGGGTACCGTTTTACTAAACAGTTTACGCTTAAGATTTGCGTAAGTCTAAAACAACAATTCCTCTTATAACAATATTGGGCGAAGCATTATTGCAAAGTTTCACATCATTGGAATTGTCTCTTCGAGACGCTTCCAATGACGTGTTACATTGCAATAGTGTACTTTCATTTAAGATACCATTCATGTTTATCAGTTATGACTTGCGCAAATATTTTCCTTAAGTTGTTTAGTAAAACGGTACCCTGGAAGTTGTATGTCAACATTTCTGAAATGGCTATAGCAGTTGAAAAGCGGTTTGACACATTTGCAGGACCATCTTAGAACTAATATTGATATGAATTCGACAATGTCGACCTCAGCAAGCATATACCTGCAAAACTCGGTTCTGCTTGGCCCATTGGTTAAGGTTGTGGACTTATAACCCGGGATACCGGGTTCGAGCTCTGGCAATACCGCTGGTTACACGGGATTGTCCATTGGTAAGACACTTCATAGCCGTTGCCTAGCACTGGTAGATCCAGGAAAGATGTAACATATCTACACAATTCTTGACAATGTGTTAAATCTGGTGTAAACATAACAATCGAAACAAACGCATCAAAACGTATCTTCGTTTGGTTTGATAATAAGTACATGTAATTCCTTATCAATTTCGCGTGTTTGCCCTTTGTAGTCAAAGCATTCAATCCTAAGAATACTGGGTAATTTTCTTAGAAAATAACTTTTTGTGTCGTCTGCTTTCCAAAACTTTGAATATCTACTTAATTCTTATGAGGATTGATTCTCAGAGTAGCAAACAGGTTAGATCACGGGCCAGACACCAATCTACTTGGCGGCTGGCCTGGATCTAACCTGTTTGCATAAACATGAAGTCGGATCCAGCTCTATAAGGGTTTAATTTCCTTCTGTTACGTAAATGCATAACTGGGACAAAAAGTCAAAACACAATTACGTCGCTGCAAAATGCTTGCAATGTGATTGCCATTGAATACGTTTGGTATGTACTAGAAGAGGCTAATTTTCAACATAACCCTCTTCATTTATCCTCGAATTGAAATAAAATCTCCGAGCATTCGGGACAATTTGATTACGTTATTCAACCTTATTCACGCGATTTTAACTTTGTAGCGATTCTGTGGAAAGGCAATACTGTGGCTTTATGTGAAATACACATGTATGTTATGACTGTTATGTGCGTTCTCTTGAAACTTGAACTTAAAAATTCGGGTTTTAGGATTTTAAATCAAAAGCTTTACCGATTGTTTCAAGGCGCTTACCAAGTTCATCGTATTTTGATATAGATTCATATTTGTATGGTTTTAATATTATCAAAGTAATTAACGATGTGGTAGGTACAACGAAATTCAATCTTTCTTTTGCTTAATTTCTTATTCAAGGCAGCTTCAAGATTGATCTATAAAATTCTTTACATTTGAGCGACATAAATAAGCATTGATTAGGTACGAATGAAATCAAGATGCGAATGAATACTTAAATAAAGGGCTTTGTGACACACAATGATTAGAATCAATGGAGCCAAGATTCTATCATTCAACTCCTATTATGTGAAAGAAATAATATACACATACACTTGTGTAGGTCTGAGAGCAAGGATCTGTCAAAACCTATAACATATTTTCTTAGTCATAGCGGCACTTGAGTAAGTGTCTGCAATCAAGTTGTGCTTTGTAATTGAAATGTTTCAAACTATATGGCTTCTTATCTTGTAAAGCCAGCTTTCCAGCTCCTTCCAAAAAAACATCTATCGGTTCGAAAACAACCATAAATACACATCTTCAGCAAATCCTAGACTTATACTTTCTCCCCCTGTGTAAATATTTAGCGCTCTGTTTGAAATAAAAACGGCAGGAAATAAAGGTACCAAATACTTACGACAATTACATTTTTTTCTTCTGTGTAGAAACTATTGCGACAAACGGCAGAAGAAAGGTATCAACTATTTACGACTACAGTCTAACTTGTGCTAAGCAGCCACCCTTTTTAAGCAGCCAATCTGCCTTAAACAGCCACTACAGAAAGTCCAATTGTTATATTCATAGAGAACATCAAAGTGTGTTAAGCAGCCAACCTGTCTTGAACAGCCAATTTACTCGGTCCCATAGGCTGTCCTCTTAACACGAGTTTGACTGTATTACTTTTTTTCTTTTGTATAGAAACTATTGCGACAATTTGGTGAGAACATTATTTAGTTTTGTAACGGACATAATCAAAATGACAATCGCTTTAAATGCAACAGTACACATATCAACTAAAATATAAACGTGATAGGAGAACACTATAAGTAACAATAATGAATGCTGTTTTGACAATTTATTAAATGAACAGGAACGAAATTGTCTGTATTTTCCTGTAATTAGAATTGAACTTAAGCAATTGAATTTCGAAATGAAGAAGTAAGGTATTTAAGATACTTGTTTACAGAAGAGACAATCTGTCAACCAGTCAAACTAGAATGTAGCTGAAACGATAAGCCGTTTTTGTTATGTCGTGTGATCTACAATTTAATCAGTTCAGGAAGCGTTAAATTATCTTATTATAAACAGTCTACATGCGGTAGATCTCAAGGGAAAGGTCACTCTTTTAATATGAAATACGTGCTAATTCACTGTAAACACATATAAAAGAATTAAAAACGTCTAGATTTCCTTCCTACGACAATTTTTCAATGCTTATCATATAACAGCTGTTGTGCAATTTTAACGAAATTAAATTTAGACTTCCAAATTTTCTCACATCTATAAACAAGCAGCTTGAAGGGTTGCTACAAAGAGAGTTAACAAACCCCAGTCGCCTACTGAAGGAACCTGTTTGACAGAAACGTTTTAATTTACCATCACCATGGTAACGGTTTCGTATATTCAGTAAGACATTCCTATAAACTGGATAGATATAGGAGAAACCCTTTTATTCTCGCTTCTATAATTCCTAGACGACACACGTCCCTGTTACTAAGAATTCATATTTGTTTCATAACTTTTACTTAAATCTTAGCTGTTTGTGAATGATGGAAAAGGATGCGTTTGTCACATTACCCAGATTTGCAAAAATGCAAAACTATGTGATTTGTATCTTTTATGAAAATCATTATCTTTATGTAAACAAAATCTCCATTGTCCAAAGTAAAAACGGATTAGAGGGTACGTATAACACAATAAGAAACGCTGGCGTTGGTTTTACCGTAAAACAGTACCTTATGCCTTAACCCTTTCCAAAACAATAACGATATTTGACCTCGTTTTTGCAGACGACTTTAGAAAACATTGTGGGAAAAGGAGAAATTGCTCGTCACGAGCAATCTTTCCTTTTTCCACAGGTGTTCTGCTCTATCTGAAAAATGTTTTTCATCACATTTTGTAATGTCGTCTGCAAACTCTTTCAATTTGGGACAGTCGAAAATTTGTTGTTTGGGAAGGTCACTTATCACTCCCGTCATAAGTGCATTTGAAACGAAATAGTTCAGGGACGTCATTACTAAGAAACAATGACGAATAATCTTTTTCTTTTTACAATTTGTTTAAATAATATTCTCTCTGAAAACAGACATAGCCTCCTACTGTGTCGTGACTACTCTGTTCTATCTTATAATTTATACTATAGCTGTATTAACTTTATATCTTGTACTCTGGAAAACCCTTATTGAAATGTTGCTTTGTTAAAGTATATGTATTATTTTTGTTATGGCTATAAGTATGCTTCACGCTATTTTATGCTGAATAGAATCGAATTGAATTGAAAATTGTAACTGTACCAACTCAAGAATTACTACAGATGACGGTTATGAAGTTTGGCTGATGACATCAACCTTGTAATACAAAACCAAAGTTTTACCAAACATGTCCAGCATACAGCAAATTTAAGCTTTTAGTAACAGCCGAAAATGAGTGTTTTATGTAAATATAACTCGTAAATATTGTATATTTAGAAAAACACTATTCGTGATTCGGAATATAGCGATGTCACACATGCATACATTATTGAATCATAATTAATCAATTAACTTAAAGTCCCCGGACGTCAAAATGTTTTTTTGGTTTTTTTGGAACTTAAGGAAATAAAGGTATACACATGTATTTAATATTTCAGCATCGATGTTCATAAGTGTTCTACTTTCGAAAATATTTTCCTTGAGTTTAGTAAAACGACACCCTGGTGTGTTGAAACTGGTATATGTGAAAAAGGGGTATGTAGAGGAAAATGATTTATTCGGTATCATTTGATCTGTTAAAGAGTAGTTTGAAACGTACAACTATTTACTTAACGAGCATAACTCATGAAAAAACATTTATGAAATTGGCATATAATTCAAAGCTCTCATCTAGATGTATATCATGACATGAAAGATAATTTCGCAATGCTTTTTTCCTTGAATAAGGAAGTAACCTAGGCCCGTAAAGTTTGGCAAGTTTTATCCCTGAAATCGCTGATGTGACTTTGTTTTGGCTGTTTCCTTCTTAAAGGTATTTAAGTATATCAAACTTAAATTCCAAAGTTCATGTAGTATTTGACTTGAGTTGTGTTAATCATACAATCGAAATAGAAAAAAACAGAAAAATAGAAAAAAATGGTGACCTTTTTGAAATCCTCACATTTACCCACACTTTGTTTAGGCTGTTCCATCAAGGGAATTCCGTTGACCACATCTAAAATTCGTTCGTTTTAGTAAACTAATCAATTCAGCTTCTTTGACGTCAACACATCACGACAAGCGTCGATGCTTGCTAATTAGATAAATGATTAATATTCATATCGAATATGAACAATTTCCGAAGGAACGCCACCCGCACCAACCCGGAATACTAATTCCGAATATCTCATCATTATCCAGTAATTGAAAGAAATAGTCCCATTGTATCACTCCGCCACTTTAGTAACGGTACGTGTGAATTATGGCGCCGGGTAAGTTTTGTTTCAGCCATGTTTTCTCGTTTGTTTTAATCACCCATCATGGCATCATGAAATATCAAGAGAAGAGATGTATGGATCATTGTCCAGCTTTGTCAATGTTAGGATACAGGACAAGGACCGGTCAACGCGAATTGCTTGATTAACCCTGATCGTGTCAGAATTAGTATGGCAACATTCTGAGGTCTAGGGATTTTGTAAAGTAGAAAATTTAGAAAGAGTACACAGAAAATTTTGTAAGCGAATCCTTAATGTTAAACAGTCAACTAACTCTCTAGCTTTACTATCCGAACTTGGGCGGTTCCCACTCATTATAGGGAGATACACCCGCATTATAAAATACTGTTTAAAACTCTTTAGAAGAAAGAAAGATAATTATATTCTTTCATCTATCATTGCCTACCAAAGTAAAGAAATACACGATAATCCAGAAACTAAATTGGTGTAATAATGGAAAGCACTTACTAGAGTCATCTGGATTTGCTACTTTATGGTTATTTCCAGAATCAGTGCAGATAGATAATTTTATACCTATTTTCTCATCTCGAATAAAATGTATTCATATAAGTATTCATATAAGTAATTGGCACGAACAAATTTCACTTTCAACATCAATGCAACTTTTGTTTATAGTCTTAAGGTATGAAAAATCCGGATACATTTATATTTTAGAGAGTAGATCACAACGAACTATGTTAAGTAAATTAAGATTGTCATCACATGATCTAAAAATTGAAAAGGGGCGCCATAGTAATATTTCAAGAAATGAAAGACATTGTGATTTGTGCCCATTAGGTGATATTGAAGATGAGTACCATTTAACATTAATTTGTCCGTATTTTAGAGACTTAAGATCTATTTACTTACCGAAGTATTACATCGAACATCCCAGTATGTACAAGTTCCTCAGTCTGCTTAATACTAATAAAAAAATCATTACTCATTAAACTTTCTAGTTATTTTGGTAAAGGGTTGAACGGTCATTTCGCATACAAGCACCCGTCTTCCTATGTACCAAGCTCTTGACAGCGGTTACCTCCCTTTTGTGGTTAGTGCTAGATACCAAAACGCAAGTACACGAGTTTGAAAGTTAATTATACGGCTTGTCGTAAATGGTAGTATTTCAATTAGTCTTGATAGGTATTAAAGTATTTGAGACATTAACTTTAACCTTTGTTTTTAGACAAAACGTTCGAAACTAAAGGGAATTTGTGAAAAAATTACACTATAGCTTTTACGTTTTGGCAATCAATGCGATCACTGTAGACCTTAAATTTACCGAATTATGGCAGTGGTTCTTATAATTTTGTTTTTATTCTTGAATCATCATAGTTTCTAGTGTCAACACCCTTTCGTCGACTGTGTTGTGAATCATGACAGCAAACTATAAACAAATTGTGGATGTCAGAGGCAACGTGTTGGCATGGCGAGAAATCACGTGACCATGGCTCGGGAAAAAACAAATGAATATTATTGTTCAATATCTCGATTCATTACCAAACAATAGATGCGACTCGAAGGTCTTCCAAGCTCATGAATACAAATGAGAGGCTGCTTTGGTTAAAATTGTTTTGGTTGGTTTGTGTTTTTACTTTTTTCTCTGTTCAGTCTGTTGGGGGGGATTCAAGAGTTCAAATAAAAGTCGAGTCTCCCACACTTTTGATAATGATTTTGAGTTTTCAGTCGCTTAGGTCAACGTTAGATTAACTCATCAAAAGAGGGTCCACCAATTTACATTATCAGTTTTGTTTCTTGCTCTTTTATTATTTGCCCTTTTTCTTTTTTGACGCTCTTTATTCTAATTTCATTTCCCTCTATCTTTGTTACCTTTTATCATCAAGTTGGTGGATAAATGAAATCAAAGGTCGTGATTTCTGGTCAAGTCATATCAATCTTTGGAGTATTGAACATGCAACAATTCAGTTAAATGCAGATAATATATTTGAACCAGGCGGTGCTCGAACTGACGAAACAAAATTAAATAAATTAAAAGAATATATCTCGGTATTGCTGTGAGATAAGTAGGAGACGCACTTGGAGCTCCAAGCAGCCAATCGTTTCTACCCGGGTTTTTCCGTGACCTGATATCAATCGTCACTACTCGGCCATTTCCGTGTCATGAGAAATACAAAACGTTTGTAATTGTAGGATTATAAATTTTATATCGGATATCCCGGCTCATAATACATTTCCTATGAACCTCTTATGTACATGTACATGGAATTGTTGAACATCATTTGAAATAAATATTTTTGTCGGTAATTCATAATTGTATGTAATAGTGAAGGTATAAGTTTCGATATAATTTTGTCTTCTTTATTAAACAAGATGACTGTTTATATATTACAGTTGATATATTCATATGAAATCGAAAGTATAACAAAAGTTGTCATGCAAGAATAAATTGTGCAGATTTCATATTATGTCAGAGGTATTTTCCTGAGACAAATCCTGTGAGTTCAGATTGCCAATGAGCCAGGTAATATAGCTGTTTATATTGCTGATAGCGGGTAATTGTCAGCCAGACGTTGCAATTCTTTCCCCGTAATTGCGGATATGTCCATTTACTTCGACTTCCGCCACAATCTTAGGTCTCTCTCCCAGCGGACGTTCGCATAATAAACCGATCGAAAAGTAAACAATTATGGCCATTGCTTCAGTATGTATTGGACATCGATTTTGGATTGACTACCCGCTGATTTTCTTGCAGTGGTTATTTACTTTTTGTGCTGACCTAAGCGCGGTTACATCAGAGTTCATACGAGTTTTCATAGGCAGTCGAAGCTACAAGACTGTTACCATATCAAAAAAGGAGTTAGTCTATCTCCGAAAAATGTAATGAGAAAGGTTGATAAAAACCTATATATATTTTCTCTCGAGGACAACGGAGTTGTTTCCCCAGATTTATTTTTAAGAAATGTAATGAGAGTTTTTAATGATTTGATAGAAAAAAAGAAAGATACTTGTAGAATAAGCTTACATTCGTGTCCCAATAAATGGAAACAATACGGAGCAATTTTCCCTTTTGTTACACTGTTTTAGAAAAGAATCGTCCGCTCCTGCATTTGTATTGAAAAAAATGCTATGCAAGATACATTATATGAAAAAAACAGTCGCCCTTATCATAAGCGTTGCATGATAAATGTAAATAGCGGGGCCTCCGTGGCCTAGTGGATAGAGTACATAACTTGAAATCACATAGCCCCTCTCCGCGTGGGTTCAAATCCTGAGAGGGATATGGATTTTCATAAGAGGCAGTCTCCCGACTGAATTACGGAATGTCGATGGTTCTTCCCGCCATGCCAAACCCCTATGGGCAGTTGAGTATGGGGTCTTCATCCATCATTAAGAGTCGGGCATCGCTACATAACTGAAATTATGTTGATGTGATGTAAAACCCATATAACGGAGGCTATGATTGTTTGATCAGGCGAAAAGTCGCAAACCAATCTGATAAGGTAACGGGCTAATGCCCTATTTGGCTGACCCAGCGCTCAATCCAACTGTACCAAATACTAACTAGCTCCTCATACTTTCATTAGATTTCAATATGACTGAAATACTCATAAATGCCTATTTCAAGAAATCTTTCGTCGCAAAGTCATTTCGTTTTATACCTACCTTCATGTTTTTGAATCAAATTCATTACCCTTTCATAAGTTCACGGAAACTTTTTAAAAAGAAGTATGTGGGTCAAAATGGACGTTTGGAAGTTTTTTCTTGGATTAGGGAAGAAATAAAAGCAATTCAAAGATATGTACGCTGGTTGCCAAGATAGTTGAGAATCTATATGGGGAGAAGTGTTAACCTTAATCAAATCAAACCAATTTTCAACATTAACGCTTAGAATTACGGGTAATTATCTAAACGGAATTCGTCGTCTGCTTTCCAAAGCCTTAAATATCTGCTTAATTTTGTTTAGTAAAGTACTCAGAGTAGCAAACCGGTTAGATCACAGGTCAGTCGCCAATTTACTTTGCGGCTGGCCTTGATCTAACCTGTTTGCATAAGCATGAAGTCGGGTCCAGCAAAATAAGAGTCAATAAACGTACACATGAAACCTTTGTAGCTCCAGATCGCACTGATTTCCCCACCCAAAACGGAATTCCCTAAATATCCATTCCAATGAGCGATGTGTCCTAATACTTCTTCCTTAATATCTAAATTAAATCTTTAGCGTTCCGTGCCAAGATTAACGTTATTTTACCAGACACGTGGTGCTCCATTTCAATTAAAGCCCCATTCCAGCAAATGTTAATGTCCCAACCCCCTTTTGTGCGGCCATTTGCTTGACAGATGGCAAGGTTTCCGTGGATTCGCATATATAACGGTTATTGCCACAGCAAAAGGAGCCTTACAGACAACAGTCGATGCTCTTGAGTTTGAGACACAGACAGAAATAGCATAGAAAAAGTAAGTTTTAGTTGTCATTTTCCCTTGAATTTTCAGAGTATGTCAGGCACTGTGGTTTTGTTTCACTCGCTAAACCTAAGTTTTGGTAACATCAACACCTTCCAACACGTGTCAAGTACAATAATGTTGTATTTTATCCGAAAACTTAATTCTTGTCTTTGGCAGTCACTGTTTCTAAAATCATCGAACATGGTGTTTTGAATGGATACAGCTTCCTATTTACACTAGTGTATTCCATCCTCATTTAACGAGTTACTTTCAGTTACCCTATACCAGGCCTGATAAGCCCGATTGTTAAGGAGTCCGGCTCGAGATACAAATGATCTGAGTTCAAGACCGTGGTACGACGAATATTCGACATTATTCCATGTCTACGACGAAGACCATTTGCATTTATGATGAAAGCAGCAAGTGGCCTCTTACGGTCATTTTGGATTACTGTATTTAAATTCCGCTGGTAGACTGAATTTATCTTGGGAGGACGTCATGGAGCGAGACAGGAAGACCCTGGGCATAGACTCCATCAACCTTCAACATAGAAGAGTATGGAGAGGAAGACTTAGATCTAGACTGGACAGTCAGGCCCGACCCTCAGCAGAGGATAAATTGATGGCATGATTCAACAAATAAACCGGAAAGTGAGTGAGTGAGTTAGGGGGTGAGTGAGTGGAATGATAAAAATAGAGATAGATGCAGTGACCTCAGTGATGAAAGTCCACTTTTGTTGATAACGCATTTAGAATAAAATCTCATTTCGTGATTCTCAAAACGAACCTAGAAACCGTTGTGAAAAGGATTAGATTGCTCCTGAGGATAAATCTATCATAAAGTCGTTACATCGCTATTTACCCTAAAACGTGAAAGACATAGTTTTCTGTCGTCAATGGTTGCTTTAAATACCTTCCATCAAAACAGTGCTAACATCTTGACTATCCTATCCCTATCAAAACACACTTTATATTGGTTGGAAATATGCATCATTTGTACCAAGGGATGTGGATGCACGCGTTTTCGGCGTGGTAATTTCGCTGTCAGGTAATTATGATGTGTTGCCAATTTCCGCAGTAATCGTGAATATAAATATATTAATAATAGAAGAAACCGCGGAAACTACCACTTAGACGGACGATAACATATGGTTTTGTTACACTGAGATTTCTCGCAGACATTTTTAATCAAATATGACTGTGTACGACTAATGTATTTTTTTGCGAGATCGTCCCTTTCCATGAGGCACCGGTTCGTATCCCAGAACCCACGTTAACATTAAAAACAAATCACGATTTAGGAATTGAAACTAAATCAGACGGACCACTGCCACAAAGAAGGGTTTCAGAGAGACTTCGATTACATTGATTGCCAAAACGTCAAAGCTTTCATGTCATTATCTTGACAAGTAACCTTTAATTTCAAACGTAATATGTGCAAAAAGATTGAATTTGTTCCTTACATAATTTAGTACTTATCTCAACTAATTAAACACTACATTTTCTATAAGACCCTGCACGTTATAATCTCCTTTGGGTTTTTGAAACTGGTGTTCATACTTTACCTGTACGTTATAATCTCCTTTGGGTTTTTGAAACTGGTGTTCATACTTTATTGTCACATAGCGCAACTCGGAATCCACTACAACCGTTGTAACCATCGAAACGTTTACGTGTCTCGGTGAATACCTATAAATTCTGGAACATTCCTGGGAGAATCTGTTCGTGTTTCCATGGCGATCAATATCATCCGGAATGTTCTTTGTCAAACGCCACAGAATTGCGGAGAAAAACTGACGTCATAGCTAACGAAACACCGGGCTTTACATAGACCTGCGGAAAAGTTAAGTCAACATAGCTAACGAAACACCGGGCTTTACATAGACCTGCGGAAAAGTTAAGTCAACATAGCTCACGAAACACCGGGCTTTACATAGACCTGCGGAAAAATGAAGATAACATAGCTCACGAAACACCGGGCTTTACATAGACCTGCGGAAAAATGAAGATAACATAGCTCACGAAACACCGGGCTTTACATAGACCTGCGGAAAAGTGAAGGCAACATGGCTCACGAAACACCGGGCTTTACATAGACCTGCGGAAAAGTAAAGACAACATAGCTCACGAAACTACGGTTTTTACATAGCTTTGTCTATGATGCGGCATCCCCTCATATCGAATATGCACATAACAAGCAGAATTGTAATAAAAACCAGTTTTGCAAAATATCATTATCGTAACTAGGCTTTTTGTGTTCGACTTCATGCAAGCCAATGTCAATAAATAGCTCACATTGAAGAAGAGACGCTTTTATGAAAATTTATTTGCGGGACCAAGGAATTGTACTGCTCTTTAAATATTAAAGATAAACTCAATATAAGACAGATTGGTTTGTTTGATGCATTTCTCAAATAGTTTAGTACGTCACTGCGAGACGTCATGTGGGCAAAAATACCATAATTTTCATTAATCTTTTTGTTAACTTGTTCATTTGTTCATTATCTTATGGAAGATTGTCAGTTTAAAATCGCCAAATAGGTTTTTCTCGATCAATAAGGCCTTTTTTTATTTATTATGATTATTACGTCGATCCATTTTGGTTCTTTATAAGCATTTCCTGCCAAATTTACGTAACAAATTATATTATACAGTCTAACTTGTGTTAAGCAGCCACCCTTTTAAGCAGCCAACCTGCCTTAAACAACTACTACAGAAAGTCCCATTGTTAGATTTATAGTGTACATCAACTTGTGTTAAGCAGCCAACATGTCTTAAACCGCCAATTTGCTCAGTCCCATAGGCTGGCCTCTTAACACAAGTTTGAATGTATTATCATCCAATAGATTTGTACCTTATCTGTCTCATAACAACCAAAGTGGGGGAGATCATAAAACACATTGTTCATTTTGCTGATGTGATATTCAAACACACCAAAGGTACATCACAGAAAAAGTTCCAACTAGGAAACTGTACGATGATAGAACCATTGGTATTTCACTATGTTCTAGATCCCTTTCGACAATTCCACATAGCTCTGATACAAGAACCGTTTCAGATTGTCCTGATCGCCCCGTTCCCAGCGTCGATAGCTTGGGCACCGTTTAATACAATACGTAAATCACGTGTGTAACTTGAGACCATGGCGTGTGAACACTGTTGACAGCTTAAAAACTCTCTCGCGTGATAGAGTTTATCGCCTAGCAGACCACGGTATAAGAACACCGGATTCCTTCATTGCTCGGGTCTAGCACTCACGCAGAGAACGACCTACGGCCAAAGTTACCAATGCGTTTGTTTTGTATTATCAATAGATTGTAAAAGCAGACACTCATGTAACTAACTCGAGCTTTCCGTAGTTGTCATTTATCAAGCAACTCTTCGAGTCTAATATGCACGTATAGAAAAGCAAAGCCTAAGCCAACATGACGTTTGTTTTGTATTATCAATAGATTGTAAAAGCAGACACTCATGTAACTAACTCGAGCTTTCCGTAGTTGTCATTTATCAAGCAACTCTTCGAGTCTAATATGCACGTATAGAAAAGCAAAGCCTAAGCCAACATGACGTTTGTCTTGTATTTGCAATGGACGGCACCAGTGCAGTTTACTTGAGCGTTCCATAGTTGTATAATATCAAGCAACTCCTCCGGTCTAATATTCACGTATAGAAAATCCAAGCCTTTGTCACCAAAACATTTGTCTTGTATTTCCAATGGACTGCACCCTTGAAGTTTAATTGAGCTTTCCATTGTTGTACAGTATCAAGCAACTTCTCAGGTCTAGAACTCAAGTATAGAAAAGCCAAGCCTTTGTCACCAAACATTTGTCTTGTATTTTCAATGGACAACAAAGGCCGGCACCAGTGCAGTTTACTTGAGCATTCTATAGGTGTATAGTATCAAGCAACTCCTCAGGTCTAAAATTCACGTATGGAAAAGCCAAGCCTATGTTACTAAAGCGTTCGTCTTGTATTTCCAATGGAATGTAAAAGTTGGAACCCATGTTCATGCTTGTATAGTATCACGCAACTCCTCAGGTTTAGAATTTGCGTATATAAAAAAACTCTTTCTCTCTCAAATACATTGCAATGACCGACTTGATTTTGTTGTTATTTTGTAATGTGTTAGAAAAACTATGTGTTTTGTTTGTCTTGATGTTCTTTAAGGTTTTTTGTGCATACGCAATATAGATGCTGTTATTCTTCATGGCTATTATTAAATAAGTGAGATAAAAAAAAAGCCAAGCCTATGTTACCAAGGCGTTTGTGTCAATGGACAGCGAATGCCGGCACCCATGCAGTTTACTTGAGTATTCTATATTTATAATCAAGCAGTATCAAGGATGTATGTAACCGGTCAGCGCTTTTTTTGTTAGAAATAGTAATGAGCATCGAACCACTTTTCTTGTATTTTACATAATATTTATTCCAGGGAAGCATGTGCTTGACAGTGGTGCAGAGGTAGAATTTCGGCATCTTGTACCGATGATCTCGGGTTCGACTCCCCGTTATTGGCGGGATTTACACACAAATCAGCGCCGTTACTAGTTTAGAATCCAGGAAGCAGTCATCGAGAGTGACTTTGAACATGCATCAAGCTTCCTTCACACGTGATGTAAAATTATATGTCAATTAAAGTAAAGAGTATAGTTCAGTATCTGACAGAGTCCTTTTCGAACTGTATAAGTGTGTACCAATACAGTTACCCAATATGTTACATGAATAACCATACCACGTGCCTTGTACTTTAAATTACTTTTGTATAGAGAACGCAGCCATTTGCTTTGTGCCGTACATACACTTGTTAAATATATCATAGAAACCTGTCTTGTATTTAACGTTAACTAGAATCTATGTGGATAGTCATTTTGCTCGTACTTTGTATAAACTAAAGTATAGAGGGCTTCGATGATTTTTCATAAATCATTTCTTTAGGGTTTTACACCGTTTGTTGCATTAACGTAACCATTACAATGCTGACTAGTTTTCTAAAAATATATGTTTGTCTCGTCTGCATTAATAAACCTATAAAATCTGCTTAAAGCTGTTGGGGAAAGATACTCAGAGTAACAAATAGGTCAGATCACAGGCCAGTTGCCAATTTATTTTGCGGCTGGCCTGGATCTAACATGTTTCCATGAACATGAAGACTATTATAGCACTGTACGGGTAAAGAGCTTCCATAAATTTCGGAGTTTGTCGTTGTTGTTGAATCATATCCCCCTTCATTTTCTAACTATAGAAGTTCACCAGTTCAGTCTTAAACTAATGAGGTAAGAGTTCGTTATTTTTGTTTCACTCTCTTTTAACCATTTTTTTTTATCGACTCACTTGTCTCTTTCCCCCCTCTGTCCCATCTCAACTCACATGCATTGCCAGCCGATCTTCTTATATATCATCCAAAATAGCCGGACCAAATAATCTGAATTACATATCCCCTTCCTTTGTAAAGCTGTAATTATGTAGCATCTGAAGTACAAATGAAAGCATCTAAAAGGAAATGGACTAATAGAATGCTGTGAGAGCCTTGTGGCCAGACCTTTTTGCCATAACTAGTAGATTTTGTGTTTGTAATTCACGGTTAATATTAGAAAAAGAATATGTTTAGATTGAATTGGTCTTTTCCTGTGGCGCAGTTCTCAATTATTTAACGTGGAAGACGAGAAAAACGATGAAATTCCTCAGGGCAAATCCGTCATATAACTATTGGAATTGTTTTATTTTTTCCTCTTAAATTGGAGATTGTTACTTGTCAGAAAAGCTCGACCCGGGGTGCCGTTAAATTCTGTGTCGTGTTATATAATCTCTCTCGAGAAACCCACAGATCATTCGGGCTTTGCAAATTTCTGGTTACATATTAAATCGGCATGTGAAAATAACTGAGAATCATGTCTTCTTTTCAAAATGTGTTTTGTGGTAAAGTCAGGCCTTGTTTGTGGTAAAGTCAGGCTTACACCTGCTTTGCCCCCCCCCACCCACGAAAATGTATATGTAACATGCTTCAATCGGACAAATTGCTTATAAGGACAAAGCAGTTTTATGATTGGCTTTCATCACAGTATAAATATGAACGGCTTGGTATTTTCTCGTATTTGGATATTATTAATTCTAATAATATAATATAAACATTTATAAACCATAGTAATCATTCATGCCTTACTTCGCATGTAACAAAATTTAGTAAACTTTGCAGTATTAAATAGAGTGTACAGAAAGCGAGTAAAAACGAACTGTTTTCTTGCCTAGTTCACACGAACGTGTTAGTCCGCGCAATGAGCTGGATGAATAATTAGTAAATGGAGTTTTGCGCAAGTTTATTTATAGATTTATAGGTAAACTGGTTGGCCTCAAGATGTGGTGTGTAAATTCAATGGTCTAAGGATGCTTTTCACACTTAGCCCAAAAATGAAACTTGTATAGCTAGAAAGCATACATGGAGCAAGACGATTGTAAACGGATATACATCCAACAAATATCGAAACTTGTGTTACAGAAAAAGTATTTACTTGTATAAAACTAGAAAGTAAAAGCTTGATGTTTCTCGTGGGACTTGTTCCGAAATATAACCAGTTAAATTTATACATGTATAGCTAGAGAGCACACATGTAGCAAGACGGTAGTGAACGTATATACAGTGAACCCTCGTTTATCCGAACATATCCGTTCTCAACAAAATGTCCGGTTTACCGAATAATCCGGACTAATGAAGCAGAGCATGTTCTTATTCACATTAAGACATAAACGGTCTGTATGAGCGGTATATACTTATAACCTTTAAGCAAACGCAAAATTGTCGACCGTCCCAAATTGAAAGAGTTTGCAGAAGACATATCAAAACGTGATGAACTTCAAAAATAATCTTCTGATATGGCAGAAAACATTGTGGGAAAAGGAGAAATTGCTCGTCACGAGCAATTTCTCCTTTGCCCACAATGTTTTCAAAAGTCGTCTGCAACAAACTGGTCCAATAATTCCGTTCCCTTACAATTTCGTTCGGATTGCGAGACATCCGGATAATCGGGGTCCGGATAAACGAGGGTTCACTGTACATCCAACAAATGTTGAAACTTGTGTTACAACATGATGATTTGCTTGTATAAAACAAGATGGTAAAAGCTCCTGGATAAAGACAATGTATCTTTCCCACAAGACATTTTTTATTTATTTTCTTATCTCCTAGACGTAAACATAGATCACAAGAGTCACAATAATATAATTGTTAACATTAATTTAGTCGCGAACGTAAATCATTTTGGTAAACATAATTCACTCATAGAAAAACCGCAAACATCATGTACGATTAAATTCGGGCTAACAAGTCACGCTGATTGGTTCAGAGTTTTGCTGCAGGTGTTTTAAAGCGTGTTATTATTGACTTTATGAAAAGTGTATGTCTAGATGGTGGCTATATTTTGGAGTAAGCCCACAAAAAGTACATGTATATTGTTTGCCTGATCCTATAGATGAAAATTGGGGCTGACAGATAACAATGATTCTTCCTGGCATTCCTGTCACATACCCCAGACTCCAAACAGCTTATCTGTTTATTGTGGTATGTTTTATTGCGATAGACGAAGGTTTGCCGAGACTAAAACGTGGCAGAAAAAACTTGATTATCCGATATGTATCTTTAATATTCTGCAACAGTAACGGTTGCTTCCATACCATTCTGTGCTACTGGAAAAGCCATACTCATGGAGAGCTAATTCAAGTCGTACTTGAAATGAGTTTGACCTGTTGGGAGCTTTGGGAAGTATTTGATGAATTATCTGCAAACTGTTTGGGTAACAAAAACGCAAAGAATTGGTCTTTTTCACTGAATATGTTGTGTGAGCGACAAATGTTTAAAACTGTGCCTATCACATACCGCCGACTCCGAACAGGTTATCTATTTATTGTATTATACTTGGGAAGCAGTTCATAAATTATCAGCAAACTGATGTATTAAGTCGATTAAACCAAAAAACATTGTACATTCTTTAAATGAACTGTCGCACAGAATATGTGTGAGTAACAAGTTATAAAGTCATGATTTAAACGATCCTCATTACATGTTCAATATCTCCGTGTTAAAGATGCTGATTGGGTGTTGCGTAAGTAACCATGTAAAAAAAGACTGATTAAAACTATCCCTACTACAAAATTTACGTCCATTTTCAATATCTACATTTCGAAGGTACATGGCCGATACATGGATTCTTTGAAACTCACTTTAGAATGGTAAATATTCAGCCGATATGCAGATCCTTTAGAAACTCGCAAAATAATGGTCAATATTCGGGGGATAAATGGTTTCCCTTCAACTCGATTAAGAGTGGTAAATATTCGGCACATATATGGATCTTTGAAGCTCACTTTAGAATGGTAAATATTCAGCCAACGTATTTATTCGCGTACTTCGAAACTCGTTTAAGAATGGTAAATATTCGGCAGATATATGGATATTTTGAAACTCGTATACGAATTTATAATATTCGGCCAATAACGAAACTTTTGGAAACTCGCTTTAAGATGGCAAATAGTCGGCCGTTATATGGATAGAGTTTTTGAAACGCCCTTTAGAATAGTAAATATTCGGCAGATATATATGGATTCGTCACAGTCGCCTGCAGCAGGATGTCAAAGACGGATGTCTATGTACGGCAATCAGTCAGCAGCAATTACCCGCACTGCCATGGCTAATAGCTCTCTTCCAACTGATTGGAACTTCTAACCATTCGCAGTAAACTGGGAATTCTGACAGAAAGGCGTATTACGTTCGTAATTTGTACGACACGAAGTAGAGCTACGATTCCCGCTGTTTGAAACTAATTCGAAATGGCTGGGAACGATACCTTGGGGAAAGGTGACAAATACCATCAGCATGGCCGACGAAATTAGCCTCTCAGAGTGTGATGGTAAGTGTTCTGCACTCCCGGAAAATATATTGGCCGCACCGTCCGAATCTGTGACCACTATAAACTTTTTCATACATTTCATTTCTTATTTAAATTGTCGTAAAATGTATTGCTTGAAACGTCCGAGAATGTAACCATGAGTTAATCAACATTTTGTCAATATACTCTATTTCCTATAATAACTCTTATTCAATCTAGAAGGCATAAACTCCGAAAGTAACCAATTTGAATGTTTCTTATTAGTTCCAAAATATTCAATTCGTCAACTTGCTTGGAATTTTAGAAAAGATTTAACACATAAGACATAACTCATAAACATATAATCCCTCAATTAATCTTAAATGTGATAAAAAGACAGCATTCGAACTTTAATTCTATTATCTGCTATATACAGATGTAATACTCAAGAACATTAAAACTTCAATTAATTTATTCAAATGAATTGAATAAGAATATACCAGGCATATGGCAATAGTTATGCAATATTCTTACATTCATACACACAAACTAGGACTTAGCAATTGATTCGTAAGATCACGACATTTCTCGACCAGTTCAAAGCAAACGAACCTACGATTTTTGTATCCTATTAAAACGCATATGGGCCGTTAAGCCCGATTTTTTCACGCCCCATCTTGATATGAGCTGGGAATATTGAGTACACGCCGACCGAGAGTTGGCAACGAGAACTGGAAACGATCGACCAGCTCCAATCCATATAAGCTAAGTATATAATTAGGCGGAGAACACTTTCGGGAGACATTCCGGACCACGGCGGGTGTTAATGGATATCTCCCTAGTTAATAACAGCTGTGGGTGCAATCCTACGTTTCGTAATTGACGTCAACTGTGGCATCTGGACTGCTTGTGGAACCACAGACAGTCATTGATATGAGATCGAGGCTGGAGAATCAAGTACATAACTAGGAATCATGAACGTGGCGTTGTGTGCGTCAATGGTCTTTAGTTCAGTAACAATTGTACATATCAAATTATCAACCATAAGAATGCTTGGTAATTTTCGAAACAAAGATTTCTGTGCCGTCTGCATTCGAAAAACCTTAACTATCTGTTAAATATTGACGATTAAGAAACTCAGAGTAGCAAACAGATTAGATCAATTCAGTTGGCGGCTGGCCTGGATATAACCTCTTTGCATAAGCATGAAGTCGGTTCGAGCACTATAGGGGTTTATGCTTATGAATCCCAGAGGAAAACAACTTAATTGGTCTCATCAGTGCAGTCGTGGCCTTGGTCCCTTTTAAGCATAATATAAAATATTTATTTTAGCTATATGCCATCTGATGAATGTATTAACATTGATCAAGAAAGTGATGTGAAACAACGTTCATTATATATGTATATGTGATGAAATTGGAATTAAATGATGTATGAACGTATACCTTTGAAAAGTACAAATTAAACGACATTTTGGAAATAAACCTTATAAAACATAGAAAGATACATTCCGGGGTCCCAATGTCACTGATGCATCAATGGTGGCAATGCTCACGTTATCTGAATGAGCTTTGATGCAATAACCCTTATAAGCCATGTTAGGTCGCCTGGCTGGTAAATGGTATTCAAGAATGTTTTTGTTTGTTGTACAGTTACATTCCATGGTATATGGTTTAGATACAAAACATTCTTTTGTGTGTATAAATATCGCTGCAGACTAAACGTTAATGAAATAAACAAGGTTTTGATTAAATGAACATAACTTTTTCGTCTTTTTATATAATTTCAGTAGTTAATTACTGATTGATATGATCAGTTACTTTGCATGGAATTCTGTATTTTTACCTGATATCTGGTTACTTTAAAACATTACTAAGAAAAACTAGATTAATTTCAGTATAAACAATATTGCTGTCAACTGTTTCTACTATGATTTATCTTCAACTTTTGATTCGTTTCATCATTTTAGATTTGGCTTGTGCTTTTGGCGAATTTCAATATCTGCTTAAAACAATGTTCGTTTTGAGGAGTTTCACGTGTGTAAATAACAATTTAACAAATCATTAAAAATAAACCATTGAATTATATTTAAATGCATACTTCTAAAGTTAGTTGTCAAAATAGTCTTTTTTTTCAATAATGTTCGTTCTGTTAGATAAGTATAAAGAGCTTTATCATTTCCAAATCTACATCAAGTCAAAAGCACGTATACGTTCCATGTCGCTTTATGTCTAGTATACCATATATCAAAGTGCTAAATAGGCTTAAAGGAACATAACTTAGGAATGTGATATCGAGTATAAATGAGCGACTGAGCAAGTTCTCGTTCAGACAAACTCATTTCGCTGATTATTAATCAATTTCATAGATGTGAATCGACATGTCTTGTAACTCTGATGGTAGATTCGTATGATGTCTGCTTTTAAGTTTTCGGAAGAGAGGGAATTTAATCAATTCACAGAAACGAAACAGGAAATAACGTTGATTCTATCCCCGAAATATTTTCACATTGATAGACATAAATTGAAAGCAAAATACATCAATTTGAATTCTGCCTTTCAAACCAGTTTTAAACGAAATATATCGGTTAATACTGGTTTTGTCTTGAACTTGCTTCGATGCTGACTATGTATTGTGTACAGATGAATTTCTCTGGTCTTTGGTTTCTGAAATAAAACGATATCAGAAAATGCAGAGTGTTGTTTATTATTTGTATTGATCATTTTGATTATTTTCAAACGTAAACGCATTTCGTCTCATTGGCATATATACCGTGGTACCGTTTTACTTAACAACTCAAGCAAAATATCTGTTTAAGTCAAAACCGATTAACTTTGAAAGAATTTTAAATGAAAGTACATTATTGCAGTGTGACTCGTCGTTGGAAGCCTCTTGGAGGCATGATGTCGCCGATGTGTTAATTTGCAATATTGTTTAACCCAATATCGATATAAGAGGACATGTTGTTTAGAACTTACGCAAATCTTAAGCATAAAATGTTTTGTAAAACGATACCGTGATTTTTATTGCCACCTTTTTGTGTTACCCTACGTGCGATCTACTGTGTTAGCTTTCAAGTTATAGGTTTCAGCTTCGACATCTGTCCGAATTAAGTGCATGCAAACTATGTGAGTAAATTTGAAATAATTAACCAATGTGTGCTTTTTTGCAAAGAATACGAAAGAGTTTTGATTTAAACGGAAAAAAAAAATCATTCCGATTTCATCCAAATCTGGATGGAAATCTTGTGGTGGTAGTGATCGATGCAGCGTAGCAAGGGGTGATTACAGAGAGGTGTTTGTTATATTTGACTATAATCGGACATTGCCCTAGGGTCAGCAAAAACACATTGTGTAGGTAGATGTTGGAGTAAAACGCAATGAAACGAAAAGGAGGAGGTTCCTTTAAGAAAATTACCCCAAACTCGTAGTTTAAACATACTTTATTCATCGAAATATAGTGATGCCTCGTTTATCCGGACCCCGATTAACCGGATGTCTCGCAATCGGAACGAAATTGTAAGGGAACGGAATTATTTGACCGGTATGTTGCAGACGACTTTTGAAAACATTGTGGGTAAAGGAGAAATTGCTCGTGACGAGCAATTTCTGCTTTTCCCACAATGTTTTCTGCCATATCAGAAGATTATCTTTGAATTTCATCACGTTTTGATATGTCGTCTGCAAACTCTTTCAATTTGGGATGGTCGACAAGTTGGTGTTTGCTAAAGGTTTATAAGTATACACGTGTATACAGACCGTTTATGTCTTAATGTGTATAAGAACATGCTCTGCTTCATTAGTCCAGATGATTCGGTAAACCGGACATTTTGTTGGGAACGGACATGTTCGGATTAACGAGAAATCACTGTATACACAATACACATAAATATCAAATTATAGCAGACTGATGAAATGGATAAGAACGAAAGAAAACGCTTGTAAGGTTCTTTTGCTATACCCTTGGCCCAAACTCTTAAACTGTTAACTCAGTTTGATAGTTCTTCGATAAGAAACTAAAAAGATAATTTTATATTTATTTTTGTTTTATACAGGCCGCAAATAAATAGGAGCTTTATGAAAGACTGGCGTCTGTATTAAGTTGTTAGTTTTCTTGAACGCCAATGTTCCGCCTTCTCTTACAATGTTGTTACATATAAAAAGAAAATATTTCAGCACTGATGGTTTTATGACGTCTTGTTTTGATTTCGACCAAACAAGAAAACAATGATGATTTTCCAATGGTATATGTTGCTGGGTTTTGTCATATTTGTTATTTCTTTGAATTATCACATTGAGAAAGCCGGCATGATATAGCCACATCTCTCCAGAGATTACTTAACGCGACAAAAGAAATTGTTGTCGCCGAAAGGCAAACGATATTGACAAATAACAATTTCAAATTTAAGAGGGGAGTAGCGAACTATTCCAATCGCTTTACGATGATTTTGCCCTGTGGAATTTCTTTGTTTTTCTCCTCTTCACATTTTTGAAACCACGTAATTAGATTTTCCGGATTCCTTCAGATTGATAGGATTTTGAAAAAGATATTTACACTTTATACGACTTGTGAACCTAATCCATTAGAGTTAAATTAGATTTCTTTCTGAAACCAAATAATATCTCTCATAACGGAAAAAAAATTCCAACCAAGATAACCCTGTTCTTTAAACCCAAAATCATATTGAAATCATGCCAAATTCAAATACAAAGCAAATGGATTCGTGGAAACCAATATGATAAAGGCGCGTACTGCTTATAAGAAGCAATGTAACCTTTTGAAAGATAGTTTATAAATCAAACGCGCCAATGTGTTTCATTATAGTAAGAAGGATTAAAAGCATACTAGCGCTCAGAAAAACTGCAAAACTGGGTAATATGAGTTATCAATTATGACATAATATGTTGAAACATAGCGAAAAAACACAGGATCATGACATTATAACGCCTGCACTATTTATCATTTATTTTTCAAAATGCTATTTTCATAGATTTGGTGCCCACCAATTTAACTTCAATGTTTACATTCGAGTAACATCTAAAATAGCAAGAAGCACTTGGATTAATGAGTGACTATCACTTGGTTAGAAAAATCACGTGAAACACATAAAATTACAGTCATATATCCAAAATTAACAATGTGAACATTCAAAATGGAGATTTTCTTGGGTTTTATTGGTTCCCAACGTTTCTCGGCTGACCTAGTTTTATCGCTAATTGTAAACAAACCTTATAGTATTCACTCTTTTAAAAGCATCATGTGAACATTCTAAAGACTCAATTCTTCTGTAAAAGGGAATTTGAAGTACTTTTAAGTTAATTTATAATTATGTTAGAGCTCTCACAATTTTAGTGGAAACGAGCGCAAATATGGCTTTAAGTTAAGCATATTTTATTGAACTTAAAACCTCTGCTGGTTTTAATGATACGTTTTTCAAACATCTTTTCGGTTTTAATTTTTTCAAATCACACTGCCTTTAACCATTTCAATGCTGGGTGAATTTCTAAAAGAATAATTTCTGTGTTGTCTGCTTTTTAAAATCTTAAATATCTTCTTAATTCTGTTGCGTTAAGATGCTCAGAGAAGCAAACAGGTTTAGAGGGCAGTCGAGCCGCCAATTTACTTGGTTCTTTAGCTTGTCGCGACTCTTCATTGATTTCTCTAAACTTCAGGATCATTAAGGCTGAATAGGTATGTATTATATTTGGCAATGGTTTATCAATGTATGGATAGGAGTATCAGACTGTAACAAATTCGTCTTGAGGTTTGTCGCCTCTCCCCTTTGGTGTATTATGTGAAGTAGTGTACAACCGTGGGATGCCTTAAGGGGACTTTCTCATATAGTGTGAATTGTGCATTGTAGGCAGCAAATGTTAAACTAGTGATTTACCCAATCCTTGTCAGTAAACATCATATATTCTTTTTAATTTATTTATTCTAAACTTGCAAACCAACTGTATTTTCATTTAATAACGTGAAACGAGCTGTCTTGCCTTTCCCTGCTTTAAAGGCTAACTGTCATGGATTTCTATGATTTAACTCGGCAGAAATGGGGTACGAACATGCACGTCCATAACTTTGCGAGACCCACATGATGATTGTTTCAAATTTTCCACCGCTTATCAATGGGTAATTTAGATTTAGATAATTCTTTACGAAATAAATCGGTTGACTTGATCTGCAACACAAATGTGCTCTATCTCCACCAAACTATTATGAAAGTGGGTGATAAGTGTCTCAATGATCTAGTTTATGCAACTCTATAGATCTGTGAATTCATTTCATAAACTGAAGACCTTTCGATTTTAAAAGACAAAAATGCTCAATCAGTGTGTTGGTATTATTTTCTATGAATTTATATGTTTTTTTTTTTCTTTTTATTTTTATTCTAGACTCGTATTAAATCAGTCTGTATATCACGACTGGGCCTGTCCTTTCTCTTCTCGTTTCGCAGACGGTTAACCACGGAAATTAGAAATGGGAATACCAGTGGAAGATGATTAAATTAGTTAAAGGAAATAATCACCCCTATTCCAATAAACGTGTGAATCAAAAGACCCTCAGTCTGAGTGCTAAACAGGTTTCGATCTGACCCCCGGGTTTTATAACATTGAGATTAATCTCTGTTTTATGTGAACTAAAGGTTTTCATTTCCGGCCATATATTCAGTTGGAGACGTGAACGCACGGCCAATTTTTGTTTTGACACGAATATATAATGCAGGAGAATCACGTGACAAAGGTTTACGGTTTTATGTCCGAACAAGATGGCCGCGCCGAGGTATTTTGATTTTTTTCACTTACTTTTGCCATCAATGATAGCTACATCCGCTTGAGTTGATCAGCAACCTTCCGGTTCTGATGGTATAGGATAACCCACGCTTTATAACGGCGTTACGTCTGTAAAATCTGTACAGCATTCAACGGTTGATTTATTGAAAGGCATAGTATATAAATGTGTGTTGAAGTTGTTGATAGGTCTAACATGATTCAAGATTTCAAGATCCAAGATTCTTAATTGACTTAAAGTATATACAGTTTATCATCAAGTCGGTACAAATTTGCTCTTTCACTACTGGCATTTCTGAAACGAATGTATTCTCATTAGTAATGTCAAAAACAATAAACAATTTTCTCTAAGAAAATCATCATACATGACAGAGCACAACGCCACGTTCATGATTCCTAGTTGTGTACTTGATTCTCCAGCCTCGAACTCATATCAATGACTGTCTGTAGTTCCACCAGCAGTCCAGATGCCACAGTTGACGTCAATTACGAAACGTAGGATTGCGCCCAGAGCTGATATTAACTAGTGAGATATCCATTAACACCCGCCGTGGTCCGGAATTTCTCCCGAAAGTGTCCTCCGTCTAATTATATACTTAGCTTATATGGATTGGAGCTGGTCGATCGCTTCTAGTTCTCATTGCCAACTCTCGGTCGGCTTGGACACAATATTCCCAGCTCAAATCAAGATGAGGCGTGAGAAAATCGGGCTTAACGGCCCTAATGTGTTTTAATAGGATAATAAAATCTTACGTACGTGGAAGGAACATCGTTATCATTGGAATTGTTTTATCATATAGGTGGTCACATTTCTAGACGTTGAACTCGATAGTTTTTATGGGAACTAATGAGAAATATTGAAATTGATTATTTTTGGATTTTATGCCTACTAGCTTGAATGGTAATTTTAAGAGGAAATAAGATATATTGACAAAAAGATTGGTTTATTCAAAGTCCCCTTTTAGGACGTTGCAAGCAATATATTTAAAGAAAATTCGAGTAGGAAATAAAACTTAATAAACGTTTATTTACATAGGGGTCACATTTTCGGACGTTGCGGCCAATATATTTTACGGGAGTGCAGAACACTTACCATCACACTCTGAGAGGCTAATTTCGTCTGCCATGCTGATGGTATTTGTCACCTTTCCCCAAGGTACCGTTCCCAACCATTTCGAATTAGTTTCAAAGAGCGGGACTGGTAGCTCTACTTCGTGCCGTACACACTGCAAACGTAATAAGCCTTTCTGTAGAAATTCCAACTTTACTGCAAAGGGATAGATATTACAAGATATTACAATTAGATATCGAATCATAAGTTTTATCGACCATCTTTTAGACACGAGGTTTCCTTTTTCCAGCAAACAACAGTAATACAATGAAAAAGAAAGGAATGAAATGAATGAATTATATATGTATATGTGATGAAATTAGAATTAAATGATGTATGAACGTATACCTTTGAAAAGTACAAATTAAACGACATTTTGGAAATAAACCTTTTAAAACATAGAAAGATACATTCCGGGGTCCCAATGTCACTGATGCATCATTGGTGGCAATGCTCACGTTATCTAAATGAGCTTTGATGCAATAACCCTTATAAGCCATGTTAGGTCGCCTGGCTGGTAAATGGTATTCAAGAATGTTTTTGTTTGTTGTACAGTTACATTCCATGGTATATGGTTTAGATACAAAACATTCTTTTGTGTGTATAAATATCGCTGCAGACTAAACGTTAATGAAATAAACAAGGTTTTGATTAAGTGAACATAACTTTTTCGTCTTTTTATATAATTTCAGTAGTTAATTACTGATTGATATGATCAGTTACTTTGCATGGAATTCTGTATTTTTACCTGATATCTGGTTACTTTAAAACATTACTAAGAAAAACTAGATTAATTTCAGTATAAACAATATTGCTGTCAACTGTTTCTACTATGATTTATCTTCAACTTTTGATTCGTTTCATCATTTTAGATTTGGCTTGTGCTTTTGGCGGATTTCAATATCTGCTTAAAACAGTGTTCGTTTTGAGGAGTTTCACGTGTGTAAATAACAATTTAACAAATCATTAAAAATAAACCATTGAATTATATTTAAATGCATACTTCTAAAGTTAGTTGTCAAAATAGTCTGGGTTTTTTTTTTCAATAATGTTCGTTCTGTTAGATAAGTATAAAGAGCTTTATCATTTTCAAATCTACATCAAGTCAAAAGCACGTATACGTTCCATGTCGCTTTATGTCTAGTATACCATATATCAAAGTGCTAAATAGGCTTAAAGGAACATATCTTAGGAATGTGATATCGAGTATAAATGAGCGATTGAGCAAGTTCTCGTTCAGACAAACTCATTTCGCTGATTATTAATCAATTTGAAAGATGTGAATCGACATGTCTTGTAACTCTGATGGTAGATTCGTATGATGTCTGCTTTTAAGTTTTCGGAAGAGAGGGAATTTAATCAATTCACAGAGACGAAACAGGAAATAGCGTTGATTCTATCCCCGAAATATTTTCACATTGATAGACATAAATTGAAAGCAAAATACATCAATTTGAATTCTGCCTTTCGAACCAGTTTTAAACGAAATATATCGATTAATACTGGTTTTGTCTTGAACTTGCTTCGATACTGACTATGTATTGTGTACAGATGAATTTCTCTGGTCTATGGTTTCTGAAATAAAACGATGTCAGAAAATGCAGAGTGTTGTTTATTATTTGTATTGATCATTTTGATTATTTTCAAACGTAAACGCATTTTGTCTCATTGGCATATATACCGTGGTACCGTTTTACTTAACAATTAAGCAACATATCTGTTTAAGTCAAAACCGATTAACTTTGAAAGAATTTTAAATGAAAGTACATTATTGCAGTGTGACTCGTCGTTGGAAGCGTCTTGGAGGCATGATGTCGCCGATGTGTTAATTTGCAATATTGTTTAACCCAATATCGATATAAGAGGACATGTTGTTTAGAACTTACGCAAATCTTAAGCATAAAATGTTTTGTAAAACGATACCGTGATTTTTATTGCCACCTTTTTGTGTTACCCTACGTGCGATCTACTGTGTTAGCTTTCAAGTTATAGGTTTCAGCTTCGACATCTGTAAGAATTAAGAGCATGCAAACTATGTGAGTAAATTTGAAATGATTAACCAATGTGTGCTTTTTTGCAAAGAATACGAAAGAGTTTTGATTTAAACGGAAAAAAACATAATTCCGATTTCATCCAAATCTGGATGGAAATCTTGTGGTGGTAGTGATCGATGCAGCGTAGCAAGGGGTGATTACAGAGAGGTGTTTGTCATATTTGACTATAATCGGACATTGCCCTATGGTCAGCAAAAACACATTGTGTAGGTAGATGTTGGAGTAAAACGCAATGAAACGAAAAGGAGGGGTTCCTTTAAGAAAATTACCGCAAACTCGAGAGTTTAAACATACTTTATTCATCGAAATACAGTGATGCCTCGTTTATCCGGACTCCGATTATCCGGATGTCTCGTAATCCGAACGAAATTGTAAGGGAACGGAATTATTTGAACGGTTTGTTGCAGACAACTTTTGAAAACATTGTGGGTAAAGGAGAAATTGCTCGTGACGAGCAATTTCTCCTTTTCCCACAATGTTTTCTGCCATATCAGAAGATTATCTTTGAATTTCATCACGTTTTGATATGTCGTCTGCAAACTCTTTCAATTTGGGATGGTGGACAAGTTGGTGTTTGCTAAAGGGTTATAAGTATACAAGTGTATACATACCGTTTATGTCTCAATGTGTATAAGAACATGCTCTGCTTCATTAGTCCGGATGATTAGGTAAACCGGACATTTTGTTGGGAACGGACCTGTTCGGATTAATGAGAAATCACTGTATACACAATACACATAAATATCAAATTATAGCAGACTGATAAAATGGATAAGAAGGAAAGAAAACGCTTGTAAGGTTCATTTGCTATACCCTTGGCCCAAACTCTTAAACTGTTAACTCACTTTGATAGTTCTTCGATAAGATACTAACGAGATAATTTTATATGTATTTTTGTTTTATACAGGCCACAAATAAATAGGAGCTTTATGAAAGACTGGCGTCTGTATTAAGTTGTTAGTTTTCTTGAACGCCAATGTTCCGCCTTCTCTTACAATGTTGTTACATATAAAGGGAAAATATTTCAGCACTGATGGTTTTATGACGTCTTGTTTTGATTTCGACCAAACAAGAAAACAATGATGATTTTCCAATGGTATATGTTGCTGGGTTTTGTCATATTTGTTATTTCATTGAATTATCACATTGAGAAAGCCGGCATAACATATCCACATCTCTCCAGAGATTACTTAACGCGACATTAGAAATTGTTGTCGCCGAAAGGCAAACGATATTGACAAATAACAATTTCAAATTTAAGAGGGGAGTAGCGAACTATTCCAATCGCTTTACGATGATCTTGCCCTGTGGAATTTCTTTGTTTTTCACCTCTTCACATTTTTGAAACCACGTAATTAGATTTTCCGGATTCCTTCAGATTGATAGGATTTTGAAAAAGATATTTACACTTTATACGACTTGTGAACCTAATCCATTAGAGTTAAATAGATTTCTTTCTGAAACCAAATAATATCTCTCATAATGGAAACAAATTAAATTCCAACCAAGATAACCCTGTTTGTTAAACCCAAAATCATATTGAAATCATGTCAAATTCAAATACAAAGCAAATAGATTTGTGGAAACCAATATGATAAAGGCGCGTACTGCATATAAGAAGCAATGTAACCTTTTTGAAAGATGGTTTATAAATCAAACGCGCCAATGTGTTTCATTATGGTAAAAAGGATTAAAGCATACTAGCGCTCAGAAAAACTGCAAAACTGGGTAATATGAGTTATCAATTATGAAATAATATGTTGAAACATAGCGAAAAAACACAGGATCATGACATTATAACGCCTGCACTATTTATCATTTATTTTTCAAAATGCTATTTTCATAGATTTGGTGCCCACCAATTTAACTTCAATGTTTACATTCGAGTAACATCTAAAATAGCAAGAAGCACTTGGATTAATGAGTGACTATCACCTGGTTAGAAAAATCACGTGAAACACATAAAAATACAGTCATATATCCAAAATTAACAATGTGAACATTCAAAATGGAGATTTTCTTGGGTTTTATTGGTTCCCAACGTTTCTCGGCTGACCTAGTTTTATCGCTAATTGTAAACAAACCTTATAGTATTCACTCTTTTAAAAGCATCATGTGAACATGCTAAAGACTCAATTCTTCTGTAAAAGGGAATTTAAAGTACTTTTAAGTTAATTTATAATTATGTTAGAGCTCTCACAATTTTAGTGGAAACGAGCACAAATATGGCTTTAAGTTAAGCATATTTTATTGAACTTAAAACCTCTGCTGGTTTTAATGATACGTTTTTCAAACATCTTTTCGGTTTTAATTTTTTCACACTGCCTTTAACCATTTCAATGCTGGGTGAATTTCTAAAAGAATAATTTTTGTGTTGTCTGCTTTTTAAAATCTTAAATATCTTCTTAATTCTGTTGCGTTAAGATGCTCAGAGAAGCAAACAGGTTTAGAGAACAGTCGAGCCGCCAATTTACTTGGTTCTTTAGCTTGTCGCGACTCTTCATTGACTCCTCTAAACTTCAGGATCATAAAGGCTGAATATGTATTTATTATTTTTGGCATTGGTTTATCAATGTATGGATAGGAGTATCAGACTGTAACAAATTCGTCTTGAGGTTTGTCGCCTCTCCCCTTTGGTGTATTATGTAAAGTAGTGTAGAACCGTGGGGTGCCTTAAGGAGACTTTCTCATATAGTGTGAATTGAGCATTGTAGCAAATGTTAAACTAGTGATTTACCCAATCCTTGTCAGTAAACATCATATATTCTTTTTAATTTATTTATTCTAAACTTGCAAACCAACTATATTTTCATTTAATAACGTGAAACGAGCTGTCTTGCCTTTCCCTGCTTTAAAGGCTAACTGTCATGGATTTCTATGATTTAACTCGGCAGAAATGAGGTACGAACATGCACGTCCATAACTTTGCGAGACCCACATGATGATTGTTTCAAATATTCCACCGCTTATCAATGGGTAATTTAGATTTAGATGTGCTCTATCTCCACCAAACTATTATGAAAGTGGGTGATAAGTGTCTCAATGATCTAGTTTATGCAACTCTATAGATCTGTGATACTATAAATTCATTTGATAAATTGAAGACCTTTCATTTTTGAAAGACAAAATCCTGGTATTGTTTTCTATGAATGTGTATGTTTGTTTGTTTTTTTGCCTTTTTATTTTTATTCTAGACTCGTATCAAATCAGTCTGTATATCACGACTGGGCCTGTCCTTTCTCTTCTCGTTTCGCAGACGGTTAACCACGGAAATTAGAAATGGGAATCCCAGTGGAAGATGATTAAATTAGTTAAAGGAAATAATCACCCCTATCCCAATAAACGTGTGAATCAAAAGACCCCCAGTCATAGTGCTAAACAGGTTTCGATCTGACCCCCAGATTTTATGTCCGAACAAGATGGCCGCGCTCAGGTTTTTTATTTTTTCACCTACTTTTGCCAATGATAGCAACAATGTGTACCCCGCATGGGTTGACCATCAACTTTCCGGTTTTGATGGTATAGGATAACTCACGCTTTTAACCTCATAACGTCTCTAAAAAGTGTACAACATTCAACGGTTGATTCATTGAAAGGCATAGTACATAAATGCTGTAGAGTTGTTGATAGGTCTAACATGATTCAAGATTTCAAGATCCAAGATTTTTAATTGACTTAAACTATATACCGTTTATTATCAAGTCGATACAAATTTGCGCTCTCACTACTGGCATATCTGAAACGAATGTATTCTCATTAGTAATGTCAAAAACAATAAACAAATTTCTCTCAGAAATTCATCATACATGACAGAGCACAACGCCACGTTCATGATTCCTAGTTCTGTACTTGATTCTCCAGCCTCGATCTCATATCAATGACTGTCTGTGGTTCCACCAGCAGTCCAGATGCCACAGTTAACGTCAATTTCGAGACGTAGGATTGCGCCCAGAGCTGTTATTAACTAGGGAGATATCCATTAACACCCGCCGTGGTCCGGAATGTCTCCCGAAAGTGTCCTCCGTCTAATTATATACTTAGCTTATATGGATTGGAGCTGGTCGATCGTTTTCAGTTCTCGTTGCCAACTCTCAGTCGGCGTGGACTCAATATTCCCAGCTCATATCAAGATGGGGCGTGAGAAAATCGGGCTTTTTTTTATAAGAGGAAGTCGTGTGTGCTTGACACAGGTCGAGAAACTTCATGAACTTACGATATATTGGTAGTGTCATTCTTAATGTGAACATTTGTAAGATTATTCCATAATTTTACTCAGGCGTCCGGTATATTCTGATAAGATTAATTCGAATTAAATTGAAATTGACACTGATTGAACGTGTAAATACAATACATTTGTATCTGGCAGCTATAATAAGTTAAACCTCGATATGTTGTCTTTGTTCACATAACAGGTATGTAGAGTGAGACTTTAATATTAAGGGTGGTGATTGATGTTTTGAAAAGTTTCTTAGATCAAAAGAGATTGAGGAATCTAACACAATGTACTTCCGGTTTGTGAAAACGATCGATTGACCAGAACCTTTTAACTCGTTCCTTTACATGTTCAAATAATTTTATTTCAGACTCTTTGTAATCTAAAATCAACACTCGCCATTGCAAATTAGTCATTATTCATAAAGTAGAGTATTGACATATTCGAAAGTAATGGGATTGAAATAGTTTCCATTACATTGGAAAATCGTCGCTACTTTTCAGAAAGTTCGATTGTGTTTACAGTGTCCTTTATTGGTATTAAAAATAAAATCGTAAATCTATTTGTACAATATTGGACGTTGTTCCCAGTAGATTCTGTGAGTATTTGAGTAAGGAATAAGAAAGATTAAAATCAATTAATGACATCGGGTCACAATTTCGGATGTTGCGGTCAATAAATTAAATGGGGATTTGAAAAAAAAAAATAAGTGTACCGAAATAGCCTTATAACGACAGGGTCACATGTCCGTACTTTTGGTATGCATGCATATGCATTTCAAGACATAGCTTATTTCGAAATATGTGTTAACGCATACATAATACATTGTTATTTCAGTCTCATTGTTTTTCAGTCAAGGGCATACCTTTGAGCAGGCCATTTACAGATTTCTTATCTGTTATTCTCGATTCTTACATACCCTACTCAATGTTATGCATGTACACACTCATCTTCAGTATGTAGGAGTAACAATAGGGAAGGGAGTTTTTTTTTCAAAAAAGAAATCACAAGATTTTTGGACGAGACCAATAGTCTCAATTTCGAATAACCAATATTCGTTATAGCAAGTTTGTGCTTATTAATTTAACAATTCTGTTCAATACACTAGGGCTTTGTATTCTTTAATGAATTTGTGCCTCACTTCTTTTTGTTAGTGCGAGTACGAAAACAAAATTACTCATATCATTTTATAAGATCGCGCTCCCATTGCAGGTATTGTGCCGAATATATTTTACAGGAATAAAATTGGGAAAGCAAATATGTTGAAAAAGTATACGTACATAGGAGTCACATTTTCGGACGTTGCGGCCAATATATTTTCCGGGGGTGCAGAACACTTAATATTACACTCGGAGAGGCTAACTTCGGCGGCCATGCTGATGGTATTTGTCACCTTTCCCCAAGGTATCGTTCCCAGCCATTTCGAATTAGTTTCAAACAGCGGGACTCGTAGCTCTACTTCGTGCCGTACAAATTAAGAATTTGCAGTTTACTGCGAATGGATAGATATTACAACATCTTAAGTTTTATCGTCCATCTTTTAGACACGAGATTTCCTTGTTCTAGCAAACAACAGTAAACAGAAAAGAAAATTAAGTTTTTACTTACACAGCACATTTTAAATCAAATACAATTTGTTTTATCATCATTTTTAAAAGGCATTGACGCCTTATTTCAGCAGGATAACTTATATCGAAAACTACTTATTAACAGAATATGATAATGAACATATTCGGGGTTGATGTCATTTTCCATATTTCTTTTTTCAGTGATATTTGGCCACCTTTGTTATCAACAATCACTAGTCTATGAAAATGTATCACAGAGAAAAAAATGGCCGATAACAGTATGATTTTGCGAGAGGCGACAACAGAGGACCTTTAATCCTTGAGTGAATTTTCCGTTAAGCATCCATATAACAACATTGACGGTTAATTAAATGCAAAAAGAACCTTTACCAAGAGAAAAGTACGTGTGTTTTGGCATCAATCGTAAAAGGGATAAATGGAGAATAAATAACAAAACCACATTAAGGAAATTTACAAACACATTCGTCAGTATCATTTCTCCATAAGTTAAATAATTTAATTGGTTTTCGCGGAGATTTGTCGGAAAATGCGGCATGGAACATGATGCTTTTACGGGAACTTTTTCATGACGTCAATTTTCCGGCCGTAAATCATTGGTCGAACAATATTGGTTACGAACCCATTTAGAATAATACTTGCATCTGCATCGATTTCTTATGGGCAAGGATATATGAATCATCAAGAAAAATATTTCCGATTGCTTGAAACGTACATGATCTTTATAAAGCATGTGTCAATTATGTAAGTCTGTCTGGTAAAATCGCGGATGAAACAGTCATTCCTTTAAAGAGATCATGTCTGACTACGAACTTTAGAATTCACGGAAGCTGTATATCGATAGAATTCGGAAAGAGTGTTGCTCTTCGGAGTTCTGGTAATGCACTAATTTGACAGAGTTCGTTTTCCTTTTCCTCCAAATGTCTCTTTAAGATAATGACATGTAATTACGAATCGCCTATTAAGTATGCAGACGACGTTGCACGTGCGCTACATTCTTCGTTTCGGGGTTTGCGGATTATGTTGAGAAGATAGACAATCTCTGTCTCTCCATACATTCCCCACAACCAAACCGAGATTGTTCTTTGAAATGCAATCGCTATTTGTTGCTTCATTTGTTATGTATTTTTCTTGGTGTATGTATTTGTCTATTCAATTGCCTTATTCAATTACATCTATGTATCTATTTTTTTCTTTTTTGGGAGGGGTGAGGTATGGGTGGAGAAATATTATTTTAGAAAATGGAAACATTTTCGTTTATCACACACAAATTCATAAAAGACAACACGTTCCGCAGACTTACTTCTTCTGAAGAAATTATTATCTATACATTGGAAAATTTGAAAGTAAGAATTTAATTTCTTTAAAACGGACAACGTCTGTAATGTTATATGGTACGCATTGTAGAACAGTAATTTGAAGAAAAAAAATGAAGCATTTTTATTTATTTTTTATAGAATGCGTAAAATAAAACAACGTCTTTTTAATCCAAAAGCGTTACATCACTTTCGATATCTACCACATACAAAATGTACTGACGCTTTCCGAATCAACTATGCTTTCAAAAAGCTTCTTTTAATTATAAATCATTGAACACTTAGATAAAGTATGTTTCAGTGACGTTCTATTTTGACTTTCAAATGTGCTCTTCTGGGAACACACACCTTTAAGCCCTCTCCGTAACAATTACCCCCACCAAGGCGCATCTTCCCAACTGCGACGTTCTAGCACAACGTTGACAATATGCCAGTTCCGTTGACAACCTCTGATCATTCGGCTCAGCAAGGATGTATCTAGAGGTCAGTATAAGGTCAGGCTCATAGTGATAATCAAATGAAACCCGTATTTCTCCATCTGCATTAGAACCAAGAGCGTCATGCAAACACCACTGTTCTTATACACCCATGGTATAATGATCCTTTACATGTGCCGACCTAATAAAGATTCGAACAAGAAAGATCTTATAAAGGTAAACGTACATAGAAATGTCTCACAAAAAACGCAATATTACACGAAAACGTGAGTAAGGTAACAAGCGTATTAAAGCCTGTTGAGAGTCGAGAATATGCACTTCAAACGAAGAAATAACTAGCATACATACATACATGAGAGTATCGGATAACTTTGATTTCATTTAATATCTTATAGTTGACTACGTCTTTGCAAATAGAGTATCAAAGTACAATAAAGGCTGCATCCAAGGTGGGTGTTCGCTTAAAAGACATTACTGTATTTCCTCACATGCTTGAAGATGACTAAAGGGACAACATTGTTATCAGTATTCAATTATTCGGATGTTTTTGCGTTAACCTTTAAAAAAAATGTTCTTCTTAGTAAATGGAGTGTTGAAGTACCAGTATACGATGCATCCAAGGTTTGTATTTGCTCAAAAGGCATCACTGCATTTCTTAACGCGTCTGAAAACAAAGCAAGAGACGACATTGTAATCACATTCATAGTATTGGAATGTTTTTTTAATGTTGAAACTAAAATGGAGTATTGAGGTACATGTACCAGTATACGCTGTATCCAAGCCTTGTATTTGCTCCAAAGGCATCACTGTATTTCTTACCATGTCTGAAAACAAATTAAGAGACAACGTTGGAAACCATATCCTCTTATTTGAAAGAAGTTATGTTAAAACCTTTAAAAGACTCATCGGAAGGAAATCTTACCCTGTGTATCGTTATTCGTTACAGTATTTGAAACCAAAGGTGGGCAACATTGACACGCAGTCGTTCGTATGTGCTATCATAATGTGGTAATCAAAAAGTGAAGCCGTACCGTAATACGTCTGTCTCGGTACGTTCCCAACTGGTGATAAGGAAGCCTTACTGATCTGATGTCATTCCACTGTACATCAATTCGTTATCAATCCTGCACCCACCAATCTCGGAATTGTACATGTCTACTGCGGGTAACTTTCGGAATTGTTCTAGAAAAAAGATGGAAAACGATTGAATCTTATGAGTAATTTTAGGATATAATGGTATACCTTTTCCACTTTTGAAGGTTTCATCGAAATATTTTTTAAGGTGACTTTTAAATCATACGCGATAAACCAATGTACAATTCCACATGTCCGCAGATTAAGACTTTACACTACCGTTTAATTTAAGGGAAATATTTGCGTTGACACACTCTTTAAATCCCTAAGTCGTCTGACATCAAATACAGGGGTCCTAAGTTCGGAACCCGGCTCAGATAGTTATAGTGTATACCTTGTTCGTTATGGTCTAGGGAAAGAACGCTGTGTGTTACTACCCAGATGGTGGGTACAACCTGGGAACAAGTGAGCCGGGTTGTACCGACCGTATGGGTGGTAACACACAGTCTTCTCTTCTTAGACTATAACGAACAAGGTATGCACCGTAACTAAGTGCAAACCCAATGACGGTTATGTTCAACCCTTAGAACGCTGGGTGATTTTCTAAGAGTAGATTTTTGTGCCGTCTGCTTTCCAAAACCTAAAATATCTGCTTAATTTTGTTGTGGAAAGATACCCAGAGTAGCAAACAGGTTAGATCACAGGCCAGCCACCGATTTATTTGGCGGGACAGTTTTCCTGAATCAAACCTGTTTGTATGAGCACGAAGTCGATTGCAGGTTATACGGGTTTAACCAAATGATAATGAACATTAGTGACCCGATGCAATTGCAATAAAGCTGCTGACTTGCTTAGACCTCCCCTTTTCATATGCGCGTACGTTCGGGATTGTGCCCCGTTTTTTATTTTCTGTTTGGATACCATTAATGGTCCGGAGTTAGGGTCCCCTAACGTGATTGGTTTTGTCGCCATGATTAAACTAGTCAGCCGTTTATTGCTTTCTTGTTTTCCTCTGTTTTCCTTGGCGGCTCGCTCGTGTCTTTAATCTAACGTGCTTGGATTGTTTCGTTATTGAATCATCACGTCTGTCGTGGCAAGTACGTGGGGAAAGATATTTTTCTTCTCAAGTCCTGATTATCTATTCTCCCCAAAGAAATACACATTCCTCATCTCGTAGACGCCATATAAGACGTTACACGCGTGGACGGGACCCTTGATCAGGGGCGATAAATCTGGTGATGGGGATCACCCTTCCGGACCTAAAGAATGTTCAGTCGTAACTTTATGACCATAGCCTCTTGTTTTAACCCTTTACGAAACGCCAGATTTTGGGCTGTCCCAAATTGAAAGATTTTGCATATCACAAACGTGCAAATCAAAATGTGATGACATTGAACTGTAATCTTCGGATATGGCATAAAATATTGTGGGGAAAGGAGAAATTGCTCGTTAAGAGCATTTTTTCATTTTCCCACAATGTTTTCCAGAGTCATCTGCAACAAACTGGTTTAATGTCGTAATTGTGTGGTAATGGGATAAAAGGCGTTCTTGTTTGGTAATTTTTAAGTTTGGATATTACTGTATTGCTTATTTCCAGTATTGTTAATGTAATGTTTCTGGATTTTCCCTAATTAGAATGTGTTACAACATTCTTAAAGCGGTGAGCTTGTGAGAAAGCTGTGTCAGTCAGAAGTAAAATGTGCTCACAATGAGCGAGTTCTCCTCTTATTGGAATCGTACCTTCCTAAATCACACTCACATGTCATTATTATATGAAACAGTTATACAGTAGTTTGGTTCAAAGTGCAAAGAAACCGTTAAGAAATAATGTTATCGCTTATTACACTGGATACCCTTTATTGAAAATCGTTGCTTAGGGTACTGGAAAAGAACCTTAGTAGCTTTTGCTTTCGTTCTTATACATTTCATCTGTGTTGTATAACTTGATATTTATGTATATTGTGTATAGTGCGATGAATAAACTATGTTTTAACCAAAAATAAAAATTGAAGCAATGTACATAGTCATATTGGATACCTATTGTTGCAAAGTATTATGATACATATTGACTCAATGAAAAACGAACACAGTTAAAGTCAATGAACAATCTTGGAGAGCTTCGGTAATGCCAATTCAGATCCAGGTTGAGATTTCTTACCCATTACCTTATAGGGGATAGATTTCGAGACTGGTTTTGTTTTAAAAAGAAAAACAGAAAGCATACATGACACCTTTTAAACAATAGAGATCTATTCGGACCATATGTCAGAATATCACTGAAACTCAAACAAAAACAGTGGTTTCATCAGTGTTCTACTTGTGTTGAGGTAACACGAACATAAAGAAGGAAGTGTTGTGGTTATCACCCCCGAAAGTCTTTGGGAACCTTCATGACCCTAAACCAAGGCATTTGTAGCAACAAAGCTTTTACGATGCTATTAATTAACAAAGTACACTAAGCATTCGAGGAACAATATTCCTTAGACATATCTTATTTTTCCACTTCATATGTGTATAGTCATTATTACATCATTATGAAACATGTATGTAGTATACATACAACTATACTAGTTTATAATCAATGTGTATTTCAATACCTTTAATACATTTTAAAACAAAATGAGATTCGTCTTCAATGTCATATTTTTTTGTTTATTTGTATTCTTTGTGGATTATTTCTACATGAGTGAGTTCTCAAAGAATGCAAATATGTCCTTATTGAATTGGTGATCTAAACTCTACAGGTAAGTTGTGTGGATGCATTTCATATTCGAACTCTACCTGTATATCAGTTTAATTATATAGGATATAGATGTTTTATTTCTGTTTTGTAACTTATACAATAGTACATTGTTACATACACATACAATTGTTACATATTAATACATCACATGAAAACAATGGCATATATTCTTTAATACTAAATACCCTCTCGTTAGTATGCATCTATATATACATATATAGTCGTACATATATACATGTTCACACACAAACCCATACATGCACACACCCACACCCCCACACACATCAACCCACACACCCCTTCACACACATCCAATTACCCACACCCACACCAACACATTTCAGCAAACACATTTATAGATAAATTCTTATGTTCTGATGTTAGATACTAATACATATGTATATCTATACACTGACTTTCTTTCAATTTATATATTAAAGCGACAACTAGAATTACATATTTCGACAGCTGCATTAAGAATAAGATATTATATATGTTCATGTTTTTGCATTAACAATAAGACATATATATCTTAGTCTTTGGAGAATGGACTAATCAGATAAAAATGTCGATTTTGGATTGAAATAAAACCAGAATTATAAAGTTATGGTTGATCCCTAGGTAAGGAGAGTAATAAGTTATTTCGCCTTTTAGTTGCCTCCCTTAGGAAGCAACACAAATTGAGCAGACTTTGCCTATTTGTAGATGATAGAAGCTCGACAAACTTCTGCATACTAGGGCGTTCTCTAAAGTATCTTTTTACATATTTTTGTCTGAGATCATCATATTTATCACATTTCAATATAAAATGGAACTCGTCTTCAATATCTAGACACTCACACAATAGACATACTCTTTCATCTCTTTGTATTCTTTCTCTTCCATACCTTGCAGAATGAATCCTTAAATCATGAGATGAAATTCTAATACATGTGATATATCTTCTAAGATGTTTACTAACAACAATATTCAGGTAGTTCTCCTCGCCAAAACTGGGTTTAATATTAATATATAAAGTGCTTAAGACCGAATTAGATTGCATGTCAGTGAACCATTTTTGTTGAAAACAATCAATAACTCTTTGTTTAAAACTTGATATAAAAGAATTTTCGTCAACAGCATTGTAATTTGTAAATGCCCACGAAAATCCATAGTCATTTAACAATGTTTTTACTTTAGTAACCCAGTTTTGCTTTCCATTATTACTTTTTTGAAGAGATAATTGATAAACATATTTTAATATGATATTGTCTGTTTTAACTAGTTTTAACCAATATTTTATAATCTGAGTAAATCTATTGATGTACAGCGGATAACGTCCCATTTCACCATAAATTCCATCGTTACATGAATTCTGCCTTACTCCAAGTATCATCTTGCAGTATTTAAGATGAAGTCTTTCAAAATCCTTAGATTTAGTAAAGCCCCAAACAGGGCAAGCATAATTAATAATGGATGCAACAAATGCATCAAATAATTGCATAGCAGTTTTTGGTTTCAGATCATATTTATTAACATTGTGATATAAGATATGCATTGCTTTAGAAGCTTTACCAATTAGACATTGATTATTTAAAACAAATGATCCCGTGTAGTTAAAAGTAACTCCAAGGTAGTTGAAATTATCAACAATTTCTATGGCTAAGTTATTATAATACCATTGTTCGTTATTATGTAATCGACCCTTCTTACGAAAAACTACGATTTTTGTTTTTGATGTATTTACTTCAAGACCCCACTTGGAGCAATACAGATGTAATTTATTTAAACTAAGTTGCAAATCTTCGGTAGAGTTTCCAACAATTACCATGTCATCAGCGAAACAAAGTAGCATAATACATAGTTCTGAAATACTGATACCAGAGTTAACGTTATCTTGTAAAAATAGTTCAAGGTCTTCAAGGAAGAGTGCGAAAAATGCTGGTGAGTTATTTTGGCCTTGCTTCAAGCCCACTGCTATATTGAAAAAGTCTGAGAATGAGTTACAATGTTTTATACACGATTTGACATTTGCATACATTGCTTTAAACATAATAAGTAATTTACCATCTAGACCCATATTAAATAACTTGAACCATAGTGCGTTGGTATAAACAGAGTCGAATGCCTTTTTAAAGTCAACGAATACACAAGGAAATCTTAGATTTTTGCTCAATGCATCCTCAATCAGAGTATGTAAGACAAATATCGCATCCACCGTACTCCTTCTCTTGCGAAATCCAAACTGGCAGTCAGAGATAAAATTGTTGTCCTCAAACCACTGTTCGACTCTATTTGTTAATACAATAGTAAAAAGTTTACCTAGGTTACTTGAGAGTGTAATACCACGATAATTATTTGGGTCTTTCGGATCATTTTTCTTATGCAAAGGTACGATATAACCTTTTGACCATGCTTCCGGAAAATAACCAGAATCAAATACTATATTAAACAAATCAGTAAGATGTCCCTTAAGTATATCAGCACACTCTATAAAATACTCATTCAACAGATTATCAGAAGGGGAAGGTGCTTTGTTCCTTTTCAGTTTATTAATAGCATTCTCAACTTCCTGAATAGTAATGGGTACACTTAATTCCTCGAATGTTGGGTTATTCAAGTTAAAATCATTTTCATTATTAAATGTTTCCACTTCCTCTATGACAGTAGATTTGATATTAGAGTAAATGTCCTCAAAATGATGTTTAAATGTACTTATGTCTATATCTGAATCTATTTTTTTATCTTTCTTCGTAAAGTATTGCCAAAAGTCTTTAGGTTTGCTCGTTTTCAGCTTTTCTAAATGATTCCCTTGTTCTAGTTTGTAAAGATATTTCTTTTTCCTAATAAGCTTCTTGTAACTGCTTTTAAGCGAGCACAAGTTGGTTCTAGTAACTGTGCTCTTACATACGTTAAAACGGTTAAGAGCTTCTTTATATTTTCTCTTAGCCTCAAAGCAGTCAGCATCGAACCATTCATTATTTACAGGGTGATTGTTACACTTTTTACTACATTTCAGCGTTCTTTTGAAAAGTGGATCGGCAACACTGCATATATGATCCGAGAACCCGTTTACCATTACATCTATGCTGTCTGTATTTATTGAGGATCTTCTATCAATAATGCTATTAAAATTAGGCAGTTTACTAATTACTATATAATCGAAATAAAGAGGCGCTTGTAATAGCCCATTCAATTTTTGTTTTAATCAATGATTTGACAATCTCCAACCAAATGTATGCATTCGGCTTCTTTTCGTGCCAGATGAGATACTATTTAAGGAAAATCTGACCTAAAGGCTGTTTTTTTTTTTCAAATACTTTCTCTGATAGCTTGTAGCCATACACAAAGTAAACCCACTCGATATCTTCTCTCAGGACTCGGCTCGCATAAAACTAAATCAACTATTCCCGAAACGAAATAAAGCTAAACCACTTACGCCGTGTTAATAGGATATATCTTGTAATTTAAGGAATGTCCCGAGGTGTGAATGATTAGTGACCGACGAAACGCATTACCATTTACATATAAAACCCTGGACTGTCAGACGGTGAATTTATATAGATAACCGGAAATAAAGGAAAGCGGATTAAAGAGATTCACCGCTCACTTTTAAAAGGGTTGGAAAACTTGATCGTATTGTTTGAATTGACGTAAACTTGATTTGGCAGACTACATAATCTGTATACGATCTCTGTGATGCTTTTGGTGTTCCATAATCCAGATCACCTAATCTTTTCACTGGCCATCCCTGGGTCGAACGAATCTTCTGAATGAGTTTCTTGAAAATTGTTGTTGAGAAGAAATTGCTTGGGTGAGTTATCTCTCATCTTTCTGACAATACTAACATGGATTACCAAACATTCTTGTTATTCATCACAATTTGGAAATGTCGACCGTGAGCTCGTAAACTTTCGGACCGTCCTACATGCGTTCTAATAGAGAAGCGTTGTTAGTAATATAGTTATACAGGCTGATAATTCGATTCGTTGAGGTCAGTAAAACTTAACAGCCTAATAAACAGTTCCCCTTTCTTTAATGACGAATTGGACTCTTAAAGTACAAAAAGTCAGTCTTTAGTAACTAGATAGCATCTAAGAATAGACTATTATGATTCGTAGAACACTTGAATTAACATGGGGCTATTTGCATTACAGGGTTTACTAAATAGCTTACGGTAAACTTGTGTATAAATTCAAACAACGTTGCCTGTCATTTCCATAACGAGAAAGCAATATTGCAAAGTAACACTTAATTGAAATCGTGAAATCGTCTCTCCGAGAGGCTCTCAGTGACATGTCACATTGCAATTATGCTTCTTTACTTAATATAGTATCCTTGTTCATCAGTTTTGACTTACGCAAGTATTTCCCTTGAGTTGTTTAAAACACAATACCCATGCAGGCCTTGTCAGACAGAGTTGACAAAATCAACAACAGTATTTCGGTTAATTTATTGTACGCAAAGTAGTTCTGATGGACACATACCATAAGTATCTAACTTTACTAATGACTAAAACTAGCCAAAGATTGAGCATTTGAATCAGTGATGTATATATTGGCGTAAGACCTATGCCTAAGTGAAAAAGAAATTTGAGTAACTGGCATTGAAAAGTCACAATGTATTGTTAATAAGGTCGTTGGCCTATTCATGTGGGGGGGTGGGGGTAAACTTACCAGCAAAACAATAGAATGTGCTTATTGAGTGTAATTGTTGAGCAGTTGAGCTAGAATTAGGACATGCAAAAAACCATGAGTAGAATGCATGCTATTTATACAAAGGTATTTTGTTGATGATTGGGTGTATCTTTAGGACATAAAACCGCTTTTACTCGTATAAGAAGAAAATAAGTATTTCTTTATTTGATTTGATTTCATATTTGTTGGTATACATGTATAGTTCTTTGGTCTCTCACAATGTGACATTTAGTTATAACATATTTATTCACCAAAATATACACACATTCATACATATCAAGTTGTACAATACAGGGGAAATGAAATATAACATATGCTTTTGGATGGAAGAAAAGTCAATGCAGGCATTTATACAACTTTTGAACTATCCAAGTTATGAAATACCAGAGTATCTTTAGATCGTGAATAGTGAACCCGCTGACTTACCCTCTCGGTTTGATGTTTAACCTAAGCATTAGGTATTAACGTAACCGCTACTTTAAGTGTTCCTAAAAATGACTCTTACCTGTTTATATTCAAATTTAAATTCAAAATAGATTTTATAACTCAAAGTATGATATAATGCATGAGTAAATATAATAACATATATAAAACAGTTTGCCTAATTCAAACACGTGACAAATAATTTTAGTCTACATGAGCTTATAGAACAGAACAGAACAGAAGTTTATTTCGTGACTTGAACCCTTATGATTCATCGTCATTACAGCACATTAAATTCAATTCAATTGATTTTATTCAGTTTAAAGCACAAAGTACTTTTTACAAAAAAAAATAAGTAAATCAATGGAAGAACATGATAATAGTGTTGGCGAGAAGCTGTGTAAGTGAATACATACATGAATATGAGTACATGCATACACTTTAACTAACGATAGACAATCTAAAAGTGCCTGCATGAAAAATGAACTTATTTAAAAATAGTATTTCTCTTTTATTTTGAGTCATCATGAGCTGAGAAAACTTTTGAATATACACCGATAATACATGGAAAAATGGACACTACATGTAAATACATACATACAAACATATATACCTTTTTCATATATACAACTACCATCCTGGCATGAATTTGGTAACGGTAAATCAGGCGCGAAGGACAAACCAATACGAGAAAGGTAATCAGTAAAACGTGTCAAACCACCCTGTCAATGTGGCGCAGGGTTCAGATCCAGATAACAAAAGAAGTGTCTGGGAATCCTGAGTTCGGGGGAAATAACACTAGTTTTCTGTCTGTCTGTGGGCTATAAAAAAGCTTATTGATAAGCGGGTGACATCCTTTGTGGCTCTTAAAGCGATATCTCATACAGCCCCACCTCTTTGGGATGGCTGAACTTACAGAATTGGTCTTCTCTATAGCCCTTTACTCCATCAAACATTACTCTGATTTGTTTGCTGCAGAAGTATGTAAAAACAACTTTGACAAAACGATGAATTGCTCCTACCGAGCAATTCATCATTTTGTTAAAATCCTTTCTATCAAATTTCATGAAGAGATTAAACTTATTAATTTGTTTCCGTCTCTTACCAGACGTAAATTTGTTTCGTTTTTGATTGGTCACACATTTGAATGAAGGGGAATTGTTTCACTCCATGAAGTTATTCATGCATGGAAATCTTGAACGGTGCAAGTTTTCCCCAGGTTTTCAATTATGCGTCAAGAAGAAAGGCGCGAAAAATGCTTTAGACCAGCAATATTGCACAAGGATCATTCCAACTGAACAGCTTGGTCAAGAGCAAAGAATTAGAACCGATTGACATCCTGGGTACATGGGTAAGCAATTATGTATGGGGTTTAACGTGATGCCATCAGTGATTCAGTTACATTACGGCCCTGCTTAAGAATGCTCACTCACAGCGGTAAGTGGACTTTTCCCGCGATGTAATTGAAGAATTATTGAAAGCGGTTTTGGTCGCTAAATGAAAAACATATTTCAGAGATTCATAAGAGAAATACTAACTTCCTTTGATCTCCCTCGATGTGCAAAGATTATTATTCAAATATCTCTAATATTGTTCACATACCTTTAAAAGATCTGAAATACTTCACATGTACATATATACCGTTAATTCTATAGCTTAAAATGAGCCATGCTATAAGACATGGTGCAGTCCTTTCAATACACAGTGAACATAGACCGTGTGTATGTCACACCAAGGAGTATATATCTCTAAAATTCTTCACATAGCTTTTTAAGAATTCTACCGTCAATTCTAGAAACGACATAAGTTGTGTTGTAAAACATGACAAAATTCCTTCAGTATTCATTGAACATAGACCGTGTGTATGTCAAGTAAAGATATATCAAAAATTCTTCCCACAGCTTTTTAAGATATATTTCAAGAGCTCGAAATAAGCTATGTTATAAAACATGACACAGTTACTTCAATGCTCATTAAACATAGACCGTGAGTATGTTACATCAAGAACAGATATCTCGTTAACTCTTCTAACAGCTTTTTAAGATATATTTCAAGAGCTCGAAATAAGCTATGTTATAAAACATGACACAGTTACTTCAATCCTCATTAAACATAGACCGTGAGTATGTTACATCAAGAACAGATATCTCGTTAACTCTTCTAACAGCTTTTTAAGATATATTTCAAGAGCTCGAAATAAGCTATGTTATAAAACATGACACAGTTACTTCAATCCTCATTAAACATAGACCGTGAGTATGTTACATCAAGAACAGATATCTCGTTAACTCTTCTAACAGCTTTTTAAGATATATTTCAAGAGCTCGAAATAAGCTATGTTATAAAACATGACACAGTTACTTCAATGCTCATTTAACATAGACCGTGAGTATGTAACATCAAGAACAGATATTTCGTTAACTCTTCTAACAGCTTTTTAAGATATATTTCAAGAGCTCGAAATAAGCTATGTTATAAAACATGACACAGTTACTTCAATGCTCATTAAACATAGACCGTGAGTATGTTACATCAAGAACAGATATCTCGTTAACTCTTCTAACAGCTTTTTAAGATATATTTCAAGAGCTCGAAATAAGCTATGTTATAAAACATGACACAGTAACTTCAATGCTCATTAAACATAGACCGTGTGTATGTTACATCAAGAACAGATATCTCGTTAACTCTTCTAACAGCTTTTTAAGATATATTTCAAGAGCTCGAAATAAGCTATGTTATAAAACATGACACAGTTACTTCAATGCTCATTAAACATAGACCGTGTGTATGTTACATCAAGAACAGATATCTCGTTAACTCTTCTAACAGCTTTTTAAGATATATTTCAAGAGCTCGAAATAAGCTATGTTATAAAACATGACACAGTTACTTCAATGCTCATTAAACATAGACCGTGAGTATGTTACATCAAGAAAAAGATGTACCTAGAATTTCTCACATAACTTATTTAAGATGTATACTGTCTATTCTAGCGCAAGAAATAAGCTATGTTATAAGACATGGCACAGTTCCTTCAATACTCATTGAACATAGACCGTGAGTATGTCACATCAAGAAAAGATATCTCGTTAACTCTTCCAACAGCTTTTTAAGATATATTTCAAGAGCTCGAAATAAGCTATGTTATAAAACATGACACAGTTACTTCAATACTCATTGAACATAGACCGTGAGTATGTCACATCAAGAAAAGATATCTCGTTAACTCTTCCAACAGCTTTTTAAGATTCAATTCTAGAGCTCGAAATAAGCTATGTTATAAGACATGACACAGTTTCTTCAATACTCATTGAACATAGACTGTGAGTATGTCACATCAAGAAAAGATATCTCGTTAAATCTTCCAACAGCTTTTTAAGATTCAATTCTAGAGCTCGAAATAAGCTATGTTATAAGACATGACACAGTTTCTTCAATACTCATTGAACATAGACTGTGAGTATGTCACATCAAGAAAAGATATCTCGTTAACTCCTCCAACAGCTTTTTAAGATTCAATTCTAGAGCTCGAAATAAGCTATGTTATAAGACATGGCACAGTTTCTTCAATACTCATTGAACATAGACTGTGAGTATGTCACATCAAGAAAAGATATCTCGTTAACTCTTCCAACAGCTTTTTAAGATTCAATTCTAGAGCTCGAAATAAGCTATGTTATAAGACATGGCACAATTTCTTCAATACTCATTGAACATAGACTGTGAGTATGTTACATCAAGAAAAGATATCTCGTTAACTCTTCCAACAGCTTTTTAAGATTCAATTCTAGAGCTCGAAATAAGCTATGTTATAAGACATGGCACAGTTTCTTCAATACTCATTGAACATAGACTGTGAGTTTGTCACATCAAGAAAAGATATCTCGTTAACTCTTCCAACAGCTTTTTAAGATTTAATTCTAGAGCTCGAAATAAGCTATGTTATAAGACATGGCACAGTTTCTTCAATACTCATTGAACATAGACTGTGAGTATGTCACATCAAGAAAAGATATCTCGTTAACTCTTCCAACAGCTTTTTAAGATTCAATTCTAGAGCTCGAAATAAGCTATGTTATAAGACATGGCACAGTTTCTTCAATACTCATTAAACAATGACCACGTCTACGTCGTATCAAGAAATAGATAATCTAGATTATTGTGACCAGGGTGATATACACAAAAGACGTATCTAATTCCATGACAATGCAATCTTTACCAATGGAATGTCTGACATTCTCTGAGACGATGGACCGCGGTGTTGGAGAGGACGCCCTCTATCTATTTACGTCTCTGACAGAGGGAGACCTCCGATCCAATTATTGGATGTATCAGCTAGGGCCGATTACTTGGCAACCCGCCAAGGCACACAAAGCGTGGGGGCCCGATCGATATTCACGAAATGCTTTAGAGACTCATTTGAATGATGAAATTTGTTACTTCTTTTACAGCCGACGGAATTGCATATTAAGCGTCTTAGCCGCGCGTGTTTGCGTTCGCGGAAATGTTGACCTGTTTGTCACATTCCCCCACATGGACCTTTGAGACTGGTCCAAATTGAATATAGATAGAAATTAATCTTTATAAGTTTTTCTCTAATGACATGATAATATCTCAATAATATTAATAAATAAATAATTTAAATGAATAAAGATACAGTAATTCACAGACAAAATAAAAAAACATTTGGATAAATATTTGAATTTGTTCCTTGAATGAATTGCCATTTTCATACAACGTTTTCCATGTTAATTGATCAATGATGCATATATTAATTGATTGATATAGAGGCCTCCATAATCTAGTGGTTAGACGACTGTTCTTCGAAAAACATTGCCCCTCTCAGCATGGAGGTGATGGCTTACTTCTATGGCACTCTGGGTAATAGAAGTATCATTGGGACAACAGTGTCCAGTTTCAGGTTAAAAAGGGCAATAGAGGTTTTGGTAACTATTCTGACAAAAGGAGAAATTGATTTTGTCAAGCACTTTCTTCTTTCGTAACAATGGTTTCATAGTTCTTCTGTAGTTTTCATTTATTTAAGCAAGGACAAAGAAACAATACCCCTTCAACTTCATCATTTTTATTGTTCTTTGAAGGTTTATGAAGGTAATGTAAGTTATATTTGTTTTCCCTCTGAATTTTCCGGTGAATATTTCTCTGTATTTGTACATGTTTTAATCTGTTTTGTTATAATTTTGATATGTTTTCATTTGATGATTAATGTATTTCTTTAATCAGTATGTCTTATTGTTTACTTACCAAAACATCTTTAAATGAATTATCTTGATATGTAACAATATTTCTGATCATTTTTTATATGTATTTATTATTGTGATATTACCTTCTTCAACATGTACATGTATTACCATTTCTATTAATATTTCATGACTTTGACTTTCATAAAGTTTTAACAAGGTTATGGGAAAATTAACCAGATTATTATGTAGCATGAAATGTTACTTTATTACATGTACATCTGATTTTCCTTTGTAGATACTTTCTTCGTTTATATGTGCTACCCTTTCTTAAACAAAGATGACTTATTAATCAACACTATTTGTTGATGTTCTATTGTAGTTGCCGACAATTATTGAAAATTACAAAAAAAATCATTTCAAAAATGGTAGAGCGTATGGGACAGTTTGTCTCATTCTGTTGAAACGACTTCTATACCATTTCCTTAAAGCACTATTAACACAGATGACACAAAAACCATTTTCTGAGAAATGTGTATAGTGAAAGCAAACAACTGCTTTTTGTGGACGATATATCCCTATCTATACATTTTAATATAAAATTTCTCTAGAAGTCTTCAATGTTTATATTTGTACAATGTATTCATATAATATTATTGTATTCTAAATGTTTTAGGGGCCTCATGGGAGATTAGCAGCAGTAAACTGTAAAAACTTGATGAATTTAACCCTCTTTAAATAGAGTATTTGCAGTATTCTTATTATTTCCACCCTGACGGCTAATGTATTGCATAGCACTTGTGGTGGAATTCGGTATTCAAATTGATCGTGTGTCCACTTTTGAAACTCCTCCGGTTTGTTGATGCACAAAAAGCATAATCTTAACTTGAAAGTCCAACTTTCAATGTGCTCTTACTGGAAATTGCTGAATTTATGGTAGGATTGTCTTACATTTTCTTGTTTGTTGAAGCATTGGGTTTATTTTTCATTTGTATCTGTTTTATGTTCTTGTTGATGTCTTCTTCAGGGCAACGGTACTTGATAACCTTGACAAGGACTATCTCACAGATTTGGATTTCAAATTTTAAGATAAAGTGTCTTCTACCGATAAGATGACATAATATATTTCTAAATAAACAGAAGACAAGAATATTGACAGGTTTTAGCAATTTACAATTAAATATATCAAAATTGTAATTAGTTTGGTGACAATGATTGTTAATATCATTTCTTTAAAGTCGCATCACTCTCCAAGAGCAAACATCTCTGGGTTATTTCCTTTAAAGGATGGCCAATATTTAAAGCATGGACCGAACTCCTTTGTTGTTTTTTTGTACATCAACCTATGACAGGGAACAGTGTTGTTTATGTTACAGTCATAGTTCTCAAAATGGCCTCTTTTTGCAGCGATTAAAAAGTATTTCGGTACCAGAAGATGTGTACCATAAGCAGCAAAACAATTACAATTAGATTGGGAAAAGGCACGTGTCAAAAACAACGTCATCTCTTTGACGACATCATGAAGACACTACCGTGTAGATTGCTTTGTGAATTTTCGTGATTGGCGAATTCCATGATTTAAGCGAAAGGTACGCTTTTGAATCAAAGAAAGAGTAAATAATTTTTTTAAGATTTTGGTGGCAATACAATACAATTTATACAATACTTTGTTTAGAAATATAGGCCTCGGACTGAAATGTCCTAGCTTGAAAACGCATTGTTCTTCGTAACGTAAGTTCAAATCATTGCTGCGATAGATAAAGAAACTTTCATGAAAGATAATCAGCTGACTTTAGGTATGCAGGAAGTTCTACCTGGCTTGGTCAGCTTTTATTGGTAGTATAGTTTGAAACGTCTTACCCAAATAATTGTAAAAAGAAATCTCAATATAACAAAAGAAGTGTTGACACAACGTAAAATATGAACAAAGAAAGAAAGAAATATCCATTTATCAAATACGGTTAATCTTGTTTTTAAGTGACCATCGGTAAAAGAGGCAGAATCGTGGGCTGAAGGACAAGTAACGTCTCTATACTATGTTTGGGTCATCAAAAACCTACACTATGTTTCTTCTATAAAGATAGCCTTAGACTTGATAGCTTTTCACACACGTGTTAACCCTTAACTCTGACTACCCAAAATTGAAAGGGTTCGCATACGGCATTTCAAAATGTGATGAAATTGAAAAATAATCTAATCATAGGGCAGAAAACATTGTGGAGAAAAGGGAAATTGCTCGTTTAGAGCTATTTCTCCTTTTCCCACAATGTTTTCCAGAATCGTCTGCAACAGACTAGTCAAATTTTGTTATTTTTGGCAATGGGTTAAGGATGGTCGCTTAAACGGGATAGACCGTATCGATTACAATCAGGCGTCAGTTGTTGTAAAATCATTGCAAAACTTTGTCCACCACTGTGCGTACAGAAAAATACGTTTTAGCAATTAAGCATCAAGAATTAGTTCGAACCCATCTGAAAATTCGGCAGTTTTACTTCCTCTATACAGTCTACCGTTAACAAGTTCAACATGTCAGCTTTCTAACAAACAGAGGCACAACTATGGCTTTAGTTTTCGTAGAGAATATATACGCTTCAGAACCATAATGAGCTCATTGTTTCAACCAAGATCATCCAACTGAGATATAATCTTTGAAAGACGGTAATAAAAACGTCCGAGGGATATTTTCGGTACGGTCGCACGTCTCGTTCCCTGCATTATTAGGCTGCTAATTTGTTAAGCGGTGTTTCAGCAATGTACGCTTTTAAATCAAAATTCTACCTGGCTTGACAAGCTTTTATTGCCAGTTTAGTTTAAAATGTCTTGCTCAAGAGATTTTAAACAAAACCTATCTAAACATAACGAAAACGGTGTTAATACAATGTTGAATATCAACAAGGATAGTAAGAAATACTAACTTATCAAATCTTGTTTATAAGTGACCGTCGGTAAACGAGACAGAATCGTGGTGTGTAGGACAACTAAAGTCTCAATACTTAAACAATCGCTAACTCTTTGCAGTGTCGTAAAGAATGAGTTCGAATCCATCTAAAAAGCCGTGTGAGTGCACGTCCTCTGTACAGTAGAACTACAGTATTACAAGGCAAGTGTCGTTAACAAGTCCAACATTTCAGCTTTCTAACAAACAGAGACACAACTATGGCCTTTTTCGTAGAGAATACATATGTGTCAGAACCATAACGAGCTCATCATTTCGACTGAGATATAATCTTAGAACAACGGTAATAAAAACGTCTGAGGGATATTTTCGGTATTGTAATAAGCTCGTTTGTACGTCTCGTCTCCTGCTTTATTAGGCTGCTAGTTTGTTAAGGGGTGTTTCAGCAATTCTACAGTTATATATCGGCTTTCTCGAGATTCTCAAGTGGTAGACTACGGCTCTTCCGAAAAACTCACACGAAACCAACGGTGCAGGTAGCGCACAATCCCGGGACCCTGGCTTACAAGACCACAACCTAAATCATAAGGCTACGAATACAAAGGAAAACATGTCTGAACGGCTTAAAAGGCTTTACATAAACACATTTACTTGATCAACCGACAACCATTGCCAACCAATCCGGAATACCCTGCGATGAAACAGCTTGTTGAAATGACGGAAGTGTCGTAAGGTCCCTTTCAAGCCAGCCCTTATTGTAGACGTGTTGACTGAATTTGAACTAACGTTCATTATACTGTTGAAATACTTTACTGTATTTTATAGATGAAGAAACCTCTCCAAAATAGCGCTAAGATTGTAGCATTTGAAACCAAGGAGATCACCGTGACCCGAAGGTAGAATCAGTCTGTATTTCGACATGATTAGGAAATTCTGGTGACTGTTGGAAATAACGAACTGACACATTAGGCCGTGGGGCTAAATGAGCCACTGACCGAACAGAATCTTATTGTTAGGAAATGGTGAATGTACACTATTTTCCTTCTAGTTCATGGAGATGTTCAGGGTTGGCTGGTGGTCTGCGGCGATGTAGTCTTTAAACATGGATATTTGAGACCGATCATCCTGTGATCTATTCAATAGACTTTGCATCTTCATATAAGCACGAACATTTGATGCTTTTGTCTTTTGTCTTAATAAGTTGAGTTGAAATTCAATCGGAATTTCCCTTTATGTGAATTACTCTTTTTATGCTCGTTTTGATTATGGGAAAATACTAAATTTTAACTATTTTAGTTTGATAAATGTTGTTGGCCTTGTATTAAAGCGCTCGCGAATGTCGTTGCTGACATAAAAGTACTATTTGAAAACTTAAAACACTGAATGGTGTGATAAATGATAAGCATAGATACACACAAGAAGTGGATTTTTCGCGTGACTTTGATAAATTAGTTGTATTGGCTATGATGTAAAACAATCGCTTTGTGTTTCATTCGTTTGTTTTTCAGGACTACATTGCCCTGAGGAAGAACGACAGATAACAACTGACTGCGCTGAATACTCTGTACTTTGGCATGTATGCGTTTGGGTAGAAGAAGTATTAGTGCATAAAATATAGATTACCTAGTGTCCTAAAGAGTTTAATGTCTATGGACATTATATTGACAAAATATGACAGGTATATTTTGCACAAGACTATTGTGGAATCATCTCTTCTTCCCTACCTATATAAAGCGTACGCGTTAACAAATATAATCAAACAATGAACGTTGTTTCAAACGGTGGAGTTTCTAACATTTGAGTGCGTTTTATTTAGATTCTAATGACAAATGTCTCACATGTTCAGGATTGACCTTTGTGACGACCATTGTTTGTCATTTCTTGCTTGACCTTATCTAGCATTGTCCTATTCAAACACATTTAAGTGGGTTTCTTTTCGTACAGATATACCAATTATCAAAATAACATGGCGAAAGCGATTTCAAATCTTCAAACATTATGATTTTATCTTTGGTTAGTGTAGGCGCTATTTCACATCCTAAACCTCTCTTACACAAGTTGAAAACTCTCCTCTCTGCCTCACTATTTGTTACTGCTAAAGAGTTACTCGTCTGTAAGATTGGATATAAAGCTGCATGCAGGCGAATTAATACAGCGAGGGGAATAGATTGCCACTGCCAAATATAATTGTTAAATGTGTCTCTATTGCGTGATGTTGTAAATTTGATTAAGAAATTGATAAAACTGCCGAAAATCGATTATTTGACGAAAACCATCTTAATGTCTAATGAATTTAAGTTAAACGAATGACTATGCTTTATTAGACTATATTCCGCCATCGAGAGTGAATTTAACGAGTGTCGAGCTTCTATCACAATCAATATAAAATAAAAAGAAGTTTAAACACTGGATACGATCTGATCTGATTGGGTTAAGCGGGTGGATGGTGGTCCATACGACGGGTTCGATAAAAGATACCGGTGAATCAATTTATCTTATTGTGTCCATAACTTCATCGGATGCAGTATTTAACTGAAAAATCTCAAAATAACACAAGAATGCTCCTTCAAATCCTTAATCGGTCTCAAGAATATTTCGATAGTGCCTTTCTGTTTTGCTCAACTCACCTGGCCATTATACTATTATTCATTGTTCATGTCTGTATATTAAGTCTAGGGTAGAATTTACGTATCATGAACAAACAGGCATTGATACAAATAACATCGAATTACCTTTTGTTTAACAAGCAATATGGGCAAAACTCTTGTGCACAATCGAGTCTAAATTTGACCATTATCAACCCTGGTTGATCAAACATGAATTCTCGCTGTTTAAAAATCTTATCCTTAGTTAAAGCACCCGTTTTCGTGTTTGATTTAAAATCTGCACCTTTATAAGAGGTATCAGTCCCCCAATCGGAACTACTCGGGCATTTCCGTGAGCTGTGAAATACACCTCGGATATAAGTGTAGGGTCACAATTTTTTCAGGTAAATCGGCATCCATCGTCTAACACATTTTCTAAGCGTGCACTTTAAGTAGTTCAATGTGTATGGAAGTGTTGGACATCCTTTTAAATCATTCTTTTATCAGTAACTCATACGAAATGGCGAAATTGTTGTTGTGACATGTATAGTTATTTCCTCAATCAAATTTAACGACTTTTTAGATTTCACGTTTAAGATCTATTTTTAAAAAAGAAAGTAAAGTGACATCATTCTCGCGAAAAACAATATGGCGTCATTCCTATTATTTCAGAGGTGTTTTCATTGGATAAACTCGATGTGTTTAGATTGTCAGTCCCCTACAGAGACGTAAATGCCCCTGACAGATACATTCATTTTCCACTCCCAGAGGTCGGCTATGGCTTGTAAAGAAAGCTTTGGCAAAACAAGCAAAACACGACTTTCGGTTCGACCTTTATGTTTTAAAATACATGTAGCAATTTTTACGCGCAATCGTCACTACTCGGGTATTTTTGTGACCTCGTTTACAAGTATAGGTTAACCAATTTTTGTGCAACATGTCACGCTAAATACATATTTTTCTGTGAACGCCCGCATTGAGAATGTAAATGTATATGGCAGTGTTAAGCATCATTTTAAAACATTCA